>QTSX02002219.1:0-167267 GCA_014839935.2 Entomophthora muscae
TATCCAATTTAGGAACAGAGGCATTTTATTAATTTTCATGGCTACTGTTTTTTATGAAATGGTTTTGAGAACCTTCCAAATGTGGACTCAAGATTACAATAAAAATAAACCATTAAATTTTAAAATTTCTACTTTTAGTGATTTTATACTAGGTTTTGTTTTGAGATGGTTTTTACTAGCAACAACATTTTCAACGGCGCCAGCAGCCAAGCCAGCTTCAATGGAGGTGAGGCTCAGGACATGGAGGCACCTGTTTACACCCAAGCCTTTGAGGCGGGTAACAAGGAAGCTGACCTGTTACTGACCCCCAACCCATATGGCTTTGACTTGTTTGAGAGTCACTTAGTGTCTAGCTCTGCCCCCGCTCTCATACCCACCCCCACACAAGCTGCCTGTCAACCAACTAATAAGGATGGCAACCTTGATTCAGAACAACTTCCTGCCACTGGCCAACCTGCCCCCCCCTCAGCTAATCAGGCTTCAGCTCCCGCGGCCCAGCGCCCCAAGCAACCAATCATCACCACCCAAATTCTCTAAGAAATTGTGGCACTGAACCTGCAGGGTCTGTCCTGGGAACAGATTGCAACCCAATTGCAATTTACCCAAGACACTGTAATGCGGGAGTTCAACAACCTAATGAACAAGGGGAATCTGATTGGGATGGCCAAGAAGCCCAAGAAAGCCCCTGAGTCACAAGTGACTGAGGTGTACCCAATTATGCTTGACCTCCTGCTGCAGGATCCCAAGCTTCCCTTGACCCAGGTCCGGAAGCAACTTTTTCACCCTGGCATTTGGGTGTCTGAGCGCATGGTGCAGCTCTGGATGTATGGGAAAGTGGCTTCAATACGGGTTCTTACCAATTTTTCTGGCAACCAATGTGATGGCGCTGAGGATTCCCTGTATGATCTTGACACCAAATCAATCCTGGTCTGATACTTGACAAGTCTATCAGATGACGTCATGTTTGTCTTACATTATAAGCTATCAATAGCTTTTGACAATTTTGGCGTGCAAGGAAGAGCCGCCACCCAAAAAGGAAGGAAGAAGGTCAAGAAGGGGACGTTCATTGGTGCATTTCTGGCTGTTTCAGCCAAGGGTTTTGTCTACTATTGGACAAACCCAGATTTCACCAATGGCTACTTGTACAGCCACATCCTTGGTGGATTACTCAACTCCTGGGATGGCTCAAATTCCAAGCACTGGTTTTTCTTGAGCCACCAGATGGAGGGTAGCTCCACTGCCCTCAAGGCCATCCAGGGACACGGGCACCAGGCCTCAGTCTACCCCGCTGGTCACGCAGACATCCATCTGGCTGATTTTGTCTTCTTCAACATCAGATCCACACTATGGGAGTGCCGTCCTCAGGCTTTCAACAACCTCTATCTTGGGGTCCTTGACCACAATTCTCTCTTTGGTCACCAAATGGTGGCTGACTTGTTTGCCCAAATTGTCTTCCATGTGAACATGGGCAACCAATCACTTAAGGATAAGCGCCTTCCATCTTGTGCCACTTCCACCTATCAGCCCATCCAGCTAATGACAGACAAGGAATACAATGAGCGTTATATGGCGGCCATCACATGAAATCCTCCTACCCCTACCCCCGCCACCAACACCCCTCACCTGCAAGCCCAACCCACCCAATTACAGACCCCCCAGGCAAGCACCGCCTCTACATCTTCCTTTCCTGTGCTATTCTGCCTCCTATTCATCACTCTTCCCACTTAATAAACCCCCTGTTGAAAAATATTTTCTTTTTATATTATCTTTATTTTGAATTTCAATTGTTCATGTTCTCTTTGTTTATAGTTGGTTTTATTCTTTATGTTCAGCATATTTCTATAAAATCATATAGTTTTACTATGCTATGTATCTAGATCCAGAACACAGTTATTTTTAGCACTTTGCACAGCCCCTTGTGAAAATATTAACAATGATTTGGTAATCAGCTAAATTTGAATTAGAAATTTATAGTGCTAACTGTTTTTAGATAAAGTTGTTACTGATCCAAATTCAAAACCTTAATGATAAACTTTAAGCCAATCAGGAGCCAAGTGATAAAGTGATTGTTGTGACATAAAGGGTCATTCAATAATCACTTTATCACTTGGCTCCTGATTGGCTTAAAGTTTATCATTAAGGTTTTGAATTTGGATCAGTAACAACTTTATCTAAAAACAGTTAACCTATAATTTTCTAATTCAAATTTAGCTGATTGCCAAATTTTTGTTAATATTATCACAAGGGGCAGTGCAAACTGCCAAAAATAATATGGCAATTAAGGAAACAATGCCAACACAAAGCAAACAATACATATTAAGTTGAGTGTAAAACATATACACAATGGGTAAAAAGATGGGATAGTGTAGCAAATGGGAAAACAAACAGGAATAAACGAAGAGGCAATAGTATCAGAATAATACAGATTTTATTAGGGTGAAAGCTATAAAAACATATGGAAAGGTTAGTAAAAAAATCAATGAGAGAATTGGAGAAACTTCTAAAAGACCTTGACTCTGCAATTGCAGAGATCAAAGAAATTAACTGCAAGATCAAAGCAAAGGTGAAGGCCACCGTCCTTGAAGGCAAGAAACTTGACAGGGTGACATCCAAGGCATTAATGACCAAAATGCCTGACACATCAGAGAAGACCATTGAGCGCCTGCTCAACATTCAAAAAATGGTGGACAAGGGCTTGCAATTCAAGTCCTTTGGCCTCTCTGTGCCGTCTTTCTGGAAAGATGACCCTGAAATGTATGCCCACCTGAAACCTACCAAGCAGGCAATGACAGAGGATAAAGAATTTCCCACACAACTGCTTGCACCAAGAATGACCAAGCCAGCCAAGGCTGCAGGCAAGGAGGAGACTGTAGAAGGTAACCTAAAAATTATAATTAATAAAAAATTTCAAAAACTTACCTTTTTTGTTAGAAAACATTGACAGTGAACTCTGCTGGGTCCTGGCTCCTTTTGTCCCTCCCAACTTTTATGCAAATTATGCCACTAATGTAGCCAAGCAGCTGTATCTGTCCCCCTGTCTTGCAGGAGCTTGAAGACAGAATCCATGGTACATTCCCAATGTCCAGGGAGGCATTGGCTGGGCTTTTGCATGGTGAGGGGGCATCTGAGTGGGCAGTTGCTGCCTACAAGGATGCCCAACTGGTCCACCTGGACCCAGTATCCCTCAGTGGAGTTTACTGTGTAAACTTCATTGAGCTTGTTTGGGATGTTCTGGCAACGCTCCCATTCAAGAATATACCGGAGATGGGCCAGGCTCATGCGGCTGCTTGCTTCTGCTTCCCAGTGGAGCATACCATCTCTTACCTGTTGGAGAACTTTGGGCACGCAGTGTCAAAACTGGCTGTTGCAGACGCAACAGCCGTAAAGAAGACATAGATCCTCCTGGTGGACTTTGGGCTGGCCTGGAGTGCCAACAAGACAGGGGTCCCTGCAGCTATGGAGCTGACCTTTGCCAAAAACAAGCACAAGAAAAAGATTAGCGCTGTATACAACAAATTGTGTAAGTTTACAGAAGCCTTTGCTGGACAAAGGCTTCATCTCGTTGTTTACCTTGGGTATCTTTTCTTCTTTGGGATGAGCGCCAGTGTAGAGGACCTGGACAGGGTCCTTCTTGGGGTTGACAAGGCCTGGTTCTCACTTGACAGGAAGAAGGTCCCCCCAGGTACAGCTCAGTTGATCACATAATACAAGACGTCCTGGTCCTGGCTGGCATTTTTGGGTTTGCAGCCCTATCCAGAAAAGCTGCTCCTCCATTCCCACCTCACCATCCCACCTTTTACCAGCAGGCAATAATACTTCAATCAGGGTGTATCCACTGTCCACAGTGTGGCAGTGGAGGTTGTGCGCCACCTCTATTGCAGGAGGGGTACATACTGCTGAACCCACTATAGGTGCTCCTAATTTTTTTTTCTATATCAATAAATATCTTTATGCTTTAGATTATTTTTATTATAATTAATTTTTTAATGTTTATTTTAGAAACAAGATTTGCAAAATATATCCCAGAGAAGGTCTTAATAAAATCATAATAATATATGTTAATGAAATATACTTCTAATTTGTACACTTTACATTTAACTTTTTTAATTTGGTTTTTATATTTATTTGACAAAAGTGATATAAATATATTTGTGTAATCCAGTATCAAGTGTTTGGGATACCCTTAGATGCCATAATAAAAATAATTATAAATAAATTACTAACCTTCATTGATGGTCCTGCTGAATATGATTGTGGGCTTAGAAGCTTCTAAATATAAAATGATAATTAATAAATCTTAAATAGTAAATTAGAGAATATAAAAAAGTTGGACAAGCTAAGCCTTTAATTGATTGGCTGTTTTGCAAGGCACGCAGGGATGAAAAATCAGCGTGGCCATAGAATTTGACCACAGTCTCAGCTGGGAGGGTGTGGATCCCGGCCTGCAGCAAATCTAAGAGGTCCTTGGTCCCAGTTGGTGTTCTTTGCTTGAGGACTTGCTTGAGCCACCCAAAGACTTCCTCAATGGGATTTAGGAAGGACAAATAGGAAGGGAGGAAGAAAAGGCGCAAACTTGCCAGGGCCAATTGCTGGGGGTGCACAGCAATGCTGGTGTCAATCATTAGGAATTCCTCAAGAATGTCAGCCACCTTATGGAGACCAATGTTGTCCAACACAATGACATTGGTGAAGCCCAGGCTTGTGTGCCTCAGGTGCTCCTGGACCAATTGGATAAATGATAGGAAGGTCCGGCTATTGTGGGAGCCTAGTATCATTTGGTACAGCTTGACTCCCTTTGGACTAAGGAGGGCCACCATTGAGTAGGCTGTGGCGCGGACTGCAGCACTCCAAGCCATCCTGTCATTTGAGCCTTTGGGGACATACTCCATTGCGCATTGACAAGGCAAATGCTGATTTGTCAATGTAGTAGAATTTGATTGTCCCCTTGGCTTTGAGGGCAGTGTACACCTCTGCATATTTTTTCCAGGCGTCAATGTTGGCTGGGCTATTATGATTGTAGGGGGGTACCCCAAGCTTTTTCCAGGAAAAGTGCATTCCCTTGAGAAGATGGTAGTAAAAGGAAATTGAGGCCTCAACCCCAAAAGTAGATTTGACCATGGCCTGTATACTTGCCAGTTCAAGATGGCAATATTGGGTTATCCACTGAAGGATTGCCCATTTGTGCTCCTTGGTGAGCATGGTTGACACACGCAAGGATTTCTCCACAGCAAGGACTTGGCCAGTATTGATGAACTTGTTGAAGATCTTGCTGGTGTACTTGGGATCCACTCCAACAAGGGCCGCGGCCACCTTGTAATCACCAGATTCACACATTAGCTTAAGCAGGATGATGCGTTTGATGTCAGGGATGCGCTTCTGGGTGGGCTTTTTAGCGGTGAGGATCAACTTGTTGGAATTGGGCACAAAACAGGGCATGGGTATCTTGTTGTAGAAGGCTACAACCTTTTTGAGCACTAGCTGTCCCTCATCAGTTTGGTAGAGCTCAGGCTCCTTATCCTCTTCCTGGTTGCCATCACTGACGTAGGGCTTGTAGGTAGTATCAAGTACAGGCTTCACCTTCTCCAGCATGGCTGACGGGACCGGATCTTGCTGGTACACAACGTCAAACACATACAAAGTAAGTTCTACCTCCTTGTTTCTAACTGTTTTGGTAGTGGTAACCTTGGTGGGCTTCCAGGTCAGCTTGGGGACCCAAGGGTTGATCCCCCACACCCTAGCAGCTTGTGCTCCTTGAACCAGCTGTGTCAGTGCAGCACCACTATTGAACTCTCCTCTCCAATCTCCTTCTTGAGTAGGCACTTGGTTTGCACTAACTCTATTCTTTGACCTGCGGGGAAACTGCAACCGCAGTGTACAACAGGTGCATTGGTACTCTGTTGTTGTGTTTTTCCATTTTAAAATTTAATAAAATATTAAATAAAACTTAATTAAGTCACTCTTTACTTTTAATTTTTGCTTTATCTGAATATGGATATTTAATTAGAGTTTTTCCCACCCAATATCCCAATTATAGATTTTTTATTTCTTACTTAGTTGTTTTTGGTTTTCCAACGCCCATTTTAAAATACCCAAAATAATTTCCACCCATTTTCCCAGATTTTACGCCAAATTAAGCACTCAACACAATATTTTTAAAATTTATGTCTCAGATTGTGTGTCTTATTTTAGATACCTTGGTATCATTCTTGATTAAATTCCATTTCACACAACATTTTAATGATTTCATTTACATAGTGAGTTGCTATTGTGTTTTGCTTTTGGATTGAGTTTTGACATATCACGCTTGGGTGTATTTTGTCACTAATTCACATAGTAAACATATGTACACCAAAAATCAACTCACACCATTTTGTTTGTGAATCAATGTATCTTGGATTGTATTTTGAATAGTTTTGCTTTGTGTGTGAGCACTTCTTTGCTGTGGTGACTCATTTTGCCTATTAACACCAAAAAACCCTGTTAACAGAGTGTATATTTTAACCTGATAGTTGGATTTGTTTAAATCTGAAATCATTTTGTTTAAATCTGAGGTATTTTTGGTTGTTGCCATAGCCTTTAAAACTACTGTAAATGTAACTATTAAAAGATTCCTTAAGAGAAAATAATGGATACAACAAGCCTAAGGCTTGCTGTTTTACAATTTCCATTTATTTAACTAAGAGAAAAAAGAGAAGAAAATTTAGAATGAATTAATAAAAATCAAAATTCCTAAAATTTAAGATCTGAAGTTAAAAATTGATAAAGATTGAAGGTAAGAAATCACTTATAATTTTGGCTTAAAGCCTAATCTTCACAAGCTCTTTATTATATAGGCGCGTGTTTTCAGTTGTAAAATGATAGGCATAGGAGAAACAGCCAAGAAAAAGGAGCAACTGGAGAGATCTGCACAAGGAACCTGGAGAAGTAGGGGAAACAGAAGCCAGTATGGACTGCAGATCAGCAACATGAAAACTGGGAAAAGCGGCAACAACGTAATCAGGAGTTTTGAAGGGTAAAATAGAATTAGAAATCTTCTAACTTTGAAATAGAAATATATAAGCTAATAGAATAGCTGGAAAAAGAAAGACAGCAGCAACAGCGGCAATTCAAACGCAAATTAGCGTAAAACAAGGTAAATCAAGTTTAAAATACTTGACTATTAACTTCTTACTTTAAAATTTCAATATTAAAATAAAGAAAGATTTAAGCAGTACAAAAACAACTAAACATATGAACTAAAGAGCCTGCCCTTTGGGGCAGGGCATGACAGTATCCTTCATTTGCTTGTTGTGTTTTGTCTTTAGTTAGTTGAGTTATCTGCTCAAGGGATTTGAAATCTGCCAATTTAAATAAATCAAAAAAGTCAAATTAAATAGTTTATTTTATTAAATATTTTAATTTTCACTCAGCTGAGTTGCCCGCAAAGTGATTCAAAATTTGGACCAAGGATTTGACAATCCCGCATTTTTAAGTTTAGGTTCTGAATTTACAGTATTTGCATAGCAAAGGTGAAAAGTGCATTGGTAATACCAAAGTTCATAACCCTGAACTCAAATAACACATAGTAGGTTTTGAAAGAAGGATTTGCTTCATTATCAGGGGCAATCTGGACCTGGTTATACCCCCACAATGAGGTCAATTTTGCTGGAACTCTTAGCACCTGAAAGTGTATCAAACAGACTTTCAATCAATGAAATGATTATCTATTCTTTACAATGACCTTGTTGAGAGCACATTAATCCAGGACCAGACAGTAGGACATGTATTTATTGACAGCAAAAACACTGCAGCCCCATATGAAGATAGATACAGTCAGAAACCCCCTTTTTCCAGAGAATTCACAAGGTGTTAGTAGAGGATTTTCCCTCCTTGGGTGTTATACAATACAGAGGACATGCCTTAGAAAACATCATCTGTAGTTGCGCAGCATTCTGAATGTCTTGTGGTAAATGAAGTTGACTCAGTACTTCACTGATCACGTCCTCAAACTCAGCAAATAAATTCTGTAGAGCTGGTAACAAGTTACTGCCAGAGAGAGGTGAAAGAGATTCATAGCAAACAAATTTGAAATAACACTGACTTGGATTAACTTTAACTCTTTGAACTTTTAGGAGCCATGCTTAGTGATACAGACAAAGATGGTATTTTTCAGGCACCCACCCCCTTGGAAGTAATCTTCCAAGGTGATGAATGATAGCAGAAGGATTTAGTCCTGTTACCAGTGAACCCACGGGCAAGGACACCATACCAAGGTGAAATATTTCTCCAAATAAGCAACACCAGCCTAACAGTGGGTTGAATTGTCCTAGGAAGTAGTAGCCCTTAAGTAGCACAAGAGGAAGGAAGACGCCAAGGGGTAGAAGACTTGGGGCTCGGCTGTCTTGAAACAGATTGGTAGTTCTGAGTTTCTTCTTTACAAGGTGGGTTGTGGGACAAGGGGGTAGCGGTATACCATACTCCTGGTATTACCCGGCGCCAGGAGCTATCCAGGAATTGAGCCTTGGGAGAAGTACCAGAATCTGCATGCAAACCTATCAAAATGCTGGCCAGTATAGCCAGCAACAAGATCATCCAGTAGACCCATTTATACCCAAGAGACTCCATAAAAGAAGTCTTGGGTAATCTCATGGTTAGGATTAAGAGAAGGTTTGAGTCAAGCTAAAAATAGGCAATAATTCACTTGGGTGAATGTAGACTTTATTGATTGAACAAGTAAAAGATTATAGTTTACCATGATTATATAGAATGAACGCTAAATGATAGTCTGGAGATAAAAATAAAGGAGATCAATTACTTGGGGATGAAATTGGGGAAATTTGGAGAAAAACTGGAGATCCTAGGAAGTTGAAATTTAAGCTAGAATTATTTATATTATTGATCAAATACAACTGACCTCAAACACATCAAAACATTAAATGCTTTAAACTAATTTTCTTTTCAGGCAGAAGTGCACAGGAGAAATCCAGCTATTCCCCAGTTAACACTGGGGAAGGAGAACAAGGGCCAACAACGGAAAAAGAGGCCATTGGAGAAGCCAGAGCAAAAGCAGGGTCAAATTAGTTGTAAGTGTCATCAAAGTGAATAAGGAAATCCACTAAAAGGATTGGCATAACATCTGATTGGCTGGAATCAAGTTTGAAAGGTAACAATTTTCTTTTTATGATATTACTAATTGTTCTCTTAGGTGAAAGAGCACCTAAAAGAGAAGAAGACCTGGGTTCAAATCCTGTTGCTGTTAATACTGGTTCTGGAAGCCAATCTGAACCCAATCCAACAGGTAATGAAGAGCAGATACTTCCAACTAACCCATTGGTTTTAGGAGACCCAATAAACCCCAATGAAGGGAACATTTCTTCCCCTGTACCAAGGAATAAATTCTTGTCAGTAATGTCTGGAAGAACATTCCTGACAGTATTGTAAAGCCACTTCTCCATCTCTGCTGGATAGATCTAGAACCTGAAACCATTTCTTCTGAGTGTAATGAAAGAGGTGTCCCTGTTGATGTAGAGAAAATTGTGGCATAGTCAGTCTAAACCAGAAATAACAGTGTGGCTGAGGCCACCCATGATGGGATCAGAAATTCTTAATTAGAAACTTTCTATTATTGTAGAAAAGGGCATAATCTCATGGGTGAGGGTCACCCTTTGGGAATCAGCTACATATACTGTATTTAATTAAATTTGCACCCATTCTAGTTAATAGGAGTCTGGAAACTCTTGGTTAATCATTATGTGATTGACCCCAGTATATACCAGGATTCTTTTTGAGTATTCCTAAAGAAGAAAAAGATATAAGCCAAGCAAGTGATTTTATTTTGAGTACGACTAGCTTTTAATACATGGTTTTTATAGTGTACTTGAAAGGTGTCTAGAGTTTTTTAATCTATGCATGCTTAAATTTTCAGGGATTTTAGTAAGGAGAGATTGAGTTTGTTGGTCAAGTGGGTTTGAAGAGCCTTTTGTGCCTACAACTACCAGGCCTCTTAAAAACTCTCAATATTTACTAGTTGGAGTTTTCCTTTTCAAGAAAACTTATCAATTTTGTCCTGTTGATAGGACTGGCGGCAACTCACTTGATTATGTGGCACTTTCAGGTGCAGGAAAAAGCTGGAAAAGAGTGGCATTGGTATTTTAAAACTTCATAGTGGCTTGGTTGATTGCCTCAACAATAGCTTTGTAACAATCATTGACATATATGTAACACCCCAGAGGCACCCATTTTCAGATATGGGGGTTTGAGATATTGATGATGAGGGTAATGAGCATGGTATTTCTGTTGAAAACAGCTTTAGGGGTGGCAACAAGTGCTTTTTATCAGGAAGTGAGATACTATGAGACACTTTCTGTTTTCTTGATGCCTAGCATAATAGTTCTCACAACAATAGGTAAAAAGGATTCACTGTAGAGGGACTTGGCTGCTTCTCTGAAAGTTTCCCAGGTAACCTTAGGTTCTTGACTGGACCAAGTGGTGAACCAGGAAGCAGCAGTCTCAATGAGACGTCCTGAAGCTTTGAAAACCTTCACACTGCCTGGAAAGGGTTCTAACTGCAAGTTTAGAATTTGTTGATAGAGATCTGACTTAGGTGGAGAACACTGCTGTCATGTTGGCTTTAGTGAATTTTTTATAAATGCTGTTCAGTACAAGTTGGTCTTGATAGATAATGTAACCCCACAGAATTTTTGTTTTGGTAATAGGTAAAAAGGGCTCTCTGGGTGAGTTAGCCATAAAGCTCTTGATATATCCTTTCTTGGGAAAATTTTCTTGAAAGTAGGTTTTCAATCAAAACTACTACTGCTATCACTGTTTTAATTGAACTAATTATAGTTCAGTGCTTGAAGTTAAGAAAAACAACAGTCTAAGAGAAGAAGGAAATATATTTATAATAATATAATCCTTATTGATAAGAGTGAGTATTATTATACCATTTGGTAAAGCCATTGAGCCATAAAGGGGGTATAATATGTGGCATTGATCTAGATAGGAATCAATAGTGTTTTTTATAAGAGCTGTTGTTGATATTATCATTATAATTGTCCTCAATTTTTAGGATAAATTATGAGATCCTGCCATGTTGGTGGGATGAGTAAAATCATGATGTTATATCTGTCATGTGATGACTTTACAAGTACCACTTATGTATTGTAGGACATTTTAGTAACTAAGACATCCATATTGGTTGCAACCCTGAATTAACACAGGCAGATGAACTAAACTATATTATCATCTCTACTATAAATAAACACTGACATTGATTGTCCATTATCACTTTGTACTTGCAAATAAATGATGTCATTTCTCTTTATTCCCTTAAGTCTTTTCACAATTATGAAGTGTAAAAAAGACTGTGCTGCCCTCGTACTCCCAATTTTCTATAAGAAGTATATATGTTAACTGAGTCAAAATTTCCAGATGTAAAGAAAATTTTCCAGTGCCATATTTTTCACAGGCCCAGAAAACTGTCTGCATCTATAGATCTTAAGGTCTGTTTTCTAAATCCAAAGTCACGGGTTTATTCTGTACATTCTTAATGTTTTAAATTATATAATGTTGAGGGTCTGGATGTACAAGCATTCTGGCTACCACCAACCTACTTAACATCCAACCATTGCCCAATTTAGTCCCCTTCCAATATACTGTTTGACATACCAAGAATGGTAATCAAGCAATATCATCTGACTATCCAAGTATCCAGTGGCTTGAACCCATCTAGCACATGACCAATCCCTAGGTTTGATCCAACTAAATCCCTGCCACAGTCAAGTCTATATAAGTCTAAAGTATTATCAAATAAAATATACTTCTCTTCTTTCTTAAACCCATATTTGAAGCTTCCCTAAAAGGCGCTCCTTATCACTGGTAGCAGCTACGGTTTTTGACCACACCCATGAAAGAGAAAATGACTGACCAAAACCTGCCCACCTTTGCTCACGTACTCAACCAGGCCACATCCCAATAGACCTGGAAAACTTACTTCCACACCCACAACATCAACATCAACAAAGATATACCTAGTGGATGCACTGTATTTGAAGGTCTGGTCATGCCCAAAGCATGCATTAAGATTATTTGATACAGTTGCTCTCTTCAACCACAAACACACAACCACCTATCACAGGTGAAGTGACCAACACCAAATACATTGGTATCAACAAGTTCTTTGGTAAAAACAAAGAAAATGTAATCAACTGGCTAGACCATCAGCCGCTAAACTCTGCGCCAGCTGCATCCCCCATGAAAAATGAGTCCAGGAAGCCAGCAAGCGCCTGTACAAGGCTGCAGCTAACTGGTTTGCCACCTGGGTTGGCTCACAAACCAATGACCAGCTTGACAACTGGGAAGAGTTCAAAGCAGACATCACGCACAATTTCTGTGTCACTGAATCCCTCCAAGACATTGCAATACAGCTCAGTGATCTTCCTCAAAATACCAACCATAACAACAGCAAACCCTTCTGCAACAACAGCATTGCAGCCAAAGCGCAAACCGCTCCCGTCCCAAGAAAGAGGACACCGCCAAAGTTAATAATGCTGAAGTAGCAACCCGCTATGAATCTGACCCCACATTCTCTGACCTCAAAGGTCTCAAAACAGAGGAACAGGGAAAAGAGGAGGGGGAACAGGCTTAAATGCCCCTGTCTCCCCCCCCAACTTGACAAGAAATTGTACTAAGGCACAAACTTTGCTGCCTGCATCCCCCGTATCCCGCAATCCTCCACTTTTATGAACGTAAAAATTAAAGACCACTCACAACTTCTTGTCTACCCATGCACTTACAAATCACATACACATAAAATTTTATGCAACTCTGGTGCACAACACATAATGATTAAAAAACCTTTTGTAACCAAGTACAAAATACCAGTCAACAAATACAACTTCAAATACACCAGAATGGCAGACAAATCAAAGGTTCTACTTGAAGGCAAAACAACTCCCTTCAGAATTGACCTCCAAGGCATACAAACGTCCATCAAAGGACTTTTCATGAACAACATAAACTACGACATTGTAGCAGGCATGGACTGGTTCACCCAAGTGAACCCCAGCATATGTTGGAAAACAAAAACCATGACCATCAAACACAACGAGGTCAACTTCAACATCCTCAAAGAACCAAATGACCTCATTCTAAGAGACACAGTATTTGTCCAGGTCATAAATCAAGATGACTCAGAACATCTAACCAAAGATTGTACCCTCCACATAATGAGGTACACTGAATTCAACAACATACAAACACAAAAGATCCAATGCCCAGAACTTGCGGCACTCCTAAATGATTACACTCATGTTTTCAAGGAAGAACTCACAGAGTTACCCCCAAATGGGAGGTAAAACATGGCATCAACTTATGCAAGCCATGCCTAAACCTGCACCCCTCTACAGACTCTCCCCCATGGAGAACCAAACCCTCAAACCCCATATTGAGGACAACCTAGCAAAAGGATTCATCTGCCTGTCTGAATCCCCATGGGGGGCAGCAGTATTCTTTGTAAAGAAAAAGGAAGGCACTCTACGTCTAGTAATTGACTACAGAGCACTAAATGCAAGCACAGTAAAGAATAAATACCCTCTTCCACTTATAGAGAATCTGTTTGCAAGACTCTCAGGTGCCAAATTTTTCTCCAAAATTTACCTCACCTCAGAGTACAACCAAGTTGAAGTAAAGGAAAAGGACATACCAAAAACTGTGTTCTGTACACAATTTGGATCCTTCAAATGTAGAGTAATGAACTTTGGGATGACCAACGCTCCTACAACACTTGTCACCAATATAAACCAAGCACTAAATGGTCTCTCAAATAAATTATGCTACATTAACAATATTATCATATCCTCAAAAACAAAAGAGGAACACCTCATACATGTCTGCAAGACACTCAATTGACTCTCAAAGCATAAAATTTATGCAAAACCAAGTAAGTGCCAATTTATGGAAAAGGAACTCCTGTTCTTGGGCCACATTGTCTCTGACGGTAGAATCAAAGCAGATCCAGACAAAATAAAAGCCATAAATAACATTAACACCCCACCTCTGTTAAACAAGTTAGATGCTTTCTTGGTATGGTAGCTTACCTAAGGAAATACATCAAAGACTGTGGAAAACTAACTGCACCAATCAATGACTTAACCAAAGGTAATGCCAAAAAGAAATGCATCTGGACTCCAGAATGTGACAAGAATTTCCATTCATTAAAACAAACTCTGATAAAAGCACCAATCTTGCAATACCCTAACAATAACAGGTGCTACAAGCTTGAGTCAGATGCCAGTGATACCGCCATTGGCGCAGTCCTGCACATCTGCCAGCCAGGGCAGCAAGACTTCCTGCCAGAGTGTTACAAAAGCAGAAAACTAACTAATACTGAGCAGAGATACCCAATACACAATAAGGAATTGCTAGCAATATATCACGCATGCAAGAAATTGAGATGTTATCTGGAAGGACATTTAAACTTCTGAGTACTAACTGACCATAAATCCTTAATCTATTTCTAAACTCAGAATGCACTTACACGGCAACAAGCAAAATGGATATCCTTGCTGGAACAGCGTAACCTGGACATCCAGTACAAAAAGGGGCAGAGCTGGTCACGGCTGATGCTCTCTCTAGACTATGTCAGCCTAGAGAGGATCACCCTGACCACCTGGACCCTGACTGGCCAAACCTGTACAACACTAAGTATAAAACCAAAGGGAAAGACCCCTCAACACATCAACTGACTCATGATACAATAGTAAGAAACAAAAAGTATTTCCATTTATCAAATGACACAGTATACCAAATTATCAATGGCAAACATGTCCCATACATTCCACTTGCACAAAGAGTTGACACCATACCAAGACATCACTGCCTACTAGGCCACACAAAGACTAACAACTTATACCTCACGCTAAAAGAGATATCATGGTGGCCCAACCTCAAACAGGATATAGTTGATATTCTGAAAAAGTACACAGTGTGCGAGAAATACACCAGTACAAAGTCTCCTCAGCCAACAGTCAACCCAGTACCAGACCCTGAACCATTTAAGGTTTGGGGGCTGGACGTAGTGGGGCCATTACCAGAAACAAAGACAAACCAACATTTCTTAATTGTAGCTATTGACTTTGCCACATGCTGGCCCATCTGCTGGGCAACAAAGGACCACAAAGCAGAAACCATCAACCATTTCATTAACAAAGCAATCATAGCCAACTACAGTACTCCAGACTACATCATAACTGATGGAGCAACAGAGTTATCAGGTCATGTAGTTAATGATAACTTGAAATCCAAAAACATTAAACACTCCACAACCTCTCCATACAGGCCTCAGGCCAACAGTAGAGTGGAACGCCTAAACAGCAGTCTTATCAGGACCCTAGAGAAAATAATGGATGGCAAAGCCAAAGACACATGGCCACTATACATGAAGCATGTATTACTAGTATCCCGAGTCCGCACCAACCAAGGGACAGGCTATGTCAGGGACCCACTTCACCAGAATAAGGTCTCTGTACTCCATCCAGTATTCCATATTGATTTCAGGAAAGGTGGCCATTTTCATCAACCCAGCAGTAGCACTCACATTCTTCATAGCAGGAATCACAACCAAGAGGACCAAGTCAGTGTTGTAGGAGATCAAGAAGAGATTCTTACATAGTAGCAAAGCTAATACACCCAAGCTACCACCAATATTAGTTGTAACCATTCTAGGCACTAGCTCGGTTTCCTATATCAAACTATAGTAGCAAGCAGTAAATATGGGAATTGGGAACAGGATAAAGGTTTTATTAAACTAATAATAATGAAGAAAGGGCATTATCCACTTATATAATCATATGGTCTACCATTGGGAGATCTCAAACACATCTGTTACTCATCAGGGGCTACAGGTGGAGCTCTAAGTTGATCACAAGCATGAAACGTTAGTTATAGTCTGGGTCAAGAAATGTGATGTTTCATCATACCCAAGAAGTGAAACAACCAAGAGAGGATTGGGTGGATGGGTAATTGTGGACATGTCTCAGGAAATTCAAACCAATATTGGGAACTGTAGATTGAAAATTTAACTGCTAAGGGAAAGGTGAAGACTAAACTAAATTCCTTAAAATAATTGATGATGTCAGGAATTGGTTCCTGACAGGCTATTCACCGTTTGAGCCAACCTACGGGTACAAACCAGAAGTAATCACCCGCAACAAACAGCCCTACATAAAGATCCCCCCAGGGAAACCTCCCACAGTAGAGCAAGCACCAAACCTACAACACATTTGCCTCAAAGCTAAAATAGCTGAAATGAAGAGGCTCAAGGCACAAAAGGTAACCTCCACAGAGGAACCACTTCCCATCAACTCCCCTGTCTGGATTCTAGCTGGCAACAGAAAGAAACTAGACTCAGTACACCAGGGACCAGGAAGAGTCATCAAATACAGACCAGAGCACAACACTTACCTAGAAAATTACAAAGTGCCAAAAACCCAATTATCAATAAATACCACAGAACCCATCTCTGCCTCAGTAAAGGAGAGCACTTGGCCAGACTGGTTCCAACTAGTAAACAGCTCCAGGAGCATCAGGCGGCAGCCATGAAAACAAAACCCCCTCCTGATGCACCAGAGTAACCCCTTAAGGGGGGTGTCAAGGGTCTGGATGTACAAGCATTCTGGCTACCGCCAACCTACTTAACATCCAACCATCGCCCAATTTAGTCCCCTTCCAATATACTGTTTGACATACTGAGAATGGTAACCAAGCAATATCACCTGACTGTCCAAGTATCCAGTGGCTTGAACCCATCTAGCACATGACCAACCCCTAGGTTTGATCCAACTAAATCCCTGCCACAGCCAAGTCTATATAAGTCTAAAGTATTATCCAATAAAATATACTTCTCTTCTTTCTTAATTCCATATTTGAAGCTTCCCCAAAAGGCGCTCCTTATCAATTATATTATCTTGTTAGATAATATAATAACATGCTTTACAGTTTTCTTACCAATATCAGCCAAAAATTTAATTTATTATTTTAAAAATATTTTTTAGAAAATCAAGGGATTGAGAATGGTACTTTTAGAAATAAAATTTATATAAATAAAGTGAATATTGTATAATACATGGCTCACACTGCAAAATAATGGTTCCTATTCTATTTGCAAAGTTTGGGGCAGAAAAATATGACCTCTAAAGCTAAAATTTTAAATAAATAAAAGTTTTGAATTCAAAAGATTATTGCTCTCTTCCCTCTTATATTTATAAATTATTTTAACCAAAATTACTATGTTATTGATAAACATACATAGCTTGTAGATTAGCCATATTTATACTTTTTGTTCATCTTCAAATTAAAATCACATACCAAATTAAAAGTGTTATTATTTTCTAAAGAAATGTTTGTAATTATATTAAATACTGAATTTCATTTAAAAAATTTAAATGTAAGTTTTAATTAGAAGACATGCTTTTAATTCAAGCATTAGTTTTTAACTGGTATAAATCTACAGTAAATTGAGTAAATACTTTTCCATAGCTCATCTAAAAAGGTAATATAAATTATACTTAAATTATTTAGGTACATTCAACAAACCTGATATATAGTTTCATCAAATAATTGTTAGATTTATAAAAAAATGCAGGCTTTTGCATGCTTTTTACAAGAGTTAGAATTAAAAATAAATATCATAGATCAATATGTTTTTTATTTTAGTCAAATAAAATGGTTGCAATCATTGATGTAGATTATTAAAAAAATTTACTAACTACAAGAAAATTTTATTTTTATTGCTTATTTAATCATACACTATTCCTCAGGAGTATTTATTATAACTAAACTCTTTCAAGCTTAAAACACAATCAAATTAAAAAAAGAGAAGTTTTGTTTAAATGATGAAGTAAAGACATGGATTTTGTGCTTTACACTTCACGAGTCCACTGTAATCATACTATCATCTCTGGTTGGCACCTATATGCTCTAGTCTCATACATTCCCAGCCTGCTGGTAACTGGAGTCGACTTGGCTATTATGCGATATCTAATTCATTGAAACACCAAGGAACTTATTGGACTTTTGTTGAAGGATAAAGAGGTTTGTGACTGGATTGATTTTACTTTCATTTGATTTGTGGTATTTATTTTTTAACTCGCTTATTAACTGAATCAATACGAAGATCCATAGTTTTACTCATTAAATCAAAAATATGAGCTTTGATCTAGCATTTATATTCGATAAAGTAAAAACCAGAGCTTTGGTATGGATGGATCGATTCCTGTAATTTTGGCTAGGCGAGCTTGAAAAATAAAGAACTTGATTGAATTGATTTATCATAATTTGTATTAAAATTTGAGGTTAGCCTAACAGCTTGATTTTTAAATACATATACAATTACTAGCAAGTACTTAAGGATATGTTGGTTAGATATTGTAGAGTTAAATTCGAAATTTGCTGTTCAATAAGGTAGGGTATATAGGCTTTAATAAACTCAAGCTTATATTAATAGCTTATTTTTAGAATAAAGCCATTTAAGAACTCTGAAATACAGTACCCCCTTAAGTAACGGGTCATTAGCATTATTTAAATAATTTAAGATTTTAAAAATTGAAATAGAGTAAAATTAGCACGAAAAGATAGGCTGCAAAATTTTACACAAGACCTTCAAAAAGATGTAAAAGAAATAAAAGTTAAGCAAGAGTTAATAAAATTGAAAATATACTTTTTTATTATCATAGTTAGATAACTTAAATATTAAATCTCTCAAGTAAATAGTACTTGGTTGGTCCCCCTTTGGCTTTGATAACTGCATAAAGTCTTCTGGGCACTGAAGGGTCAATATCCTTGAGGGGTTCCATAGAGATTTCTTCTCATACTTTTGCCACTTCAAGCTTTAGATCCACTATGCATTTTTTGGTGCTTTCTGGAAAATTAGATTTAATAGCATCTCAAGGATGTTCAATAGAATTTAATTCTGAACTTTGAGGAGGCCAATCCAAAAAAAACAATTTGTTTGGAATCCAAGTATTTCTTAACAATACAGTAGTTTTCAAACCTGTTGAGATAAACAAAAATGTTCATTTCAGAACAAATAGGTTCAGTCACACAACAAATTTCAACTTTTTTGATATAGTTAAAAGCTAATTCCACAGAAAATATGCGGTAATTGACAAAAATGTCAAGACAAAGTAAATTATGTAAACTGAAACAAATAAATGATGAATAAATAAAAAATATACCAAGCATAAGAACAAATGTTTTTAAGTTGCAAAAAGAAGCTATTATGTTCACTATGATTTTTTAAGAACAAAATGAACCCAGTCACTAAAGTGTAAAATTTGATCCAACAATAAACCCTAATAGCAGCTGAAACAGACAACAAAAAACTCAAATATCAAAGCAAATCAATGAATCTATAATACTGTAACCAATTCATCCTAATTAAGATATACAATCTAGAGCATGAAATAGAAATAAATATTCTGAATGTCTGCTTTTAGATTAAATTTATCAAAGTAATAAAATTTATCAATATGAACAGTAATTGCACATTTACAACCAAAAATAATAATAAAGAAGTTTAAAAACCTAATGTGAAATAATTGATAGTGACTACAAGCTTTTATGCTACTATATTTAGACAAATAAAAATTACAATAAAAATAAATTATATAGATAGACTGATTTTAATTTTAATTTATTTTAATACCAAAATGAACACATAACAACAATAGAGCCAAGGAGTTGTAGGAGTACACTGTGGACGTGGACACTTTTATGGGTTAAAAAATTGAGTTGGTGCAACACAAGTGCCACCTCAGGAAGGAGACAGGAGAGGAGAGAATAACGGTGAGGTTGTGCTGACACAACCAGCTCAAGGGGCACAGAGCATAAATTCCAAGGTCCCAAAGCTGACCAGAAAATACACAAAGGTCACTACCAGTAAAACAGTAAATGGCATCATCACTGAGAGGGTGTCCTTGATATATGATCCTGTATACCTCTGTGATGGTGTTCTTGCATTATTATGGAGAATGTGAAGCCTGTTCTTGACACCATGTACAAGCCTTATGTGAGTGATAACAAAGGGCAAAATGACAACAACAAGCCACAGTATTTCCAAACCACATATGGGCAGCAGGTGCTCAAAAAAGTTGCTGCGTTCACTAGCAATGTGCCTATACCCTGTTTTGTGGCTGAGCCAGAGGATCAACTTTCAAACACCAAAAAGCCTAAGTACCATGTCATTCCCAACACTACCTACAAGACCTTTACCAGGCTCTTCAAGGAGACATGGTACTACAAGAAGTCCACAGCAATTGTCAGTATTTTGGAAAAATCTGCCCATAGGCTTTATAGTAAGTACCTGAAAACAGGTACTGTTCTCCTTTTAGAAAAATCCTGGTGCAAGCCAACCCTATTGGTTAAGGAACACAAATGGGTCATCTATCAATGAATCAACCAAAACTGCTATCTTGAATTGGAAAATATACAGTCAATGGTTGAGTCTGTTTTTGGAATTGAGGCCTTGGTTTCCACCTGCTATCACGCTGTGAAAAGCTTAAGATTCTCACAGAAAAAACTCAGGGTTTCTCTGTATGACTGGAACAGCCTAATCAACATTGAGTACCATCAAAATAAACCACAAAATATAATGCACCAAAGGAAAAGGGAACAGTTAATTTCTACTACATTGATAAATTGTTTTTTGTGTTGTCCATGCACAATGTCTATGGCTATGTGCCTAAAGGTGAAAATAATGGTGTGTAATAACGTGCAGCTGTGTGTTTTATTGCATACTCTATGGTAGCCCTTCTTGATCCCCTTGGCATTGAGCTCTATCAAATGATCAAGGGTTTGCACAACAGCAATACATTTCTTGGATTTCTCTGATTGGGTTGGGAGCAACTCTGAGTCACTAGTTTGGGTTTCACCAATGTTATTGTATTAGATAATTCTGGGATTCACAAGGTGGCTGATATTCTAAATGATTTACCAATGGTTGAGCCTGGTGTGGAAATTGGCTCCCAACAATTGGCCACATCCAATCTACGCCTGTTATTTCTCCCCCTATGCCCATTCCTTAATCCAATCAAGGATGTCTTTAGGTGGCTCAAGCAAGTTGTCAAGGAGGGGATACCATCTGGGACAGATGATTTGTTAAATTTGCTACAGGTCAGTGACCATACTCTCCCAGTTGAGATTTTGGCCAAATTCTATGGCCACACTGATTTGTTTCTCCCTGTGTACCTCTCTAAACAGCCAATCAATTAAGGGCTTAGCAATTATGTATATTTAGTTTTTGTTTTTTTATATTTTATATTTATTTTAATTTGTATCAATGTACTTTCTGTAATTCTAGTTAATATACTGTCAGGTATAATAAAAATTAAAAAGCAAAGAAGAATGAACAAATGAATGCATGAAAAACATTTATTTTTTAATACATTTGCTGTAGATGAATGATATAAATATTTGTTTTTAAAAGTAGACATATATAAGATAGTAGAGCTTTAAATTTGATTTAATGAGCTTTATTGAGATGTAATTAGTAGAATTTGAGGACTTGTCTTTGAAATAAAATAGCAATTTCCATTGCCAAAGCATATGTTGACATGACTCATTTACTATATAGCTTGTAGCAGCTTGAGTATGATAACACTGTGATACAATTGGACAAGAGGATATTTTATGGTAGAGTTGACATTTCATAGGTGGTGGCAAGAATAACTGCATCTTAAAAAAAGGTTCAATTGAGCTGTACCCAGGCACAATCCTTTTCCATCTAGTAAATACCAAAATTTTTTCCAGCTTAATTATTATGTAAAATGTGTTGCAAGCCTCTGCTTTAATCCACATCATTATAAAAAGACCTAGATAAACAATTAAGTAAATTATCTGCCCTGCAAACAGGGCTGAGAACTCAAAATATTTTTATATAGGTGATAAGGAGCGCCTTTTGGGGAAGCTTCAAATATGGAATTAAGAAAGAAGAGAAGTATATTTTATTGGATAATACTTTAGACTTATATAGACTTGGCTGTGGCAGGGATTTAGTTGGATCAAACCTAGGGGTTGGTCATGTGCTAGATGGGTTTGAGCCACTGGATACTTGGACAGTCAGGTGATATTGCTTGGTTACCATTCTCAGTATGTCAAACGGTATATTGGAAGGGGACTAAATTGGGCAATGACTGGATGTTAAGTAGGTTGGTGGTAGCCAGAATGCTTGTTCATCCAGACCCTTGACACCCCCCTTAAGGGATTACTCTGGTGCATCAGGAGGAGGCTTTAAATTCACGGCTGCCGCCTGATGCTCCTGGAGCTGTTTACTAGTTAGAACCAGTCTGGTTGAGTGCTCTCCTTTACTGAGGCAGAGACGGGTTCTGTGGTATTTCTTGATAATTGGGTTCTTGGCACTTTGGAATTTTACTAGGTAAGTGTTGTTCTCTGGTCTGTATTTGATGACTCTTCCTGGTCCCTGGTGTACTGAGTCTAGTTTCTTTCTGTTGCCAGCTAGAATCCAGACAGGGGAGTTGATGGGAAGTGGTTCCTCTGTGGAGGTTACCTTTTGTGTCTTGAGCTTCTTCATTTCAGCAATTTTAGCTTTGAGGTGGATGTGTTGTAGGTTTGGTGCTTGCTCTACTGTGGGAGGTTTCCCCAGGGGATCTTTATGTAGGGCTTTTTGTTGCAGGTGATTACTTCCAGTTTGTACCCGTAGGTTAGCTCAAACAGTGAATAGCCTGTCCCTTGGTTGGTGCAGACTCAGGATACTAGTAAATCATGTTTCACGTATAGTGGCCATGTGTCTTTGGCTTTGCCATCCATTATTTTCTCTAGGGTCCTGATAAGACTGCTGTTTAGGCGTTCCACTCTACTGTTGGCCTGTGGCCTGTATGGAGAGGTTGTGGAGTGTTTAATGTTTTTGGATTTCAAGTTATCATTAACTACATGACCTGATAACTCTGTTGCTCCATCAGTTATGATGTAGTCTGGAGTACTGTAGTTGGCTATGATTGCTTTGTTAATGAAATGGTTGATGGTTTCTGCTTTGTGGTCCTTTGTTGCCCAGCAGATGGGCCAGCATGTGGCAAAGTCAATAGCTACAATTAAGAAATGTTGGTTTGTCTTTGTTTCTGGTAATGGCCCCACTACGTCCAGCCCCCAAACCTTAAATGGTTCAGGGTCTGGTACTGGGTTGACTGTTGGCTGAGGAGACTTTGTACTGGTGTATTTCTCGCACACTGTGTACTTTTTCAGAATATCAACTATATCCTGTTTGAGGTTGGGCCACCATGATATCTCTTTTAGCGTGAGGTATAAGTTGTTAGTCTTTGTGTGGCCTAGTAGGCAGTGATGTCTTGGTATGGTGTCAACTCTTTGTGCAAGTGGAATGTATGGGACATGTTTGCCATTGATAATTTGGTATACTGTGTCATTTGATAAATGGAAATACTTTTTGTTTCTTACTATTGTATCATGAGTCAGTTGATGTGTTGAGGGGTCTTTCCCTTTGGTTTTATACTTAGTGTTGTACAGGTTTGGCCAGTCAGGGTCCAGGTGGTCAGGGTGATCCTCTCTAGGCTGACATAGTCTAGAGAGAGCATCAGCCGTGACCAGCTCTGCCCCTTTTTGTACTGGATGTCCAGGTTACGCTGTTCCAGCAAGGATATCCATTTTGCTTGTTGCCGTGTAAGTGCATTCTGAGTTTAGAAATAGATTAAGGATTTATGGTCAGTTAGTACTCAGAAGTTTAAATGTCCTTCCAGATAACATCTCAATTTCTTGCATGCGTGATATATTGCTAGCAATTCCTTATTGTGTATTGGGTATCTCTGCTCAGTATTAGTTAGTTTTCTGCTTTTGTAACACTCTGGCAGGAAGTCTTGCTGCCCTGGCTGGCAGATGTGCAGGACTGCGCCAATGGCGGTATCACTGGCATCTGACTCAAGCTTGTAGCACCTGTTATTGTTAGGGTATTGCAAGATTGGTGCTTTTATCAGAGTTTGTTTTAATGAATGGAAATTCTTGTCACATTCTGGAGTCCAGATGCATTTCTTTTTGGCATTACCTTTGGTTAAGTCATTGATTGGTGCAGTTAGTTTTCCACAGTCTTTGATGTATTTCCTTAGGTAAGCTACCATACCAAGAAAGCATCTAACTTGTTTAACAGAGGTGGGGTGTTAATGTTATTTATGGCTTTTATTTTGTCTGGATCTGCTTTGATTCTACCGTCAGAGACAATGTGGCCCAAGAACAGGAGTTCCTTTTCCATAAATTGGCACTTACTTGGTTTTGCATAAATTTTATGCTTTGAGAGTCAATTGAGTGTCTTGCAGACATGTATGAGGTGTTCCTCTTTTGTTTTTGAGGATATGATAATATTGTTAATGTAGCATAATTTATTTGAGAGACCATTTAGTGCTTGGTTTATATTGGTGACAAGTGTTGTAGGAGCGTTGGTCATCCCAAAGTTCATTACTCTACATTTGAAGGATCCAAATTGTGTACAGAACACAGTTTTTGGTATGTCCTTTTCCTTTACTTCAACTTGGTTGTACTCTGAGGTGAGGTAAATTTTGGAGAAAAATTTGGCACCTGAGAGTCTTGCAAACAGATTCTCTATAAGTGGAAGAGGGTATTTATTCTTTACTGTGCTTGCATTTAGTGCTCTGTAGTCAATTACTAGACGTAGAGTGCCTTCCTTTTTCTTTACAAAGAATACTGCTGCCCCCCATGGGGATTCAGACAGGCAGATGAATCCTTTTGCTAGGTTGTCCTCAATATGGGGTTTGAGGGTTTGGTTCTCCATGGGGGAGAGTCTGTAGAGGGGTGCAGGTTTAGGCATGGCTTGCATAAGTTGATGCCATGTTTTACCTCCCATTTGGGGGTAACTCTGTGAGTTCTTCCTTGAAAACATGAGTGTAATCATTTAGGAGTGCCGCAAGTTCTGGGCATTGGATCTTTTGTGTTTGTATGTTGTTGAATTCAGTGTACCTCATTATGTGGAGGGTACAATCTTTGGTTAGATGTTCTGAGTCATCTTGATTTATGACCTGGACAAATACTGTGTCTCTTAGAATGAGGTCATTTGGTTCTTTGAGGATGTTGAAGTTGACCTCGTTGTGTTTGATGGTCATGGTTTTTGTTTTCCAACATATGCTGGGGTTCACTTGGGTGAACCAGTCCATGCCTGCTACAATGTCGTAGTTTATGTTGTTCATGAAAAGTCCTTTGATGGACGTTTGTATGCCTTGGAGGTCAATTCTGAAGGGAGTTGTTTTGCCTTCAAGTAGAACCTTTGATTTGTCTGCCATTCTGGTGTATTTGAAGTTGTATTTGTTGACTGGTATTTTGTACTTGGTTACAAAAGGTTTTTTAATCATTATGTGTTGTGCACCAGAGTTGCATAAAATTTTATGTGTATGTGATTTGTAAGTGCATGGGTAGACAAGAAGTTGTGAGTGGTCTTTAATTTTTACGTTCATAAAAGTGGAGGATTGCGGGATACGGGGGATGCAGGCAGCAAAGTTTGTGCCTTAGTACAATTTCTTGTCAAGTTGGGGGGGAGACAGGGGCATTTAAGCCTGTTCCCCCTCCTCTTTTCCCTGTTCCTCTGTTTTGAGACCTTTGAGGTCAGAGAATGTGGGGTCAGATTCATAGCGGGTTGCTACTTCAGCATTATTAACTTTGGCGGTGTCCTCTTTCTTGGGACGGGAGCGGTTTGCGCTTTGGCTGCAATGCTGTTGTTGCAGAAGGGTTTGCTGTTGTTATGGTTGGTATTTTGAGGAAGATCACTGAGCTGTATTGCAATGTCTTGGAGGGATTCAGTGACACAGAAATTGTGCGTGATGTCTTCTTTGAACTCTTCCCAGTTGTCAAGCTGGTCGTCGGTTTGTGAGCCAACCCAGGTGGCAAACCAGTTAGCTGCAGCCTTGTACAGGCGCTTGCTGGCTTCCTGGACTCATTTTTCATGAGGGATGCAGCTGGCGCAGAGTTTAGCAGCTGAGTGATCAGCCAGTTGATGACATTTTCTTTGTTTTTACCAAAGAACTTGTTGATACCAATATACTTGGTGTTGGTCACTTCACCTGTGATAGGTGGTTGTGTGTTTGTGGTTGAAGAGAGCAAATGTATCAAATAATCTTGGCGCATGCTTTGGGAATGACAAGACCTTTGAATACAGTGCATCCACCAGGTATATCTTTGTCAATGTCATGAGCACAGAAGTACATTTTCCAGGTCTCTTGGGATGTGGCCTGGTTGAGTACGTGAGCAAAGGTGAGCAGGTTTTGGTCAGTCATTTTCTCTTTCATGGGTGTGGTCAAAAACCGTAGCTGCTACCAGTGATAAGGAGCACCTTTTGGGGAAGCTTCAAATTTGGAATTAAGAAAGAAGAGAAGTATATTATATTGGATAATACTTTAGACTTATATAGCTTTGACTGTGACAGGGATTTAGTTGGATTGAACCTAGGGGTTGGTCATGTGCTAGATGGGTTTGAGCCACTGGATACTTGGATAGTCAGATGATATTGCTTGATTACCATTCTTGGTATGTCAAACAGTATATTGGAAGGGGACTAAATTGGGCAATGGTTGGATGTTAAGTAGGTTGGTGGTAGCCAGAATGTTTGTACATCCAGACCCTTGACATAGGGTACTTATTATATTTTTTAGGGAGGTTGTTGCAAAGATTTTTTCCAGGGTCAGTGGGATGCCAGTCTGATTGGAGAACCAGGAGGCCCCAAACTCTTCAAAGACACCCACAACAAGGTGTTTGATGACAGACAAACTATTGGTAAGGTTGGATACTTTTTCTTTAAAATTTTTAGGACATGCAATACTGTGTACTTGGGCAGGAAATAAAACTGGACTTCTTCTTGTCCTCTCTCCATTTCAGATAAGTTGTGATACAGCATAGTGTTGATGAAGTCCCAGACAAGGAGGAAAAATAGCTTGCAAAAGTTAAGGGGCAGAACCTACTGGTCAAGGTGGATCTTTGAGGCCATGGCCAAAGCTACAACCCATTGTTCAGTGCCTTCTGGGTTTTTTAGAGCTCTGAAAGTTGTGTTGGGTTGATAGGGTACATTTTAGTTAATTTTTCTAACATTTTGGATTAGACAGCTGGCGTCAGAACCAGCTGACTGCTAATATGGGAAATATAGTTGCTGTAAAAGATCTTAGTCACATGTGGTTTCAGGAATTGCTGTAGTACGCCTTTGTGCTCATCTTTAAATAAAAAAGTTATTTCAATCTTTTTATTTATTTAATATTTTATTTTCTTACCTTCTTCTATATCCTTACCTGTTGCCCCCTTGACAGAGGCTGCTCCTTGGGTCTTCTCATTTTCAGGTTTCTGGTCATCTTTTGTTGGTTTCTGTTTTTTCTCACTTTTTAGTTGCTCAAACATCTCTGGATTCTTTTCCCACACCTTCTCAGCTGCAAACCTCTGTGGCTTGAACTGTAGGTCAGCAAGAACATCTTTCTGAATGTTTAGGAGCCTGGCCACGGGTTTGTCTGTTATATTTGGTATCTTGCCTTTTAACGCCTTCACCATAAGTTTGTTCAGTATGTCACCTTCTAGCATCACCTTCTTGAGCTTTTCCTTCACTTTTTGATTAAACTCCTTAATCTTGGCCACCACCACGTCCAACTGATTGATCAGTGCTTCTGATTCTGCCATGTTTTCCTTGTGCTTATCCCAACCCTCTTTATACCAATAAAAATAACATCCCCAAAAATACATATATGCTTTAATTTTAATAAGACTGAATAGTTATATCATTAAATATAATTATTTAATTTTTATTAACTTTAAGTACATAATCTTGAATTTATATTAGTATTCATTATAATTCTTTGTATCTATAAACCCACTCCAGGTATTCTAAGTGACATGTTTTGTCCAAGTACATGTGTCAGGATTTCTGGATATTGACTAGTTAACAGATTAAACCAATTTACACAGGTCAGCAGTTAACTGCTCTTAGGAATGGTTTCAACAAAATAATGTGGGCTGCAAGTTTGTGGAATCAATGAATCAATAATTAAATAATATCCTGGCATTAACAAAACCCCTATTCCAAATTAATGAGAAAAACATGCAGATATTATGCAATTAATTAGTCCACCTCAACAACTACCTCAAACATACTTCTCATAATAATTACTTTTATAAGCTTTAATTATAAAGTGTTTTAAAAGCTATGGCAAAAAAGAAAAAATAATTCAGATTTAAAAACTACTGTATCCTAGAACAAGGGCCTTAATATTGGCCATCATATAAAACACTTCTAGAAGAGTTCACCATGGACTGTGTGAGAGAGAGGGGCTAAACTAACTAAGTTTGGCTCCCATCCCAGTGAGATAAACCACCAGGATGCCGCCCAATGGAGGACTGGGATGGCCGCTCAAAGAGGGGACCACAGAGAAGACACAGAGGACAGTTGAAGAAAGTATGCATTCAAACCTATCAGCATCAGTCCAGCAAGCAACCAGTGGGTACAGGTGGGAGTGGGAGGAGGCGCCTCAGGGACCTGGAGAGGCACCAAGTCACTCTTCTCTGGACTGGGAATGGAGGTTATTGATACTTCCTTGCCCACAGGAGCAGACTGGGTGTAATCATTGTGATCCAGGTCCAGGTCATTGCAAGTCAAACTCTTTACCACAGCCTCCCCAGAGAACATGAGACCACTTGGGATATCCAAGAGGCTGGAAGGATTATAGCCCACAAGCCAATCAGAAGAGGTGATTTTAGACCGCAAGTCTGGTGAGGTCAACCACAGGAGTAACAAAAACGGAGCCAAGAAAAACACAACAAACTTAATGACTGGGAGTATCATAGTTGTGATCTCCTCAAAATTTGGAGAAGATTGACATAGTTTTTGAAGTTGTAAGCAATAAAAATTAGTTCAGGCAGGGCAACCACAAGCAGGGGGGCAAAAGGAGCAATAGAGTGGGTTTGGAGAGCTTTGTAGTAGTCTCAGGTGTCTTGGTTAATCACGAGAACAAAAGCAGGTTCAAAAATAGGAAATTTAAAGAAAAATTCAAAATAATTTTAGTAATTATATTGAAAATTAAAAAAAAATTAGGTTTAAGAGCTGTTTTCAAAAGAAAAAGCAAAAGAAGACAACAACTATACGCCAAGCCTCTTCAGAAGGCCACATAAGAGTTGCCAGGTTCAAAACTGGAGGGTATAAGGTAAGTTTCAAGGAAACAACTAACACTTTAATCTTTTAGATAATATGGACTCAAAACTAAGTTTCAGTCCAACCACTATATTTGAAATAAAGTGCAACAAGTTTCCAAACTTTTTAATAAATTGGACAATAGACAAGCAGGGGACTGGAGGTCCCCTTGCTGAGTCAAAAGGAGTGGGTTACAGGGGAGGATAGATCACATGACTCCAGGACTTACATCCAATTGGCTGGTAGAAAATTTTGCTGATCAGGACCAGGAGGACTGGAAAGTTTCCCATTAATTTCTGTGGTCCCATCTGATTGTCTAGAGGGAACTCCAGGCATCTGAAATTCACTTGGTTTCTTGGACATCAATATGGCATTGCCTGATTGGTTGGATCTGATAGTTTTTAAAAGTGAACAACACCATGCAAACAAGTAGTCCAAATTGACCAATGTTTCCTCCTAGGGAGGAGCAACCACAGGCAATGGATCTGCAGGGTAGGCCAGCACAAATCTTTCATCAACTGTGTGTGCTAAATCCCCTAAAGAATTGAGGGGTTTGGCTGATACTTTTGGGCCTTTCTGAGTACATCTGGGGAAGATAGTGCAATCCAATGCCAAGGGTGGCAGTAAATTTACACTATGAACCTATATCCAGAAGTAGGAAGAACTGTCCCAACTCCTTTGGGCCTTGGGTCCTGCCAGACTTGCTACTTCTGATGATAACAAAATATTCTGGGCCAGAGGTTAGGCCAAAGTCACAGGTTCTCTGTACTTTCCTAATATTAGAAGACTTAGGATATCATCTGGCAGATGATAAAATACCTGGTCCCCAGATTTTATGACATATATCATATCACTCTGGGTATTCTAAATTACATGCTTTGTCCCAATATAACATAATTTGTTCTTATTTTAGTATACAGTAGTTTTAAAAGCTATGGCACTAAGTAAAAAAACTCATCTATAAGTGAACTCAATTCATCTGTAAACAAAATCAACTCAAATGCAAACAATATTACTGCATCTTGGGAAAAAATAGAAGTGAATCCAAATCTATTGTATTTTAATATAAAATTATTATTTTTAATTTTTTTGCATCCAATTTTGTTTTGTTTAAAAATGATTTATTTTCACTTAGGGATGAGTTTTTCTTAGCGCCATAGCTTTGGAAACTATGTACTGATTATATATTCCAGAGCACAAATTTATTAAAAAATTGAATTGTTTTAAGGGCTTATATGTAGGCCATAATTATTTTAGGCAAGTGTCAATCTGGGTTCTCTGAAAATCTTATGCCTTGTCCTAATGTGTTGTGTCCTAGTATTACATAGATTTTGGATATGGCTGGCTTTACTTGGTATATGAGTCATTTATCAGGGATGTGGATCTAAAGTGGAGAAAGATGTTATTTCATAACTTAACACCAATTTTTTATTTCTTGAATATATTCAATTTTAATCTTTTGTGATGTCTTTTTATATATTAAGCTGTTAATTTGTCTGTTTGCTTCTTTAGACAATACAAATATATTTATTTTGTCTTTTTTATGATCATATCTTTTGTCTCTGATTTTAATATCAATATATTTACAGAGTTGAATATAAACATGTATTTCAGAACATTTATATGTGGTGAAGTGGATGATTTTTTTATTATGAAATTTTATTTTACATTTATATACTATAAATTTAATCTTTGTGTAGTGCTACAATCAAGTAAATTTAAAATATATATAATTAAAAAGGACCAGTCAATTAAAATTGCCATTAATTTTCCTTTGTCTTTGATGATTGGCTCAGACAAGACATGTTAACTGTTATTCTGCCCATTTTAAATTACTAAATTAAGCCTATTGGTAAAAAAACTACATATGTTAGCCCTTTGGTATGCCAACCTGTGGTCAATCTAGCACCAGAGAAACTAGTGATTGGGCGCTAGATTGACCACAGGTTGGTGTGTCAATTGGCAAACACAAAAAGTTTTTTTCCAACATTTTTAATTTCATAAGTTAAACTGGGCATAATAACATAGGCATGTCTTATCCAAGTCAAGCAACAAAACAACCAAAAAGTAATTCCAATTCTGATTGGTTGGTCCTTTGTACTTGTATTTCCTTAAATTCACTTGATTGTAGCACTACACCAAGATTGAATTTATAATAAATATAAATATTAAATCAGCTGAATTAAACTTATGGCATTATTAAAATCAATCAAAACTACAACTAAATGTAAGAATTTATATTATCAATCTAAAAATCCTAAAATCTAAAGCAATTTAAGTTGTTTAATTAAATAAAAATGTTTGGGGGAACAAGGTTTATGCAGCAAAATATGGGAGTGGAGGGGGCAAACTAGTTGGCGGGCTGACTGGTAGGGCAGTTCTGGATTGACAGGGGGGTTGGGCTTTGGTTGACTGGACAGTTTGGCTGGGGACTGGAGAATTTGGAGGTCCTATGGGCGTGTTGTTGCCTTGATTGGCTTGAAGAAACTGATGATACATGATATCATACTCATGCTCAGGGAGAACATTGATTGGCTTGTATGCCAGGGAATTGCAAGGGGGCAGCTGTGGATCCTTTGATAATTGGCTACTGCTATGGGTATTAAGGGCTATTTTGGTAAACATATCAGAAATCTTATGAAAGGAAATAGTACATTGTGGTTGTGGGACACACTAAACACCTGGTTGAAGGTTGTGGGGTTGCACTCTCAGATTGTGTCTTCAACGTTAAAGAACAACATGTCTCCCAGGTGTAAATTGGCATGGCTAGAAGAAAACATGAAGAAATTGTGGCTGCTTGCTTGAATTTTCTTGTAGGCCACTTAAGTGCACTTCATTTGGTGGCTCAGGGAAACTCTAAATTTGAAATTGGCCAAGCTCTAAATGGCAAGCAGGTCAGAGAGAAATCTTTTGTACCAGTATCTATTGGTGTAAATGGATGTGGCTTGGTAAAATACAGTCCCTTTTTGGGAAGCTGCTAGGAATGCACCAATGCCAGTTCTCTATTTCTTCTTCTTTTTACTGTCAGGAGTGTTCTTTTCCCCAAAGTCTCATAATCCCAAGCATGTAATGCTGATTTATAATAGTATATAAAAATGACATTGTCTAATATACTGGACAGGCAGCAGATAATTGTGGCACCAACTACTGGATTGTGTGGAAAATCAGAGTCACCATCCAACTTGTCACCCACTCAACTAGTCAGAACCAGAACACTAACAACAATCCCATAAATCCAGAGATGTTCTGTGTGGGAGAAAATGAAGATTCCATGGAGCCTAAGTAGGTGTTTGAAATTAGCTATTTGGAGGTATGAGCCACCTGTAGGAGGTCAATAATGATGGGATAGGCATCCTTGAGCTGAGAATTTGGTTGCTTTTTTGGCTTCTTGGTAAGTTTTGCGCCACCTCTCTTCATGACAGGCTGCAATTCTTGTCTGACCTCCACCTCAGTGAATTGTAGGCAGGTGGCAATTTATGTAAAGGCCATGCCACTTTGATTGTGGCTCATTATCTCCCCAACAATTTCATTGGTTATTAATTGTCTCTTGGGGCACACTTTGTCACAGTAGGTTCCATCATGCCAGGAATTATTTGGCCAAGTAGAAAGGCTCAAAAAGCCAGAAAATCTTTACCAAAATTGACCAAATTAACGGATTTAAATCAAATGGTTGATTGGAAATGGGTTACGGCTGCTCCAGTCTGCCAACTGAAACCAATTCCTCCTTGCAAATTGACGTAATTTAATGGTCACCCAATATGAGCTTGTTAATCAGCATGGTAGTCAGAAGTTGGTCACCCAAGGGTTTTTTGCAATCTGGACCAGATACTTACTTGACAATGAGGAAGGAATAGGAGCCCAGGATCCAGGTGGTATTGCTTAGTTGATTTTTGATATGTATTGTATGATTTTCACTGTTTCAACTCTAAGAGTTGAGTCCTCCCAAAAATTTACTCAATGAAAATAAAATATCCCTTGGTCTAATTTACTTTTTAAAAAATGCATCCTGTGGTTGAATTATTGCAATACATTCCCTACAATCTTATTCTCAGCTGGATCATTACTGAAAGATGGGGTCCTGCAGTTGGAACTTTGTTGTTGGTACCTCCCAATGTTAATTCAATGCCTGACAATATTGGAGTTGTTCCCCCTGTCCTTGAACCTGAAAACTGTGTTCCATCTCAATGTCCTGAATTTTATTCTGAAGATTCTCTGATGTTTTCTCGGGCTATTTATCTTGGGCTACTTTGGTTGGGATTAATTATTTTACTTAATCCTAGTATCTCATTTGGAAATTTTAAAAAATGGTATCTGAAGCTGTGTTGGTGGTTAATCATTAACTCTATTTGGATTTGGGTGGTGATTCCCCACCACTTAGAGACAGCTTCTTACTATCCTGCAATTTCTATCACACACTTGTCATACTGGTACCCAGATTAGGCAGGGCTTGATTTGATTAGCCCAAATTGACAAGCAATTATTGGATTGGGTTGTATGGGGCTACAGTTTCCCAGTCTTCAAAGTGTAACACAGGCTTGGGTTGGGCCTGATCTTGGGGTTCCTTGTATTGGATTTCATAAAGTGAACTCAGTGCTGTGCCTGGTGATACATAAAACTTGGCCTCCTCACAGCTTAAGTTGAGTTGTGTATTGTCAGGGAATTCTTCCCTGACTACCAGAATGGTGATTCAATTAACAATATTTTGGCTTGCCAAACTGGCTTATCACAATCCTCCAAAAAAGAGCCCAAATTAGAATTGATTAGTATTCCCAGTTGCCTGGACAAGATTCATACTCTGGACAACCTTGGAACCATTAAAGTTAATGTTAGTAAGGTGTTTAAAGATGCTTTACCTATTTATAAGGGATATATTTGTTTTTCTTTTGCTTTTGAGTTTGAACCTAAAATAGGAAGAGTTAATATAAACAAAGCAAATTTCAGCAACCACTTGGGCTTTGATTGGCTGCTTCTACAGCAGTTTTTGCATATATACTCAATAACCACTCCAGCAGCTCTTGACACTCTCTTCAGCCCATCATGTATGGACTCTATTCCTTTAGCCATCTTATACCTAGTACTTGGTTCTGTCTCCTCTACTATTTCCATTACTCTTGGTTCCTAAGGTTGTTAACCAATCAGGTGAAGGAAAATCTTGTTAAACCCCTCTCAAAAGGTTTCTGCCTTAAGAAACTTGGGTTTTAATCCCCTTTTAGTTTCAAATGAACCTCTACTTAGATTTTTATCTCATAAGCATTATTTAAGCCAGCTTTTGATTATCTTTACCCTTGTTCCAACAATAAAGATCATCTTTTCTATTTAAGCTAGTACAAACTTATATTTTGAATTCCTCTTGAAGCCATGAAGGGAAACTATTTTCTGTTCTGGTTTCTAATCCTTTTCTGTCTGTTGTCTTTTTCCTGGAAGGTCCAACCCGCACCACCAACTGGTGTAACTCCTCACCTTATGACTCTCACCAAGAGGAGTCCCTGGCCAATGGGTGGTTTAAGTATCCCTTTGGACATTGGGGGAGAAAATTCCACTATGGCTGCTTCACTAAACTGCCTCCACAAGCCGAGATTTCCTTGGTTAGACCCAACACATCTTTCTACTTATTGATGTAACTGGTAGGGTATTACCTCTTAGGAAGGTTCAGCTCCCTGATGGAGAGGTTTTCATACTTATGTCAATTCAGACACCTCACAATGGTTACATTTCCTATTGGTTTGGTTATTGCAGGGCTTAACTTAGGGGCCTTGGCCCACAATATTGTGGAATTATTCCCTTCCAAGTGGTTCACTGACAGGTATAGACAGGAACCATAGTGGTTGCACTCCCTTGATCAGCATCCTGAGCTTGGAATAGCTCCTGGTATTTCTCCTCAACAATATCAAAGTTATCTTCACTTATGAAGTTCATTGTAAACAAAAACAATAAAAATTCTATTAAAAACAGAAAAGCAAAGTATTTACATATTATTAATTTTATTTAAGTGTGTGGTCCTATTTGAGACATTCTCCCAGACATAAATGGCCAAATTTAGAAGCACATACACTGAAAATAATGCTGTAATTTCCTGAAAGAATTTTTGGTGAATTCACTCTTGAAAGTCACTATTTTTATTTTGAGTCCCAAAAATAATCAAGATTGTCAAAAAATGGTGGAGGTAGTAGCAAACTTTTGCCTTCTTAGGGCCCTCTACTGTGAAAATTTGGCTGTGAGTCCTACTAGTACAAAGAACAGTGTGAAAAAAGGGATGTGGCCTGTTTAGGAATGGCTGTTGGGTGCTAAGAAAAAGAGGGTGATGCCTGTTTAGGCAAGACTGTCATGTGCCTATGAAAATGGAGGTGTTTCCTGTTAAGGTGTTGGCAGATCTCTCCGGAGTGACATCATAAATGGGCTGACAGTGCCCCAGTAAAACAGGAATTTATTTTCTTAAAGGTGGTCTTTTTGAGCTGTCTTACGCCTTTGGGCTAGGTTCTTGTGATTTGACCTAACTGCACTAACTGAAATGAAAAGATAGATCCAGGCTGTCTGAGGTCAAGCACCAGGTCCCACACAGGTGGAATCAGATCCAGGGGCAACTGAGGCCTCAAATGCAGTACCAACAATGGTATTGATTGTCAATTGGGGAGATCCTGTATAATGCTGAACTCAGAGTGGTGGGTCCAATTCCCACTGTTCTCATCCACCAGTTGGTCTGGCACTCTGAGGGTCTTGCCATGGGGAAATATAAATCAAAAACTCAAAGATTGTCAAAAAAATGAGTTGTTTTGTGTTTGAAAATATCACCTTTGTGACTGAACCAAAAGCTTTTCTCTATTTGTATCATTTTTGTTACACAATTACTATCATATTTGATGTAGACTGCTTCAGAATGTGACTGATTTGCATTCATTTTGAATATTGTTGCATTTCAGAATGGATCAGCCAAAACATAGTCCACTTATGTTAAGGGCAATAAAATAATCACCCAATTGCCCACTTTTTATTGTGTTTTTTATGCCTGTAAACTTGTTTAATTGTTGTCAAAACTGCAGAATTGACCTGCCAACAAGGTTCCAACCAAGCAGGTTTGTGACCCACAATCCAATTATCCGGTCACTTGAAGCCAGACTAGGAAGTCAACTCAAATTACAAAATCCAACAACATGAACAGATGATGATCCTTCCTGGTGGATACCTTGTTTTGGTGCTTGACTCATTACCAGGATCAAGCCACCCCCTTCTCCCATCCAGCTGTGTGATCACCAATCATGTTCCTGTTATCCTTGATTCACATGAACTATATAATCACTATCTCACAATAAAGATTATTATCTATCTTCTAAATATTTTTCCCCATGTAACTCTGCTAAAACAGCACAGTTACAACATTGTACCTGAAAGGCAATAGTCAAATTTAGGGTTTATTGTGCATAGAGAGCAGCCTTCACTTCTGCGGTTAATAATAGATTAATAGCATTTAAGAGCCACTTTTCTCCATTTGGCAAGGCATGTGAAACAGATTGCTTTCATACTCAGGCATTTTCATATACCACTTCTCCACTGCCTCCATATGACAATTCCTTTTGTTGGTGCCTCTTTCCCCTGACAACAATTTCCTGCTCCCACTATATAACCTTTGGACCTATCAAATAAAGCACTAGTTTTGTCTTATTATCTTCTTATATTCTTCTGTCCTTATCCAGGCTGTCACTATACCAAAACAGGTATAGTACTAAGAAAAGAAATTAGTAGGCTATCTATTTGTAGAAATCAGCACCCAAGCTGCATCTTAAATGACAAATATGGAGTACATTTGTTTACGGTCTCATTTTCAGGATTCATTATTTGAATTTAATTTTGTTTTGTGATTGACTACTTTTGTAATCCGTCCCTAGATAAATGGAGATCTTATTGATTAAATTGACCTTTGACTGGTTTCAGTTGAAATTTGTTGTGTTGCTGACCCCATTTGCCTTGAACCAAACAATTTTTGTTTATCTCAACAGGTTTGAAAACTACTGTATTTAGTATATAGAATTTTATAATATTGATACTGGATTGACTATATGTATAAGTTAAATCAAAGCCAATCACCTAAACATATACTGGAAATCAAAATACACAACCTTTATTAGTACAATAAGTGATTGTCCCCACTTGGTATCATTGTCACAATTTATATCACCTATATGTTTGGCAACTAGTAAGCATAGAAATAAACAGCATTAAAAATAACAGCAAAAATAAAAGTTTAAAATAATTAAAGAATATCCACACATCTTTCTATGCTTGAAAGAGAGCCACTGACTTTAATTAATTAACTGATTTTCAGGGCACATAGTGTAAGAGAGGGGAGCTAAACTGACTAATTACAGCTCCCATCCTGGGGGAAAACCCCGCCAGGACACCATCCAGTGTATAGCTGATATGGCCGCTCAAAGAGGCGTCCAGAGCAAGGACGCCAAAGACAACCAAGAAAAGTAGGAGTCTAAACTCATCAAGATCATGCTGCCAAGCAACCAGGAATTTTGTATAGGAGCGTACTCCTGGGGGACTGACTCTTCCTTTTAGGCTGTGGGGTCAGCCTCCATGGGAGGAGGAGGCACCAGGAGATCCTCTTTCTGAGGAGACGAGGAATCTGAGTTGAGGGGGAGCAGTTCCAAGTTGTTGCAGGTGAGACTCTTGGCAAGGTTCTCACTGGTAACAATCAGGTCCTGGGCCCACCCAGGAAGGTCCTAAAGCATTTTTAGGAGATTAGAGGGATTATTTCCCATGTAATGGGCAGAATAGAAAATCCTCTCCCAGAGGTCTGGGGAAGTAGTCCAAATCATTACCAACACTGGTGCCAGTGTAAAAACAAAGAATTTGAGAACAGGCACCAACATATTCAAGACACCAAGGAAATTTGGGCTTTCAAGGTATGAAAAGAAGCAAACTAGGAGCTAGCAGAGAGCAGGAAGTTATTTTTTGCACCAGGAGCAAGAAGCAAAGACCCAGAAGTAAACTTATTAACAAGTTTAAAGAAAGTGAAGCCTTGACATTAAGTGTATAGGTCTCAGGTCAAGGCAAAGCAAACAGGAAATAGATTCAAACTTAAGTTAAGATTTTATAAAGCTTGTAATACTAATTTTAGAATCAAACTTGAATATCAAAAACGAGAAGGGTAAGCTTTAACGTTGACGCTAAAATCAACTCTAGAGGCTTCAAAAGCAAGGCCAAAGCACAGGAGACAACAGCAAAGGTAAGGGATAATAAACACTATTACTAACATCTTTTAGGGAATCAAGGGCCAATAAGAAGTGACCAAAAAAGCTAAAAAATTTCAAAGTTTGGGAGTGTAAACTTTTATTGATAAGAATGAGCAAGCAGGAGACCAGAAGTCCCCTGTCTTGCTTTAAGGGACCAAATCCAAATTTGAAAGGTCATCTGAACCAGGTGATGAATCTGATTGGCTAGGGTATAATTTTTGCAGATGAACATCAGGAGGATTGGATAGTTTCTCATTAATTTCTGACCTAACCTCTGATTGGCTGGTGCCTAAAGGATACTTCAGGAAGCCATTAGCTCCGGTTTGAATGGATTTTGTTGAATTGACAGAAGCACGTCCTGATTTTTTAACCTTAATCTGCTTTAAATGGGGACAAAACCAAACCAATAAATAGTCAAAATTAATTAGGGATTATTCCTAAATGGGAAAAAATATGGGCATCAGTAGTTACTTCTTGCAAAGGATATACCAATACAAATCTCTTGTCAACTGTGAGGGCTAAATCCTCAAGGGAATTAAGAGGTTTAACTGAATTCTGAGCGGTTTTTTGTTTGTCAAGGGAAGATTGTTCTATCCAAGGCTAAGGGGGGGTAAATTTACACAGAGGAGCATATGGTTCAGAGTGGGCACAGAACTTCTCTACTATCACAGCTGGAAGGGTATGTCCCAGACCTGCAGAGAATCAAATCAGGCCTCAGGCCCAGTTGGGTGCCACACTTGACAACTTACTTAAGCCACCCAAAGACCTCTTCAATCAGGGTTAGGGATGGGGAGCACCCAGGAAGAAATAAGATGTGCATAGGCCCTGTAGCCAATTGCTGTTGGCCAATACTAACAACTGTCTCAATAACAAGGAATTCTTCAAGAATATGTACCATTTTGTGGAGTCCAACATTATCTAATACAATTATGCTGGTGACCCTGAGCTTGTGTGCCCAAGGTGCTCCTGGACCAATCAGAGAAATGCAACAAAAATCCTGCTGTTATAGAAGCCCTAGACTCTTTATAGATCCCAATATCCTTTGGTCCCAGGAGTGCTTATATAGAATAATCTGCAATACAGACTGATGCACACTAAGGTACTTCATCTTTGGTACCTTTGGAAACATACCTTATTCACTGTTCATAGACAGATAAAAGCTGATCTTTCAATATAGTAAAATCTGACTGTCTTCTTGTCCTTGAGTGCAGTATAAGCATCTGCGTATTTTTGGAAGGTCTTGATACTATATAGTCTGTTTTTGTTGTAGGGAGATACCCCAGGGTTTTTAGGGTAATCTGAGCCCTTTGGCTATGCAATAGTAATAGGAAACTAATGTCTCAATACCAGAAGTTTATTTAACTGAAGCCTGTATATTTTCCAGTTCAATATTGAAGCCTTGCTTTATCCATCAACAAATGGCCCATTTGTGCTCATTATTAAGAAGCGTAGGGAGCCACTTGGGTTTTTTTGTTTGGAGAAGTTTCCTGGTGTTGAATATTGGTTGTACAGTCATTGGCAGATTCAGGATATACTAAAACAATAGCTGCAGTCTTCTTGCAGTCAATGATGTCCTGTATCAAATTAAGAAGGATAAGATGATGTATATTGAGCACAACCTTGTTTCTGGGCTTTTTGGCCACTGGTAAATCAGATTTATGATCATCAGCTGATACCCACAGCATGTGACATAAATTTCTGGGTAGTATGAAGGGTTCTACAAGTGGTGTGAAATAACCACCCAAATCCATAAAAAATTGATAATTAACCACCACCAAAGCTTTAAATACCATTTATTGAAACTTCCAAAAGCTACACTAGGGTTTAAAAAGATAATTAAAGCCAATCAAAGAAGCTCATGATAAGTAGCCTGTGACAATATTAAAGAGTCCTCAGAATAAAACTCTGGACATTGGGAAGTAGCAATAGTCTCAGTTTTGGATTCCAAGGCAAACACTCCAGGATTAGCAGACATTGTCGTAACATTTGGAGGCATAGATGACATAGAGCCCAGATGTCAGGGATCCATCCTGAAGTGTGTTCCTGAGAACTTGCAGGCAGATAGCCCACAGGCCCAGAAGGAAGGGCCCATCACAGGATGGGTGCTAACTTTACAATATATGATAGAGACTTCCCTAGGATGGTCCAGGGCCCACTAGAGGGCACCATAGAATCAATGAGGCCAGTAAGAGTGATATAAACAACTCCAAATATTTGGGTGGAGGTGGATTCACTTGTGGCAATGGATTCTTGTGGGCAGTTGGGCTGCAGGGTCAGGGGGGAGTCATTGATACCAAATACGCGGGCAGGTAGTTGTACTTGTTGTGGAAAAGAAGGGGAGGTATGGTAACCTGAGTTCCTTCTATACCAATGGTTTTGGTTTCTCTAGTTCTGGATTCTGGGTTGTATATTAGGATTTCCTCTAGGGTGAATTCCAAATACACTGGGTTGGGTGGGTATTCTGTGAAATGTACTGGGCCAAAGGGAGCTCCTGGGTGACAATATAGTTTGGGCAGTTGGTCTGTGGTTTCTTGGGGTTTTTGGGTGTGAGGTATAGAACCGAACAAGGTAGACTGCAAATGAAATAGAACTAAAATCAAATATGGAATAACCTGGTTGAACAAAAGGTTCATGTAACTTTATTGCAAGATTGAAAATGGGCAACTTCTTGGTAGCCCAGGGTTAAGTATGCCCATCTGCCATGGGAAACTTTTGCAATCCCCCTTGGGCCAGGTGGTACCATCTATCAGGGTTTGGGAGCCCTTGGTGGTGTCCTGCATAGGGAATTTCTCATTGGCTGGATTGGGATGGGGAAACTCAAATTCCATTTTTGAGCTGCAGGATTTGTCATCATCTGGTGGCCCATATTCTTGGGGAAGTTTCTGCAATACTCCATTGGCAGTGGCCCCAGCTATATCAGGATCATTGCCTGGGTTGGTGCTCCCACTGGCTGGACTAAGACAATCCTTCAGAGTACAGGGTTTATACATAGAAGGTTTTGTGCTGGCAAGTCTTGGGGGTTTCTCCAAAGACAAATCAGTTTCTGAATTGAGCCCAAAAAATGCGGGCAGCTGGGCTCACAGGCTGGCCACCCGCAGGGTCCTGGGACTTGAGTCTTATACTTGGAGGTTTTTCTTGCTAATTTCTAGCATGAGTTTGTTAATTGTGATACCAGCACAGGACCCCATCTTCTTGTTACAATCTGATTCAAAATCAAGTTGTAGGAAATGTAGTGGAGGAGACCCATTACAGGATGCATTTAAAAGATGTTAGAACCAGGAGATGATTTAAGTTTATTGAGTATAATTTTTTAGGGAGACTCAACTATTAGAGTTGAACAGTGGAAATTGTTCAATATGTACCAAAATTATTGACTCAGCAATACCACCTGAATCCATGGCTCCTATTCTGTCCCATCATTCCAAGGAGTACTGTTAGAGCAAGGTGGTATGCGGCATGATTCAAGGATATACAATGAGGATATAATAAACAGATTGTAAGTTGATTGACAAGCAGGAGACCAAATTGGGAGGACAGCTTCAGCATCTTGGATCCAATGGTGGTGTAACAGAAGATTGAGAGAGAAATTGTCAGTAGGTAAATGATTTGTAGGGGTAAATTTGAGAGAGAATTGGAGGGTGTTGACAGGTACAGCGCAGGCCAGGTTGTGGCTATGGAATCAATGGCAACCTTGACGGCCACAGAGGCTAGTCTTTTGAGAATAGGGGCAAACAGCTCCAAATGAGCCATCATTTTGGGATAAACTTTCTTTTATTTTGAGGTAAATTAAGCTATCTAGAACAAGTTTCTAGAAGGGAATGGGGAAGTCTTAAGGGAGTTCAGGATGGGAGAGGAGGGGATTCTGTGGCATCTGATTGGTTGGTAAGAATATTTTCAGCAATCTAAGGTCCTGTATTGGAATTTGAGTCAATGACGTCATAATTCACAAAATTCCGGTAGCCAGCGGGTCAAGCGCTGCCATCCCCAAATAAAGTATAATGCATAATTTTCTTGTCATAATTATTTGGGGAAAAATGAGGCAGGTACAGATTTTCTAGGGCTATTTGGGCAACCCCAGCTTTGACGCATTTTTTGTCTATGATGGCATTTAAGTCATCTATTTCTTTCAAGGGTTTGGCTGCAGTTCTTTGCTGGTTTCTGGTTTTACGTGGACGCACTATCCCTTCCATTTGATTTTCTACTATAACAAGTACCTTGTCCAGCACACAAAAAACCCTTGTGTGATTAATTTTTGATGACCATTCTGATAAGCAAGGTTGTATCAAATGACTCTCAAATTATGTCTATTTATCAGTGTCAACTTTCTCTGGATAATCAAATTGTGCTGACAAACTGGAGCGACAGTGACCCATTTTTGATCAACAGTTTGATTTAAATCAGTAAACTTGGTTAGCTGCTTTCCCAATTTCCTGGCCTTCCAACTAGGGCAGACAATATCTTGCATTATGAAAACTACTGTGGCACAGCATGAGCACTTTGTTGTAGAAGGCCATGAACTTCTTCAACGCCTGCTGTTATTTTACTGTTTCATAGTACTAGGGCTCTTTATTTTCATGGTTGTTGCCTTCACTTACCTAAGGCTTGTAGCTAGTGTCAAACACTAGCTGGACCTTTTGTATCAGGCTTCATTAAACGGATTCCATGCAGTACATGTGTGGATAAATCAAAGGCACAAGCCCAAACTCCTTGTTGTTCGCCATCTTGGGTGTGACAACTTTGGTGGCCTTTATGGATAGCTTGGTTACCGTTGGGTTTATACTCTGCTTTCTTCAATCCTGAGTGCCATACACTGGCTGTTGCATCTGTGAGCATTCAATGTTGTCTGCAGTCTCTTTGTTGCCTTCTTGTATGGGTACATATCTTGTGTTCACCCTATTAGTTGACCCACAGGAAAGTCTTTGACCATGGTGCACGTCACCTGTGTTACAAATTTGATGTTAGGCTCTTTCTGCTTTTACCATTTAATAAAGCCTAGACCAAACTGTACTGAGCCAAAGCTATAGTTTTATATCTGCTTTTTATCTGCATGTGGTTATTAAGTTAGCATGTACAGCTCCCAGCTGCCTGTTTACGGGTTTTATAACTAAAATGGACATTATTGGATGTACATCATCCCTTTTAGATAAAAAAAATTGGTTTCATTTGATTTCCAAGATTTTAAGCAGAATTAGGACAGTTGAAACAAAATTTTTATGATTATGCTTCTGAGTATTTATTTTAGATAGCTGGGGACTATGCTTGCTTACATCTCATTTCACCCAAAGGCCAAGTGATTTTGTCTGTGTATTGAGTTTAGATAGTGCTTCTTTATGGTTTGGGTCTCAACATATACAACTGAGTGTGCTTTATTACCAACTTGCATAGTTAACACATGTACATCAAGACACAACTGAACCTGCATTGTTTGTGATTTTTTATGATGTTTACCATGTCCCAATTACATGATTTGGTGGTTTGAGTTGTTTGTTGAAGAGTTGAGCCATTTTACCTATTAACACATCAAATCTCTATTAACTGAGTGTATATTTCACATTGATGCTTGTAAATTTAAGGTTGAGTTAATTTTGTTTAGTGCTGATCTATTATTTTCATCCTTGAAGCAGTGAAAACTACTGTATGATGAAATAGATCAGTACAATGCAATGGTTGGATTATGCATAATAAGGCCAATGATATTAATAATGTTAAATGTTTTTAAGTGTCATAAAAGCATAAGAGGTTCTATATCTGGTTAGTTGGCCTGATTTTTATGGTGATATATTGTGATCTTTCTCACATATAAATTATTTAAAATAGGTTTAAAGTAAACTTAAGTTGTATATTGTATTATCTCAGCTTTTTGGATCCAACCTTTGATAGAAGAGACAGATAAGGATACTTTGGTTATTAATCATATTCTTTCAACTTTGATGGTTTCAAGGGGTGTTTAAGTGCTAGATGTTAAATAAGGAGAATTGGTTTTTAATTCAAATTGAGGGGATTGGATTTAAACTATTCCAGAAACCTTTGTAAGTTTGGTTCATTGGAAATATTCGAAATTTGGTGTGGATTAGAATCCTGCACTACAGAGTGCTAAAGTTTATGCCACCTGCTAGCAATCCGTGACAAATCAAATAGACTATTGAAAGTTCTTTCCCAGCTCAAGGCAAGTAGCTGGATAAATTGTTTTTGTAATCGCCCCCTTCGATCAAAAAATATAGCTTCCTTGGCCTAAGATATTTTCCTATGCGCTATACATTTCCCAGTCAATTGTTACTTAAATCGGGGGTACGTTTTGCTCCTCAGTTAGGGCAACAAACTCTTGTTGAAGGGTCGATTTTAAAACGGTGCTTCTCATCCAACAGCCTTGCTCATGCCAGAACACCTGGCTCCATATTTGGCTGGAATATTTTTGGAAAAAATTAAAAAACCATTTTTACAAAAGCATGAGGAATCAAATAATGAGACCCCTCCCAGTAACAGGGAGCCTACTGAAGTAAAACCTGCTGAATGGGTTTCTATTGAAGATAATTTAAGCAGCAGGTAAGCCATGTTTTCAGTATTTTCTTCTACTGGTGATTTCAAACTGTTGAGATCTTGTTTTGGTTATTAAATTGTGTAGCTTAAAAATCTGACTTAGCCTACTTCAGTTTAGAAGCACCCGCAAAAAAGATAGTGCTAACTAAGGATCAAATATCACAAATCTTTTATGAACAAATTCGCATCAATCATCCTGATGCCAAGGAAAGCTCAACTGCCGAAGATTTGTTGACTCTCTCAATAAAAGACCCCAAGATTAAGCTTAAGGTATGTTAATCGTATTTTTCACCTTTTGCTTGCTTTCCTTTCAACTTACCACTACCCGAAAGTGGGGTTTAAACCCTTGAAATGTTTGCTTACCCTTTTAATATTTAATTTTTTAGGTTCTGCCCTCCCTTGAAGAGGCTCTGAACGAAGCAAGCTCAAGCAAACTTTACAACTACCCCAACAGAAATCTCAACAATTCCCAAACCGTACAGGATGTATTTGCGTACTATGTCCTTGAAGAGGAACGGGTTGGTGCTTTTGCAGGATTTCCCCTTGAGCAGTTTTTCCGTAAACTCAAAGAGTCATCTGCCAACGATCCAACCGCAGCTCTTCCACCCAATCTTGTTTTTAAGCCCTATGTCCCTAAACAGAGAAAGCACAGAGACGTTATCCCGGGCTGCAAGCACATCCCTAAGAAGGTTAAGACTTCCATGCCTAAAAAGGGCGGAGACAAACGCTTGCCACCAAGACACTTAAGAAACCATTTATAAAGCTGGTTGAGTCAAGATTTCTTTTAACTTTTATTTTCGTTTAACTAGGTTCTCCTCATGAACTGTGCTGTAGCTTAAGTTCAAGGCTTCTGGAAATCTACAAATCCTCACAAAAGACAATTTTATTATGTAATTGTAAATACATGTTGTTCCAGGAGCTTTAAAGGAAACATCCTGAATCGTTAAGTGCTAGGATAAATACCGACGAATAAAATCCAATAATAAGAGTATCCATGATTTATTACGCTAGCATGGAGTGCAATCTCCACTGGAGCCAGACTTTGACAGAAACTCCCGAGTAAATATTACCAGCCAAGGTACCAAAGCGGCTAAGGATGTGCCAAAAGGACTTGATGTGTGTGGTAGCCCACATGATTTGGGAGTGATTTACATCATTCAAGGGTTAGCAACAAAACAGCAGATAATGACCAATCTGGTCTGGGGTATGTTCAAATCGTCTCAAGTCATGTATGCTAAGCCATGACAGGGGACCTGCTGATATAAAAATAAAAACATATCCCTCTAGCACTTAAGTTCTTAAATAAGTAACAACCAAGAAAGCTAGATTATTTCCAATCGAATATAATATAAAATATTACTATATCTACTCTTTAGAAATTCTCAATTTAAGGGAATAAACCAAACACCAGCAAATAATTTGAAGAGATATTGTATACTTTGGTTGGTTACCCATGATATTGATAAGGAGTGCCTTTTGGGGAAGCTTTGAATATGAAATTAAGAAGGAGAGAAGTGTATTTTATTGGATAATAATTTAGACTTATATAGCTTTTGCTGTGGCGGGGATTTAGTTGGATCAAACCTAGGGGTTGGTCATGTGCAGGATGGGTTCAAGCCACTGGATACTTGGACAGTCATGTGATATTGCTTTGTTGCCATTTCTGGCATGTCAAACTGTATATTGGGAGGGGACTAAATCGAGCAATGACTGGATGTTAAGTGAGTTGGCGGTAGCCAGAATACTTGTACATCCAGATCCTTGACACCACCCCTTAAGGGGTTACTCTGGTACATCAGGAGGGGGCTTTGTCTTAACAGCTGCCACCTGATGTTCCTCGAATTGTTGGTACCAGTCTGGTTGAGTGTTCTCCTTTGTTGAGGCAAAGGCAGGATCTGTGGTACTTTTGATGATGGGCTCTTTGGTGCCCTAGAACTTGACCAGGTAGGTGTTCCTGTCTGGTCTGTATTTGATGATTTTTCCTGGTCCCCTGTGTACTGAGTCTAGCTTCTTTCTGTTCCCAGCCAGGACCCAGACTGGGGAGTTGATGGGGAGTGGTTCCTCAGTTGAGGTTATTTTTTGTGTTTTGAGTCTTTTGGTTTCTGCTATTTTAGCTTTGATGTGTATGTGTTGTAGAGCTGGTGCTTGTTCTACTGTGAGAGGTTTTCCCGGGGGGATTTTCACATACAGTTGGTTATTGCAGGTGACTATTTCTGGTTTGTACCTGTATGTTAGTTCGAACAGTGAGTAGCCTGTCCCTTGATTGGTGCAAACCCAGGATACTAATAATGCATGTTTCACTTAGAGTGGCCATGTGTCTTTGGCTTTGCCATCCATTATTTTCTTTAGGGTTCTGATAAGGCTGCTTTTTAGGTGTTCAACTCTGCCGTTGGCCTGTGGCCTGTAGGGCAAGGTTGTGGAATGTTTGATATTTTTTGCTTTTAGATTGTTGTTTACTATATGACTTGATAACTCTGTTGCTCCATCAGTTATGATGTAGTCTGGAGTACTGTAGTTGGCTATTATTGCCTTGTTAATGAAGCAGTTTATTGTTTCTGCCTTGTGATTCTTTGTTGCCCAGCAGATAGGCCAGCATGTAGCAAGATCAATGGCTACAATTAGGAAACATTGCTTTGTTTTAGTTCTGGGAAGGGTCCCACTATGTCTAGCCTCCAAACCTTAAATGGTTCAGGGTCAGGTACTGTAAATTCAGAACCTAAACGTAAAAATGCAGGATTGTCAAATCCTTGGTCCAAATTTTGAATCACTTTTGCAGAATGGCCTTTTTTTAATTAAATTTAATTATGTCGAGTTTATACTTCTGGGAAGTATAATAAATGAAATAAGGGGAGGATTTAAGAAGAGAATGATACTTTATTGAATACAAATATAGAGTAATATATAGTATCATGACAAGCCACATGCTGTCCATGTACATCATGGAGGTCATGAGGCTTATCTGAGTAATGTTCCTCTTGAGTCACAAGGCTTAATCAAGTTGTGTTCCATTTAGGACCTGGATTGAGTGATCCCCATCATAGATGTCCAAATGATAATGGTGCCACCAGTTTATTGACTGGACAGTGAACCATTTGATGAGCCGTTTGGTGATTTACTTGGGGCGTTAATTCCCCGAGAGGGAGTAATCAAAGATGTTGCAACATCTCCCCCTGGGGTGCTGGAAGGCGGAGCCTTGGGAATCTTTTTGAGAGTATCTGGTATGCAGGCTTGGTATTGATCCAGTTTGTGTTGGGCACAGGGAGCCTTGAATTTTGTTGGACTGTTCTTGCTTTACACAAACAGAGTTGGTTGTGATGCATACATTTCAGTTCAGTCTGAGCTCCAATCCCTTTGATGAGGTAGGTGTTGTTGGGCTTAACTTCCATGAAAATGCCTGGTCCGCGTAACCCTGGGTCTAGTTTGTGTTGGTTGTGATTGACAACCCAGATTTTGTCTCCAACTTGGAACTTTTCTTGTTGCAGTGGGATTGCTTCCCACTTAACCCTTTGGTGTTCCATTGTTTCTGGGTCCTTTCTGGCTTGTAGTACTTTTGGGTCATTACTGTCTGGTATCTTCTTTGGAAGTGGCAGTTGTGGTCCCATGGTTGTACTGACAAGTGAGGGTTTCTGACCATAGACAAGTTCATAAGGGCTTTTGCCCGTATTGCGGTTGACTTCTGCTCTACAGACCATAAGGACGGTTGGTAGCATATCAACCCAGGCTTTTGGATTGTTGGCAGATAAATTACTGAGGGCTTCTACTAGAAAGCCGTTTAGTTGTTCTACGCGTCCATTTGCTTGTGGGTGATATGGGCTGGCTGTGACATGCTTTATTCCATTTTTGGCAAGATAAATGTTGATGTCAATAGCTTTGAGTTCAGTGCCACCATCTGTGATTAAGAGGTCAGGCTTTCCAAACTTTGCTATGATCTCCTTGCCAATGAATTGTTTCACATCATTGCCTTTGTGCTCTTTTGTTGCTTGTGCTACGGGCCATATGGTTGCATAGTTGATGGCTGTGATGATGTACTTCTTGCCTTTGCTTTCACTGGGCATAGGTCCTAAAATATCCAGCAACAATACCTTGAAGGGGTGTGTGATGGATACAGGTACTACTGACTTGGGTAGAGCTTTGGTTTGGGCGTACTTCTCACAGACTTTGCATTGCTCTATTACTTCTCTGATATTATCTAGCATGTTGGGCCACCATTAGCGTGTCTTGAGGTATTCATGCAAGTTCCTGCTACGGGTGTGTCCCAAGTCTCTATGATATTGGAGGATTGTGTTAATCTTTTGTGTTGATGGGACGTAGGGTACAGTGTCACCATTTGGAAGTATTTGGTGAAGGGTACCATATACGTTTTTGAACAGATGTTTGTTCTTAAGGACTTTCTCTTAGATGTCCATTAATGTACCAGGTGGGAACCCTTCCTGGAGATTCCCTATGGTTAACATGGGTTATTCAGGGTCACCATCAGTGCAAAGGATGTGTTTATTGTATAGCCTTGATAGGGCGTCTGCAGTAAGCATCTCCTTGCCTGGCTTGTATTCAATTTGCATGGGGTATCTCTGTATGAGACTCATCCATTTGGCTTGTCTTCCTGACAGGTGTTATTGTGTTTTGAAGAATATCAACAACTTGTGGTCAGTGAGTACTTTGAATGTCTGGGCTTCTTCCAGATAGCATCGCCATTTCATGAGGCAGTGTATAATGGCAACCAATTCCTTATTGTGTATGGGGTATCTTTGTTTGCTGTTCAATAGCTTCCTTGATTCATATGCCACAGGAAGAAAGTCTTTTTGGGATGTTTGGGTACAGATGACTCCTCCTATGCATAATCAGAGGCGTTGTTTTCTAGCTCGTAGATACCCTCACGGTTCAGGTATTGTAGGATGGGGCAGTAACCATGCCTTCCTTCAGTTGGCGGAAATGTTGATCTTGTAAGGGTGTCTAGACAAATTTGGTTGTTTTCATGGTGATGGCTGACAAGGGAGCTGTTAGGGCACCCCAGTCAGGGATGAACCTGTGTACATAGGCTACCATTCCAAGGAAAGTGCAGAGTTTGCTCTTATTCCTTGGGGCTGGCATCTCTGTTATAGTGTGTATCTTGTCTAGATCCGGTTTGATACTGTCCTTGCTGATGATATGACCAAGGAATGGAAGTTCAGTTGAGAAGAACTCACATTTGGACGGTTTGGCAATCAATTGGTTTTCTTCCAGGGTACAGAGGACTGCGCAGACGTCTTCCCAGTGTTGTTGCAGGTTGGGACTGTAAACAATGATGTTGTCCAGGTAGATGATTGCTCTTTTCCCAATGTTCTCCTTGAATACTTCATTAATGAAGGTTACAAAGGTACTGGGAGCGTTTGTCATGCCAAAATTGAGGACAACACATTCAAAGGATCTGTATTTAGTTCAAAATACGGTCTTTGGAATGTCTTCAGGTTTCACGCAAATTTGGTGGTAACCTGCTGTCAAATCAATTTTTGTGAATATTTGGGGCCCCCCAGGGCATCAAAAAGGTCATCAATGAGAGGCAGGGGATACCTGTTCTTAATTGTGACCTTGTTGAGGGCCCTGTAGTCTGTGACCAGGCGGAGCCCACCTTCTTTCTTTGCCACAAGGAAAACAGCGGCACCAAAAGGTTACTTTGAGGGTCTAGTGAGGCCTTTTTCAAGTGCTTTGTCAAGGTAAGCTTTTAGGGCGTTGTCTTCTTGTGGTGTGAGGCAGTAGATGGGTCATGCTTTAAGCACACTACCTTTTAGGTTTATCTTGTGTTGTATACCCCAATCAGGGGGAGCAACTCAGGTAGTGTTTCTTGGAATACAGAGTGAAATTCATTGACTAGCTGGTCTCTAATTGGGTTCTGTTTGTGTTGAGTTTCTGTGTTTTTGAAGTGGATAACCTCATACATACAAGTGCTCCAATTGATTTTGCTGGTGTCAGTTTCTTCTTCTGTTTCTATGATTTTTACAAACATGTGGTCCCTCATGAGGGTGTTGAGATGTGTTGGGTACACGTGATGGTGGACTTCTCCTTGCTGTATGGTGAGGGTGGCACTTTCCCAGTTGATGTGAGGTTTTGGCTTCCTCATCCAATTCAAACCAAGTATGCCATCATACTTGGGGATTGGTATGATGGGGCCGCTAATTGTTGTTTGTACATCTCCAATCTGGGCGCAGAAAGGTTTTGTCTCAAGGGTAACAGGTGTGCTTTAGTTGTCAGCCAGGATGACCCTCTTGATGTTACTTCAAGTGGTAGGTAAATTCATGAGGTCTGCAAAACTCTTTTTGATGAGAGATTGATCTGCTCCAGTGTTGAATAGTGCAGTGTCCTGGTATCTGCAAAAACAGAAAGGATAAGTGAGGAGTTTATTTCCAGTTTGGGCAGCAAACAGTAGAGGATTGCTGGAGGGAACTTGGATCATGGTGATTGAGTCCACGTCCTGTTATCTGTACAAGTCTTGTGAAGTGGGGGAGGGCAGCTTGCCTAGGCACTCCCCCGAGCTTTTCCCTCCTTGTTGGTATCTTTGGTGCCGGCCTGGTTGGCTTGTGCAGTGTGATTCCCAGTTTGAGGCTGGGTGCTGTGGGCTCAGTTGTTTTGCTTATTGGGGTGATGCTCTCTTCTAGCTGCAGGGTTTTCCTTACGCTTATTGGTGGCATGTAGGTTGTCAGACTTCTGAGCTGTGCGTTTTCCCTCCAGGAATACATTCTTGAGGTTCTTGCAGCAAGTCATGTCAAACTGACGTCTAATGTGTGTGGGAAGGCCATTGTAGAAGTCTAGGTGTGGCCCAGGTTCATCAAAGTTGATGGTGTTGGGTGCTTGGTTGCGTAGTCCTTCATATGCCGCAATGTATTCTTCAATGGTCCCTGTCATTTTGAAGGTTTGAAGCTCGGTCATGATCACTACATCCAAGTCCTTCATGGAGAACTTTTCTAGGAATGCAGCCTTGAACACTTCCCAATTTTCCTTCTGATCAGGGTGTTGAGCCAGCCATTTGGTTACAAAACGTGAATCAGTTCCTGTGATGCAAAGGGAAATCTCACTGACACAGAGTCTTTGGGGTACTCTACTTGTTCAAACTTATTCTCAGTGCTGTTGATCCAAAGAGAGGCGTTTTCACGGCGTAGTCCTGCGAAGGAGCCAATTTCAGCGGTGTGTAATTGTTGAAACACAATATTGGGTATCTCAGGCTGCAGAGGCGCTGTTGTGGTTGCGTGGTGGGGAACAGTCTGCAGGATTTGAGAGTGTTGTACTGGTTGGTGGGTACAAGGACGTTATTGTAGATGATAAGGCCTGGGGGAACATCTTGTCCTACTTTGTAATCTCTCCAGCCATTAGGGAGTGACATTGTTTGGGTTCTTTTCTTGGGAGGAATTTTTCCTTTGAGTTGGGTAGGTATGGATAACCTACCTGTGCTACTAATGTCAAGTTTATACTTCTGGAAAGTATAATAAACAAAATAAGGGGAAGATTTAAGAAGAGAATGATACTTTATTGAATACAAATATAGAGTAATATATAGTAACATGACAAGCCACATGCTGTCCATGTACATCATGGAGGTCATGGGGCTTATCTGAGTAATGTTCCTCTTGAGTCACAAGGCTTAATCAAGTTGTGTTCCATTTAGGACCTGGATTGAGTGATCCCCATCATAGATGGTTAACTGATAATGATGCCACCAGTTTATTGACTGGACAGTGAACCATTTGTTGAGCCGTTTGGTGATTTACTTGGGGCGTTAATTCCCCAAGAGGGAGTAATCAAAGATGTTGGGACAATTCTTTATATTTTTATTTGAATTTTTAAAAATGAGGAAACTAAAAGACACTTTGAAAAGTTCAAGTCAAACTACATATTTTCAATAGACAAAATGAATTAACTGGAATCAGATTTGAAGCGTTCAAGTCCATCAACCATTTTCATTAAGTTTACTATGTTTTTTGGAATTGCAGGATTGTCAAATCCAAGAACTAAATTTCAAATCACTTTTAAATGCCACTAGTAAACTCAGATATTAATTGCAGTAACTGGAATCCAAATTGAATGTACAGTAAGAAAACTAGGACAAATCAACCCAAATGTCAGGATTGTCAATTCTTCCTCTCTGGAAACCCGGGCCCAGGAGCAGGAATTGAACCCTGACCCTAGATCCTCTTGGGACGCCGGACCTGTGGACCAAAGGACCACCCACCTACATTTTTTTGGGATTGAGCCCCCGCAAGCTGAGGCCAAGAATGTTGGTCCATGCAGTGAAACAGGCCAAACAAAGGAAATTATTGCACCAAATGGAAGACCAATCACAGCGCCTAATAGAGGTACTGAAGCAGCAACTATTAGCTTCATGAATTTAAAGTCTACACCAGTGGCCAATCAAGAGCTGACCCCAGGAAGAGGCACAGGCCTGCAGCCCAATCCCATGACAACAACTCTAAAGCAAGTTAATCAGGTAGCCAATTTGAGATTCTCAACCAATGAAAGAACTCCTGGGCTGAGTTTCATTTTGCTGCCTTTGAACCCAAGCACCCAGTTCCCCCAGGCCTGCCTTTCCCAATGCCCTGATGAACCCCCCATGGAAAATATTAAGTTTGGAGGTGGGGTGCTATATAGACCAAAGGACCCCAAGCTCCAAACTTATTGCCATTTTTGAATAAAGGTTATTTTATTTTGGCTTATACAGCTACTACCCCATTTTGTATTTACCTTCTATCAAATCAGTACAAGATCTCACAGCCCTCCTGCCCCATCACCCTCAGTTTTATGTCTACCAGGTGTACCCTTTGGGCCTGTTCACTTCACTGAATACCCCTTGAAGCCCTAATATAGTGACTATACCCCAGAAAAGATACTCAAACCCAATCCTTTGGTCCAAATACAATCTGCTGTTAGATACTATTGTCAAGGCCTGTGGATATTCTCAGCACTGAAATTGTTTAGAGGAAAATTCAACTACCTTCCTGCTTACAACATCCATATGGAGCCGCCTGTGACACCCAAACCTATGCCTGCTTCCTTGCCTGACCTCCCAACTGACCATACTGACAAGCTCTTCGGAATTGTGTACATCACCCTCACAGGGGTGATTGACACTATCATACCAGTTGCCAGCCCATGGTCTTGGGTGAGGAAGTCCTTTTCCTACCTTTTTAAGCTAGCTCCTCTCTTGTGGTGGGCCCTGCCTGCTAAAACGCCGGCCCAAGTTACCCCTGAAAATGACAGGCTGGCCGCCCAAGACTGGATCCCTAACACCAAATCAAGAAGCTCCACTCTGGATAAAATCAAATGAAAAATCCAATCTCAAAAACCATGTACAGTCATGAAATTAAGTGAAATGTAAAATTGTCTAAACTGGAAATGATGCAATGTTCTGCACTCTAAATCACTAATATAGCGACCACAAAACCATATAATGATATATGAGCTACCCTCCTGATGACACAGAAATATTTTAAAAGTTTTTTGGCCCCCAGTGTAGCCAGGGTCCATAAAACTTCTTTTCAAGGAAGGAAGAAAGGAAGGAGGGGGAAGATAAACTATCAGTTTACTACACTATGTATTCATGTATTGCTATTAAGGATACTTGATTACAGTAGATTTTAAAAAATACTAATAATAAAAATAGAATTATATATTACATTCTATTTTATCAGGATTTCTTTTCCTTGATGTGTTGATAGTTCATTTGCTGTTGATAATGTGCTTGTGTTTATTTGGATAGTTTCACCTCCAGTTGCCTTGGAAAGAGGAAATCAAGTTGCCTCCGTAACCACAGCTGGTCTTGGGGAGGCAACTTAATTTCCTATTGCCAAGGCAACTGGAGGTGAAACTATCCAATTAAAAAAAGCACATTTTCAATAGCAAATAAACTATCAACACAGCAAGGAAAAGAAAACCTGATAAAAGAGAATTTAATATATAACTCTATTTTATTACTTTAAATTCAGAACCTGAACGTAAAAAATGTGGGATTGTCAAATACTTGGTCCAAATTTTGAATCACTTTTGCGGGCAACTCAGCTGAGTAAAAATTAAAATATTTAATAAAATCAACCATTTAATTTGACTTTTTTGGTTTATTTAAACTGATAAATTTTGAATCTCTTGAGAATATAACTCAACTAACAAATGCGGTATACATGAATCAGAAATGTGGGATTCTAATGTACAATTTGAGATTTCCTGTATTTCAAACAAATCATAGACATCATGTAAAACTTAACAAATATGAACTTGCAGGATTGTCAAATCCAATAGCCAAATTTCAAATCAAAAGTGAGGTGAATTTAAAATAAATATAATTTATGGGCATCTCAAAAAAGATGCCAAAGGATTTAGAGTAGATTTTTGCTAATTCTTTTAGGAATCATAAGCATTCTCAAAAATCACCCTATTCCATTTTAGGACAGCTAAAATTTAGATCCCACTATTCACAAAATTAACATACTTAACAATAAAACTGACTAAATTGTACACTTCTCTTTTTGAGTTTAGTTTTTTTAATAAAAATTTATTATGTCTTCTTCCAATAACAACCAAGTCTACAAGCTGTTCCCTGGCCTTGACAAAATCATGCAGGGCTATGCTGGGTCTCTTAACGGTGAAGCCTCTGTCTATGGCTACTCATAACCCATAGGCTCCTCTGCAAGCACTATCCAGGAGTGTGTTCTTTCTCCTGCAACTTCCAGCATGGCCCTGTTTGCCCATCATGAACAGTCAGCTGCTAACACAAATCCTGTATCAACAATGGCATCCAGAACCAGCCATTTGAGCCATGGGGTCATCAGAGAGCCCAGAATCCCAAAACAGCCAATCAGATGGCATTGACCAGTTCCTAAGATGGACAAATTCCTCTCCCAGCCAATCAGCTTGCAAGACACAGAAGAAAATTGATCATCCCAGAGATTGTTCTCAAAATGATTGAAATGCGAGGGATGCTTATGTCTCTTGGGGAAATTGCGGCCACAATGGGTTTTTCAAAGTCCACTGTGGCTGCAACCCTGCGAGCCCATGCCAACTGTGGCCCCCTCCCAAGAAGACCCCAACTGGTGCCTGTACTTTGACTGAAGGTGAAAAAGCCCACCCTCTCATGATGGCTAATATGGAGTGTGACTCACAGATGCCCCTGATCCAGGTCCGTCTCCAACTGGGACTCCATGTCATTTTCACCAATAAGAGAATGGTGAATTCATGGATGCACGGAGTTGTGGTTGTTGCCAGACTCTTATCAAATCAGGTTCTCAGTGACCCCAGTTTGGTGGATACTGACCCCTATGGTTCTGCTATCATCAATTTTATCAAAGGGAGGGCAATGAGAGCCCATAATGATGTCATTTTTTTCATAAGCCAAGATTTTGGCAAGTATTCAAGACTTTGGGGAAAAGCACATCCAATCTGATGTATAAATGTGAGGCTCAATCCTGTATCAATTTGTCAGGGTTTTGTTGGAAGTTTCCCCATTGGGTGTCAATCATTACTCTGCATTGTCAAACACAGCAGATGGGTATGCCTACCAGATGGAGCTCAAGGTCATGCTGGAGGAGTGGGCTACCTAAAACGCTGTGTACACAGTTGTACTGAGTGCCAAGATGGAGCAGCAGGAATGGGCAGCCCAGGAAATCAGGGCTGCTGGGCATACCTGTTGGTCCTACCCCAACAAACACGCTGCCATGAATCTTGCAGATGTATGTCTCTAAAATTTTGGTTCCTCTCTCTGGCACTCAAAGCCTGCCACATACAATGAACTGTGCACCCAAATTGATAAGGGTTGTGAGCTTTTCCTGTCCATATTTGTCCAGGATTTATCAGATCTCATCATCTTCTATGCAAGTGATAGTGATAAGTCCAGAAAGGACTTCTATCTTCCCCCATGCTCATTCATTTTTTTTTCAAGCCCACATATGTGACAGAAGAAGAATTTGAGCAATTGAAGCAATCAGCTCTTGCTGCCCCTTCCCAGTCAATAAACCCTGCCTCCCCAACCCTCCCATCAAGCCACCCGCCTTCCAACCCTGACTCCAAAACCACCACTCATTCCCTCCCCACTATGTCTGATGCTGTCCCTTTCACAGGTGCAGATGAAGGCAATGTTCATTCCGCCCATTCCATCCCCTTCTCGTCCTTTGATCAGTAAAATAAACTTTTCTTTGTGACAAGTTATTAAAGTTGATAATATTTCTTTTGATGTATAATTAATAACATATTATTTTTGCATGATTGACATTCTCATAATCAATAAAATGTTGTATATTTTATGAATAACATAAAATTATTAGTATATATATTTTTTGTTATAAATAAGAAATTAAAGACCATAAATGTAAATATTGTATTAGAATATTGCAATTTGATGTTAACTCTTGATATTTTGATATTATTTGAATAACTCAATGCATTTTGTTTAATAAAATTCCTTGTAAACAAGGCCTTTTTAATTGTAATTTGTTTAAATAGACTGTGTTTATATTAGGGAGCCATTAACTCATAGTACAAATATTGATACATAGTGCATTTTACAGCCTGTGTATTTACCTATTGGTAATAATTCCGTAAAATTTTCAGTTGGATTTTGTGAGATTATAATAATGTAATGGGTTAATAAATTACTGTTTATTACCATTAATTGGCTGATTTTCTTTGCTGTGGCAATTGTGCATTTTCTGATATTTACGCACTAGTATCCAATTGGTTGGTTTCACATCCAAACATAGACAATAGGAAACATGACTGCCACCCCAACCACATCCGGTCTTGGGGTGGCAATCATGTTTCCTGATGCCTGTGTGATTGGATGTGAAACCAAACAATTGAATACCAGTGCATAAATATCAGAAAATGCACAATTACCACAGAAAAGAAAATCAGTCAATTAATGGTAATAAACAATAATTTATTAACCCATTACATTATTATAACCTCACAAAATCCAACTGAAAATTTTACAGAATTATTACCAATAGGTAAATACACAGGCTGCAAAATACACTATGTATCAATATTTGTACTAAGCGTTAATGGCTCTCTAATATAAACACAGTTCATTTAAATAAATTACAATTAAAAAGGCCTTGTTTACAAGGAATTTTATTAAACAAAATGCATTGAGTTATTCAAATAATATCAAAATATCAAGAGTTAACATCTAATTGCAATATTCTAATGCAATATTTACATTTATGGTCTTTAATTTATTAATGATGATGAAAAATACTCATGTGTTGAAGGTAGTACTATAAAAACCAGTTTTTTTATGTAGTTTAAACAAAATGTCAAATATCTACAGCCTTATCAACAAATTAGAGTCAGCCCTCCAAAAGGTTGTCAAGCTTGAACATAACATAAGGGAAATTGTGGTAAATCAACTGGGATATGAGGGAAGGGCCTTGGTCCAGCAAAAATAAAACTGCTGAAAATAGCCTATAACAATAGTCAACAAAGAACACAAGGAAATAGGTTTAAATCTTAAAAAGGAAATACTCAAGCGGTTAGATTTAAAAAGTGAAAGTTACAACTCATGGGAATTTTCAAAAACCAACAGAAAGAATACTCAAAAAATAAAATTGATTAAAGGAAATGAAAGCTCAAAGGAAATTAACACAAATGAAGAGGAAACTGACCAACTGGAAACAGATGAAAACAAAACACACTCAAGAAGCAGAAGCGCCTCAAGAAACAATGAAAATTCAACTAATGAAAATCAAAAGGAAACACAAGTAAAACAGAAAATAAGGAATATCAAGCTCAGAAAAACAAATGAAGAGCAGACAACACTCATGAAGTTTTCTGAAGGGGCTCCTGTGGCTGAGGAGGCTGCAGGAGAAACAATCAGTAAGTTTTTTAACGTTTTACTTATATTTACTTTAGTTATAACTAGGAATGGGGACAAGGTTGCAGAAGTGGCGGCTTTCATGCCAAGTTGGTTTTACGGGGGTTACCAATCACTGGTAACCCCTGTAAAGCAAATAAATAAAAATGAAATAATAAAATAATTCAAGATAACTGTGGGGTTCCTGTCCACCAGTCCCCAAAGTGTTTCCTGTATCATAGCCAGGGACCAGCTGGAAGGGGTTGTAATTCTCTAGTAAGGGAAAATGTCTCTCAGAAATATTAATAGGGGTCAAAATGGGATTTTATTCACTCTCAGAAGGAGGATCTCCTTAGAAACCTTCTGATATATGGCCCAGGGGGTCAAGGAAACAATATGGATTTGTCAATACTTGGAGTCTTCATACAATATCTTGGACTCCTTGTACTTGGTCTTGGACTCCTGCACCTTAGTCTTGGACTTCTGATCCTTAAACTTGGACTTCTGTGCCTTAGAATTAGACTCCAGCGCCACACTTAGGATCCAGCTCCTTATTCTTGGGCTCCTGCTCTGTTATCTTGGGCTTCAGCTCTCTATATATCTTTAGTGGCCTTGGTATTCCACTTGTATCAGTCCAACCAAGCTCCTGCTGGTGATCAAAAGGCTTCCAAAAATCTCTTGGCAGAAAATCAAAAGGCCTGGGAAAGACTCTGTCAAAGACCTGGAAAGACCCTGTAACTTTCCAGCCAACCACCTTCTTATAATGTTCTTTTCCCAACAGTTCTGCCTTCAAAATGGCTTTCTTCAAAACCTTAAACCATTGCTGCTAACCTTTTCCTATAATAACTTAAGCTTACATACTTACTTTCTCAAAAGCTTAAAGTATCAATTCACTATTTCCTTGCTTATACTTTAAGCTTTTGGCTTCTAACCAATCATATTCAAAAGTAAACCTGCCAGAACTCAACCAATGAATGCAGAGCGCAGAAATAGACCATTTCTGAAGTTCCACTGGGATCCAACTAAGAAATCAATTCCCATTGCTCAAATCACTCAAATCAACAACTCTTTGCGCACCAAAGCGTTAACCAGTCCATTATTCTGGCACCAGTCTTCCCTGCATTCATCTGAACTAATTTAATGGTAGAATACTATTTAAACTGTTCTTTTTGGACCTCTTCAACTTTTCCCCATATACTTTCAAATATTGTAAAATCCAAGGAAAACGTCCCACCAAAATAACTTTGTATCCAGCTCTTATAGCAACATACCTTCATCTATCCTAGGAACTTAATAAATAAATCTCTTATCCACACTTCTATCCACATTCCTTCTTGAGTTTACTACTAAACTAAGGAAAAACATTTCACATTTTACCACCTCAGTAAATTGATTTGGCAAAATCTTGATTCATTTCTCTGGACCACCAGTTCTTCACCATCATCTTCTGGTCTTTGGCCAGCTCATTTCAGTCTCCATCAGCTCATCAGTCCTCTGGATACTCCTTTCTCATGATCATCTACTCATGCATCATAATTTCTAAGACCTTTAACTTATCCTTGCTAGGAACCACCTTGGTTTCACCTTCACAAAGAACCCTTTTGGTTCCAAACTTTAATATGGACCAACATTCCCTCAACTAATTTTCACTGTGATCAAACAGTCCTTCTTACTAGTCTTCTCTGCTAATCCCTTGAACCACCTTGGTTCTTCATCTTAGTCCCTGTTACTAGAGCCTGTAGACCCAGGCATGAGTTTACATTGAACTGGCGTTTGACTGGACCCTCACAAGTGGGACTCCACTTAGGCCATTCAATCATATATCAATGTCTATGCATTGTTTTTACTCACCCAAGTGATTAAATCTGGGCTTTCAGTTGCAAAGTAACCATCTTTAATTCCCAGAGGCCTGATCACACCAAGTTCTGCAGCTGTTTCCCCAAGAAAACCGCCTTGATGACACCTCCAAGCAAATATATGCCCTCCAATGCTCACTTTGAGTTCCCCTCAAAGCTCCAATAGGGGCATAAACAAGGACACCCTGCCAGTCTGTTAGGTAGGATGCTTGCTCACAGACCTCCTGCAAGCGTATCAGGGTACATAGAGCCCTCAAAGCTCTTCCCCTCCCTGGCAGCCCACGCTACCTGCCAGGGGTCCAAAACTTACAGCCCTGGTAGGCGTCCCCTACCATGCTGGCACAAACTTCTACCCTGGCAGCCCGTGTTACCTGCCAGGTTCTAAACATCCTCCAGCCTGAGCAGCAAACACTATCCATCAGGCTGGATCACTCCCCACCCCAAAAAGACAAAGTTCCCTACTGAGCTATCTCATTCTTCACCCCAAGCAGCCACAGTTCCCTGCTGGATGAAGACCTCTAGCCCACAGCAGCTAATATCTTCTGCTGGAAGAAGACAACATCTGCCTTTAGTAGTCTTTACACCTACTAGTTAGGCCTTATTGTCCCTAGTAGTCATCATTCCCTACTAGGTCTCTACCTGCAATGAACAATCAAACTTTCACTTGGACAACATTAACCCTGCCTGCAGACCACCAAACATTTGTACTGTTACAATAATATCAATCAATATGCAATAAAAGAAGCAATGAATAGGGAATTCAAAGCGCCAGAAGGAAGTTCAACTTGGGTCAGAGAAGACTATGAAGTAGGTGCAAGTATTAACTTCAAAGGAATGATGGATACCCAAATAAATGTCAACATGAATTTTGACAAGTATATCTTTGAATTCCTTGAACAATTTCAATTTTCAACTATGAACACATATGAAATAAACCTGAAAAAAGTCAATTTCAAGTTCCACAAGAAAACATCAAAGCTGCATATATTCAATAACTTAATAAAGTCAATATCAAATCAAATAGACAATGAATTTTTAGTCAATAAGATGAAACCTTTATTCATATCTTTTGAAGAGGCATGGGTGGTGAATGCCTCAAAATGCCTGACTATCCTTTAATCAATTTTTCAAATACATCCCATATAAATCAATTAGTTATTATCTACAAAAATCTGCTTATTTGCAGAAATCTATACCTCACAACAACTGCATATTGCTGTTTACCTTGGGGTAGTACTACACTACATTACGAAGGCCAACGTGAAGAAGATGGAGGATGTCCCCCTTCAAATGGACCTCTGCCAGCTGGCACTGGATAAAATGAAGACACCGCAGGGCTACCAAACCGTAGAGTGTGTCCTATATAACTGTTTTAAGTTAGCTTTGCTGTACAGATACACAATACCTTCTGTGAACCAACTCCTCATTGATTCACCTTTGCAACTGCCTTTTATAAGACGTTCAGCAACCACTGGGGTGCAGAGTGCCACCCCTCTAGCAACTGGTGCCAGAGTTGTCCATCACATACAGGAGAGTATGTGGTCCCAATTGGACGCATTAGAAGAAATATAATTTCAGGGTATAATACCCCAGAAGAGTCACATCACCATGCAATTTGCATCCCCCTAATAAATCATCTTCCCTTGCAATTTTATTTTTATATTTTTTATGTTTTTATTAAAAATATTAAAATTTAAATATTAAAATTTAAATTATAATAGTAATATATCTAAATATATTATAAGACATTAGTCATAGTTGCAAACACATCAAATATTAAAATTAAGTTAAAAATGTTTTTATTTACTAGCTTGTCAAGTACGGGCTTTATTTATCACATAGATAAACATCAAGAATTGAATTTATCCGCATCATGCGGCCTGCTCCACTATTGTTCTAAACAAATGATTGTTTATAACTCAAATTAACTATCCCTCATAATGTGATTTGATAAACATATTTGATATAGTTGACCCACGTCTTAAGTACTAATTAGTAAGCAATACATGAAAATCATTGGTTGCTGTGTTGTGTGACTATAGTGGCACTGAAATAACAAGGATCAGATGATGACATGCAAGGTCTGATTTGTGGCTTGAAAAAGCCAAAGTACCATCAAGGATTCACAATTATTTAAATAAACTGATTTATTTCTATCTTTTTTTAATTTATTCATTTGTTAGTGCAAAAGCCAATAATAATATTCAGTGCATTATAATAAAAATATTTCCATCTTACCTAGTATACTTAATTTTACTTACCTTTTGTATGTATTCTTATACTGTAAATTCAGAACCTGAATGTAAAAATGCGGGATTGTCAAATCCTTGGTCCAAATTTCTAATCACTTTTGCAGGATGGCCTTTTTTAATTAAATTGATTTTTTTGAGTATTTATTTGAATATTTGAAAATTCAGGAACTCATAGACACTTTGCAAAGTTCAAGTCAAACTGCATATTTTAATGGACAAGATGAATTAACTGGAATCAGATTTGAAGCGTTCAAATCCATCAGTTTTTTTAATTAAGTTTACTATGTTTTTTGAAATTGTGGGATAGTCAAATCCAAGAACCAAATTTCAAATCACTTTTGAATGCCACTAGTAAACTATGATATTAATTGCAGGAACTGGAATCCAATTTTAATGTACACTAAGTATACTAGAAAACACCAACCCAAATAAAGAAGCTCCACTCTGCATAAAATCAAATGAAAAATTCAATCTCAATAACCATAATTAGACATAAAAAGTTATTAAACTTTAAAATCATCCAAACCTAGAAAGTATACAATATTATTCACTTCAAATCACAGATATAGAAACTCTTCTACTATTCAAGAATAAATCAAGAGAAAACAACTACCCACAACTAAACCAATAACTCCAAATAAATACATATTTAATCTAAAATATATATATTTTTTTTATGGACCGTCAATTGCATTCCCAACCCACTCCTGCATCAGCCTGTGGGGCAGCTTGTCCACAAAGGAATCCCAGAGGGTCCAAGAACAGACCCAGAACCCAACTTGAAGGGAGTCATGCTAATACACAGGCCTCTCAAGGTATCAGCGCCAGCCAACCACCTCCCGCATCCCAAGCCAGAGCTACCAGCTTGAATCCCAAGCAGAAGCCACTTTCAAGGCCTGCTACCAAAGTCTCCTACACCAGGGTCACCAGGAACACTGAGGTTACTTTCACCTCCACTGTTTACCCAGTTGTCACCTGTCCCCGCACTCTTGATCCAAGAGTTGCTACTTCCTTCCCCCGCGTCTTTGACACCACCTACAAGCCATTGGCCACCACTGAGGAACCATCTGTGACCATTGTGTATTCAACCATTGGCAGTGCCACTGCAAGCAAGCGTGATCCCACCTTCTACACAAAGGTCCCTGTCCCCTGTGTCAAGCCTGGTAGCCAGGATGCCATGGTACCTGCCAAGGGCCGGTATCAGTTGACGGATAGTGAGCGTTAAGCTCTCCTCAACTGCTTGAATGGGGGAATGGCGGTTTGGGATATTGCGTCCCAATTTGGTGTCACAGCCAGATACATTGCTGACATCAACAACAAGTATGACAATACCAGGAAAATTGCCAAATCTATCAAGGCAAACAGACATCTCAAACTCCTTCATCCTATTCACATTGACGCAATCAAGCAGTGGGTAGCCAAGGATTGTCACCTGGACACACTTGCTGTCCAATCAATGCTTTCCACAGAGTTTGGGCTTTCTGTTTCTAAAACCTTTGTTTAAAAAGAAATGGTTGATTTGGGCTTCTTGTGGAAGGTGCTCAGAGTTTCTCTGCACAATAGGAACAGTGACAAGATCATCAAGGATCAACACATTTATGCCAAGACATATCTGGCACTAAAGGAGACTGGGAATGTCCAGTTCTTCTATATCAACAAATTGTTGTTTTCCTCCTCACTCAGGTCTAGGCATGGGTGGGTTGAGAAGGGGTCCAAGGACGGCGTAGCTCATTGTGCAGCTGTCTGTTCCCAGACCTATTCCATGGTTGCACTTCTTGGTCCTTGCGGGTTGGACCAGTATCAAATGATTAAAGGCTGCCATAACAGCGGGACCTTTCTCAATTTTCTCTGAGCCGTCCAGGAGTACCTTTGGATAAATTACAGCAGCACAACCAACAGTGTTGTGCTTGATAATGTCAGGCTCCACAAAGTGGATCTGGTTGTGTCTGAATTCCCCCCATTGACAAAAACAGCCACACCTCCAGCCACAAACTTAACAATTGTCCAATGAGACTTCTCTTCCTCCTGCCATATTTCCAATTCCTGAATCCAATTGAGGAGGTGTTTGGTTGGATCAAGAATAAGGTGAAACAAGGCCTCCCTTAGGACACTGAGCATCTATTCAATATTCTTGAGATCAGCCAATTTAGAAATGCCACCCAATGTGGTGGCGGCTTTCTATGAGCACTCGGAATCCTTCCTCCCAAAATCCCTGGCCTCCAAGCCAATCAGATAAATGGGCGCTCTGGGTTTTATTTAGTTTTAATTTTATTTAGTTTGTTTTTATTAGGACTCAATAATTATTATTTATATATAATAATGTGATGTTTGATTGTATTATAGACATATAAGAATACATAGAAAAGGTAAGTAAAATTAAGTATACTAGGTAAGATAGAAATATTTTTATTATAATGCACTGAATATTATTATTGGCTTTTGCACTAAAAAATGAATAAATTAAAAAAAGATAGAAATAAATTAGTTTATTTAAATAATTGTGAATCCTTGATGGTACTTTGGCTTTTTCAAGCCACAAATCAGACCTTGCATGTCATCATCTGATCCTTGTTATTTCAGTGCCACTATAGCCACACAACACAGCAACCAATGATTTTCATGTATTGCTTACTAATTAGTACTTAAGACGTGGGTCAACTATATCAAATATGTTTATCAAATCACATTATGAGGAAAAGTTAATTTGAGTTATAAACAATCATTTGTTTAGAACAATAGTGGAGCAGGCCACATGATGTGGATAAATTCAATTCTCAATGTTTATCTATGTGATAAATAAAACCCATACTTGACAAGCTAGTAAATAAAAGCATTTTTAACTTAATTTTAATATTTGACGTGGTCGCAACTTTAATTAATATCTTGTAATATATTTAGATGTATTAATATTATAATTTACATACTAAAATTTAAAATAAAAATTAAAATATTAAAATTAAAATTATAATTATAAATTGTAAAAGTTAAATATTAAAGTTTAAATAATCAAAATGTAACAATTTTATTAAATTGTGATTTATTCAATATCAAAATATTTGATATTAAAAATTTTAATATTTAATATGGATTATTAAATTTTAATATTAACTTTTAGATACTAAATTTTTTAATATTTAAATATGTAATATTAAACTTTTTATAGCAAAATTTTAATAGTACATATTGCAATATTAAAAAAATTTAGTATTAAAATATAAAAAGTAAAAAAATTAATTTGCAAGGGGGAAATATTTATTGGGGGATGCTAACTGCAAAGGGAATGTGATTATTCCGGGAAATTATACCCCAAAATTAAATTTTCAGCTAATGCATCTAATTGGATCCACATACTCTTCTGTACGTGGTGGACAACCCTGGATGTGATTGCTAGAGGGGTGGTGCCCTGTACCCCAGTGGTTGCTGATTGTTTGATAAAAGGCAGGCAGGTGAGTAAATTGACTAGTAGGTTTTTTTTGGGGGGCACGTAGTACCTGCATAGTGTTGCCAATGCAAATGGGTCATAGAGGACGTGCTCAACTGTCCTGTATCCCTGTGATGTCTTCTGGTGGTCAAGGGCTACGCGGCATATATTGATTTGTATAGGTACATCTTCCAACTTTTTGACCTTGGTTTTTAATATGCAGTGTAGGAGGATTCCCAGGTATACTGCGTGTCAAGCCTCCAGGATAATGTAATAAACTTGACCATTATTCCCCTTTGTTGATTGGTTAGACGGCCAATCACCATTTAGCTGGCTTGATTGTAGAAGCATCAACTTACCCTATCCCTTGGATTTGGCCAATTGATACACTGATGATTACCCCAAGGATTGATCCTGATCCAATAATAGTCCGCCAATTGGACTCAACCTGAACAAACAAAATTGATCCCTGGGCCACAATCACAGAACATTTAAATAGCCAATAAGACAAAACACTCAAGAATATTAATGTAAGTTGGTTTACGTCAAACGTTTGCACATCCAGATACCTCAAATCCTACAACTGATATAGAAGGCCATTCAGAAGAATAATGCATGATGCAAAAACCCAATAGGCAGGTAACTAAACTTGCACATGCATAAACTGTAAACAAGATGCCGCCAACACACTGGTGAAGTAAGCTGAGGCCTGGTAATCTATTGAAGTCCCATGCCAAACTGGCATGACTGCCTAGCTCTGGGGGCTGAAACTAGCAGTCTGGGGAACAGATAGACTGACTAGTAAGAGTTAGATGCGACAGATAACTATCTGGCAAGAGGGCCTATCCACCCTATATAAAGTGCTCTCCTAACTAGAGATTGAGCAGAAAAAATATCACCCTTGGCTTAGAGATCAAAGATCTCTAAGTATAGTATCACTACTAGACAACGCCTAGTAGTCAGTTGTATCCAGATAGAGCGCGCCATTGTCTATCTGCAGAACTGTGTTTCTTCTCCTACAGCCTTAGGACTCCGCCAAGCTGTAGTCATATCCAAAGACCCAATTGGTAGCTATAAACTGTCACCATACAGTCCCCTATCAACACATATAATACAATGTCACTTAATAAAAGTAATACCTCAAGACCCCAAAATCTTGACAGTGGTGCTCACTACAAATACGAGTTGCCATTGGAGTCAAGTCAAGGCGCTGCCTTGCCTCTTTCCCACCCCAGCTTTTTTGATAAATATGGGGGGTTGTATGGACACTAGTGATACTGAAAGGGACTTTAGTCTCCGCCTGGCAATCATGCCACACAGAGCTGTTGAGCTCCAGGATGACTGCCTTCATTTGGACCCTGCCTATGCACCAGGACCGCACCAACCCCGCCAGTATTTTGATACCCCAGGACCACTGGGTATCCATCTATTAAGCCTCCAATCCAAATCTTATACCAAATGTACTTATGCTGATATTTCCACAAATAAGGTAAAAGTACAGGCCATTATAGATAGTGGCCCCCCCATCAATATAGTTTCAACCCACCTGGTGAAAAGACTGGGTCTGGCTCCAGACGTGGCCCACTCCAAGGTTTATGGTACTGCTGGCATTCATATCACTACTTTGATTGGAGCATACAGTTCACTGCCAATGAGATTTGGGTCAATTGCGGTTTCTTTGCCTACTGTGGTCTTGCCCAGTCAGAACTATGATATACTGATTGGGACGGCATTCCTTCACAAATATGGGGTTAAGCTAGACATGAAAGTGGACACCCTGACGCTTCTCAGTCAAACAATCCCACTGTACTACTATAAGGAGAAAATGCCTTCAAAGGAAACCAAAAGCATCCACCTGACGTACAAGGACAGAGTGGTAGCAGTACCCTATCATATCAAGGAGAAAAAGGGCAAGTGGCTGCCTACGCAAATAAAGGAGCACAAAGGCATTCCCCTCCGGTCAAGGTCAACCTTCATGCTAAGAAGCAGCACCCAGATGGTCATCAACTCTGGGTTAAACCTAGACATACCTGAAGGACTCTACAGGGAGACCCATCAGCCTTGGAGCTTCTCCTGTTTTGAACCATGTGTTGCCCCTGGAATCATCATTCCAGGGCAACAGGAAATCTATGTTCTTTTAGCTAACTTACAAGAATTTGACCTAAAAATTAAGAAGCACCAGGTAGTTGCCTTTGTACACTTCCTCCCTGTCATTGAGATAGAAGGATTCTATTGCATAGGTGACTTCTCTGACATGAAGCTTCAAGACCAGGTTGAAGCCTCTGCCTATACAACTACTCCCTTGGCTGACCTATTGTGCTTACAAGAGGAAGAACACAAAAAGGCCAGCGCGCTTTTCAAAAAATATTGCTGCATTTTTGAAGAAGATGATTTCAATCTAGGATGTGCCACAGATGTCATCCACCACATCAACACTGGCAACCAGAAGCCTATTTATCTATGTCCTATCAGAAGGTCCAAAGCCAGCAAGGAGGTAGTGATCAAGAAGATCAAAGAGCTTTTGGATAGGGGCATGCTAGTGCTATCTAAGAGCCCTTGGGCTTCTCCTATGCTCATAGTCAAGAAGAAAGACAGTAGCAACAGGGTTGTGATTGACTACTGTTGGCTCAACTTGATAATGAAGAAAGATTTGTACCCACTCCCACGGATTGATGATGCCCTAGACTGTCTAGGCGGAGCCAAGTACTTCTCCACCATGGATCTAATTTCTGGATACTGGCAGATTGAGTTGCCGCCTGAAGAACAAGAGAAGTGCGCAATAATAACCTCTCAAGGGCTGTTCCAGCCAACACACAAAGCCCCAGGGTCTGTGTAACTCCCCAGCCACATTCCAACAAGCTAAGTATTTGATTCTTGGAGACCTTAAGCTTTCCTGCGTCCTGGTATATTTGGATGATATTAACGTATTTTCCAGGACTTTCAATGAACATCTGGATCATCTAGAGGCCGTATTCAAACAACTGGCTGACGCCAATCTGAGAATAAAGCCTTGCAAGTGCCAGTTCTTCAAAGATCAACTCAAATACCTTGGCTTTGTTGTATACACCACTGGACTTCTCCCTCAACCTGCTAAGGTTGAAGCAATCACAGATATGAAGCAACCAGAAAGCAAACGCAACATACAGGTCTTCCTAGGGATTATTGGCTACTACTGACGCTTTATTCCCAACTTCTCCTGCACTGGCAAGTCACTGTTCAACCTCCTTAAGAATGGGACTACCTTTGAGTGGACAACAGCGTGTCAGACTACATTTGATTCTCTTAGAACCAGCCTTTCATCCAGCCCTGTCCTGATGTATCTGGACTTCAACAAACCCTTCATTGTCCACACCAACATGTTGTTGTCAGCACTGGGAGAAGTGCTATCCCAACACAAAAAAATCAAGGAGCTGAGCATCCTGTGGCCTACGCCAGAAGGTTCCTTAATGTCCACAAGTGAAACTACACTGTCACAGAAAGAGAATGCCTTGCTGTGATATACGCCTATAAGCAGTTCAGGGTATACCTGCATGGTGTACACTTCACTGTGGTAACAGACCATGTCAGCCTCAGTTGGCTTCAGAATCTCAGAGAGCCCAAAGGACATCTTGCCAGATGGGCACTGAAACTCCAAGCCTTTGACTACAAGATAGTTCACTGCCCTGGAGCCAGCCACCAAAATGCCAACTGCCTGTCTTGCCTACCTACTGTAGCACTGGTTTTCTCCCAAGCAGACAACATGTACAACAAGATGGTAAAAGCCACCTTCAACGACAAGCCAGAGGAAGTTCAGGCTATTCTAAGGGAGATAAGAAAAGACTGTCAGGTAGAGAAAAATAAACTCTACAAATATCACAAAGGTAAAAAGTACTTATTCCCTTGTCTGTCAGATAGGCCTGAAATCATACTTGCTGCTCACAAGGCAGTAGGCCATGGGGGATTCCAGAAAACTGTTGCTCAGCTACAGCTCCACTATTATTGGGAGTCTCTTCTGTTTGACGTCAAAGAGATCCTCACCTGCTGCTCCAAATGCCAGAATGAGAAGCCATTTGTGGGCCACCACCAGTACAAGAAATTGGAACCAAAATTTGCTTGGCACACTATAAGCATAGACGTTGTAGGTCCACTCCCAAAGTGTGTAGGACGCCTCCAATACATCATAGTGGCTATTGACCACTTAACCAAATGGGTCAAAGACAAGCCACTACAGCAATTAAGCACCAAGTCAACTGCCACCTTCATCTTAGAGCGCATCATCCATTGACATGGATGTCCTCAATTCATCCTCATAGACAACAGCACTAATTTCACCGCCAATGTCATTCCCAAGCTGAACAAGCTCATGGGCGTGAGGGGAGTCTTCTCCACTCCATACTATCCTGAGTCAAATGGTATGGTGGAGAGAGTGAATGAAACATTAGTCTCCATACTGAGGAAATTAGCAGATACTTGTACCTCAGAATGGTACCTGTTCCTGCCTGCTGTGGTCTTTGCCTACAACATTTCCATCAACAGCACCACTAGGTTTTTGCCCTTCCAGCTAGTATATGGACGCCACCCTGCTATTCTGCCAATCCTGTACTCTGCCATGGGCAATCCCAAAGATATGAATTATCAGCAGTACCTAACTAAGTTAGCCAAGACACTGATCAAGCTTCAAGCTGAAGCTTTCTCAGAAACCTCCCTGTCCAGAACAAAGGGCCAGATAGCCGATAATGTAAAGCGCCGTCCTTTGATGGAATTCAAAGTGGGAAGCCAGGTTTTTACCTCGACAAGGTTGTGGGTCAATCCCATAAGTTGGATAGCTTATGGAAGGGTCCTTTTGAGGTTATAGAAAAAACCTCACACAACACATATACTATTAAGAATTTGGCAGACAGACAACTCATTAATTGAGTACACGCCAGATTTCTTAAACCTTTATTTACTATGCCTAGTATTGGCAGCAATTAAACCTTACAAATTATATACAAAAACCAAAAATGTAATTGTATAGATAGGTATTTATTAGAAGACTAAGAATTGCCTTCTTGATATTCTGAGCCCTCTCCATCTTTGTCGTCCTCATCCTGGTCCTCTTCAGACTTTTCATTGTTGCTAGGGTCCTGAACCACTAGAGTTTGATGTTCCACTATCTTCTCCTGGGCCTGTGAAGAATTGCGCCGTCTTCCTGACTGGACCACGCTACAAACAGGAACAAAAGGGAAAGTACACCCTCTGACAAAGAAGGAAGTAGCCACCTTCAGCCACACTCTGCATACTGCAATTGGCTGTTGCAAGTACTGAACCAGCAGAAGAGGAATGGAGGCTTGCTGAGCATCCAGTTGCCAAATCCTGGCGTCCAGAGGGAAACAGCAAGAAAGAACCATGCAATCAAGCATGAAATCAGAGGTGTACTGGTAGATACGTGGCAAAGTAGCTTGAATCCCACCTATCTTATTGTGATACTTCTCCCAGTGCACTGCCATATCATCAAATGTCCCATGGGCAGACGTAGGTCTAGGGTCAAGAGTAGATTCCCACACAAGGCCATTCCACAAAGAGCCAACTTCTTGTTGCCGCAATGAAGCGCCTCCCAGGCCCTTCTAGTAACCCGGCAAATGCAGCTATCCCGTGCATCAGAGTTTTCAACTCTCAAGGAGCTATACACCTCTGGAAAAGGATCTAAAGGGAGGATCCAGCTTTTTAGGACTTCAAGACCAAAGTCAAGGATAAACCCCAATATTGGCATATCTACTGCTTGTACGGTTGCCGGATCTGCTAGAAGACCTGTCAATTCCTGCAGGAGATCTTGCTGAGAGGACAAGTTGTCTACTGCGTAGAACCCACTGGCAGTATCTGTAATTCTCTTCTTCAAGTCTACCCGGGGACGCTTATAGGTCACCACAAAAAGGAACAGAGGGATAATATTCTCACCCTGGAATAGATCTTTGATGGAGAAGCCCTCCTCTCCCAGATGGAACTGGTTAAACACAGATTCTTGTGTTCCCCCAAAGGCGTCATATTGATCCCTGGCTGGACTTGCATCCACTTCTTGCCTCTCAGTTGCCTGGCTTGAGACCCAAGTAGTCTGCTTAGGAGACTGTTCCTTGACAGGCTCATCAATGGGACGCTTCCTGGAGGTAGTTGCAGCATTCTCCTCTGACTGCTTGAAGTCTTCTTGTATCTCCAACTGGAAAGGGTCTTCTAACCCTGTGAACGCTGATTCTGAGCCACCATCTTGAAGCCTTCAGATCAGCGCCTGTCTGGCCTTGAGCAAAAGGCTGTAGAATACCTTGCGCTCTTCTTTGGACATTTTGGCAATGTACTGTCTAGTGTCTGCCTTGCTAGTGTAATTTGTGTAGTTTGAAGTATTGTCCATATGCACAAGGTCTCTGGTCTAGAGAAGAATATATGGTCAAGTCTAGCCAGGGGAAATGTCAAGCCTCCAGGATAATGCAATAAACTTGACCATTATTCCCCTTTGTTGATTGGTTAGACGGCCAATCACCATTTAGCTGGCTTGATTGTAGAAGCATCAACTTACCCTATCCCTTGGATTTGGCCAATTGATACACTGATGATTACCCCAAGGATTGATCCTGATCCAATAATAGTCCTCCAATTGGACTCAACCTGAACAAACAACTTGATCCCTGGGCCACAATCACAGAACATTTAAATAGCCAATAAGACAAAATACTCAAGAATATTAATGTAAGTTGGTTTACGCCAAATGTTTGCACATCCAGATACCTTGAATCCTATAACTGATATAGAAGGTTGTTCAGAAGAATAATGCATGTGCAAAAAACAAATGGCAGGGTAACTAAACTCACACATGCATAAACTGTAAACAAGATGCTGCCAACACACTGGTGAAGTAAGCTGAGGCCTGGTAATCTATTGAAGTCCCATGCTAAACTGGCATGACTGCCTAGCTCTGGGGGCTGAAACTAGCAGTCTGGGGAACAGATAGACTGACTAGTAAGAGTTAGATGCTTCAGATAACTATCTGGCAAGAGGGCCTATCCACCCTATATAAAGTGCTCTCCTAACTAGAGATTGAGCAGAAAAAATATCACCCTTGGCTTAGAGATCAAAGATCTCTAAGTATAGTATCACTACTAGACAACGCCTAGTAGTCAGTTGTATCCAGATAGAGCGCGCCATTGTCTATTTGCAGAACTGTGTTTCTTCTCCTACAGCCTTAGGACTCCGCCAAGCCATAGCCATATCCCAAGACCAAATTGGTAGCTATAGACTGTCGCCATACAGTCCCCTATCAACACATATAATACAATGTCACTTAATAAAAGTAATACCTCAAGACCCCAAAATCTGGACACCACAACATGGATTCTTTGCAAGGTATACTTTTCTGAGAACATGCATAATTTTTTGAATGTTTGAACTAACCTATTAATATAGGATGTTTGGTTGAACTTGAAGAGGGTTCCGGGGGGCGCCCAACTTGAATCAGCCCCCCAGGCCTCGGCAAACAAAATAAATAAAGGTTTAAAATTATTCACAAGGACTGCATCCCCGACTTTATTTGATAGTGCCTTAAAAACTTCATTAAAAATTGCAGATTTCAAATATTCATTTCCTATTTGAAAGGCAGTTTTTATTAAATTCTTTTCATATTTGTTGATGTTTGTGAAGGGGAATTATTTAATGCTTTTGTATGTATTCATCAAAGTTCAGTTTGATATCCCCGCAAATTTCATTCATTTCTTTGATTTTGATATTTGATCCTAGTTCATATGCTTCCCTTATCCATGGCAAGCACCCTGCGAGTGGTGAATATTCCCTATCTTGAGCTTCAATATTAAAAAAAATTATTCATATTTTGTTGAATTATTTTATTTATTTGTTTTACAGGGGCCACCAGTGACTGGTAACCCCCGTAAAATCAACTTGGCGTATAAGCTGCCACTTCCGCGACCTCATCCCCATTCCTGGTGATGACTAAAATAAATATAAGTAAAACATAAAAAGACTTAATAATTGTTTCCCCTGTGGCCCCCTCAGCCACAGGCACCACTTTGGCAAACTTCATGAGCGTTGGATGCTCTTCATTAATTTTTCTAGGTTTAATTTTTCTTATATTTCTTGCAACTTGTGTTTCTTCTTGGTTTTCATTTGATAAAGCTTCTTTATTTCTTGAAGCGCTTCTGCTTCTTGCTTGTGTTTCATTTTCATCTGTTTCCATTTGGTCAGTTTCCTCTTCATTGGTGTTGATTTCCTTTTGAATTTCTGTTCCTTCAATTAGTTTGATCTTATTGTTTTCTTTGGCCCCCTGCCAGAACTCCCACAATTTGTAGGCTGTGTTGTTGAACTTTAGACTTGATAAAATTGTTCCCTGTAGATTAAGTAATTTTTCTTTATTCTTTTCATCTATAATATTTCCCAATTTATCCAGAACATCTTCTTTTGACTGGATTAGTGGCTGGCCCTTGTTACCCAGCTTTCCTGTCACTATTTCCCTGATATTTCTTTCTATTTCAACAACCTTTTGCAGATGTGCTTCTAGTTTGTTGATCAAGTTATAGATTTTTGACATATTGTTTTAATTCCATCAAAAAACTGGTTTTTGAGTACTATCTTCAACACATACATATTTTTCATCATCATTAATAAATTAAAGACATTAAACGTAAATATTGGATTAGAATATTGCAATTAGACGTCAACTCTTAATATTTTGATATTATCTGCATAACTCAATGCATTTTGTTTAATAAAATCCACTGTAAACTAGGTCTTTTTGATTACAATTTAAAATAAATTGACTGTGTTTATATTAGGGCCATTAACACTTAGTAAAAATATTGATACATAGTGCATTTTACAGCCTGTATATTTACCTATTGGTAATAATTCTATAAACTTTTTAGTTGGATTTTGCGAGTTAATAATAATGTAATGTGCTAATAGATTACTATTTATTGTCATTAATTGGCTGATTTTCTTTGCTGTGACAATTGTGCATTTTCTGATATTTACGCACTGGTATCCAATTGGATGTGAAGCCAACCAATTGGATACTAGTGCGTAAATATCAGAAAATGCATAATTGCCACAGCAAAGAAAATCAGCCAATTAATGACAATAAACAGTAATCTATTAACACATTACATTATTACCTCACAAAATCCAACTGAAAATTTTATAGAATTATTACCAATAGGTAAATATACAGGCTGTAAAATGCACTATGTATCAATATTTTTACTAAGTGTTAATGGCCCTAATATAAACACAGTCAATTTATTTTAAATTGTAATCAAAAAGACCTAGTTTACAGTGGATTTTATTAAACAAAATGCATTGAGTTATGCAGATAATATCAAAATATTAAGAGTTGACGTCTAATTGCAATATTCTAATCCAATATTTACGTTTATTGTCTTTAATTTATTAATGATGATGAAAAATATGTATGCTCAAAATTTTAAGCTATTTGTAAAATGTAAAACATTGTATTAATTATGGGAAATGTTGATAATGTAAAAAGAAAATATTATTAATTATGAATTGAAAGAGAGATATCAATTTTAATAATTTGTCACAAAGAAAGGATTTATTTACTAATCAAAGGACGGGAAGGGGAGGGAATGGGCGGAATGAACATTGCCTCCATCTGCGCCTGTGAAAGAGGCGGCATCAGAGATAGTGGGGAGGGAATGGGTGGTGGTTTGGGAGTCAGGGTTGGAAGGAAGATGGCTTGATGGGGGGTTGGGGAGGCAGGGTTTGTTGTCTGGAAAGGGGCAGCAAGAGCTGATTGCTTCAATTGCTCAAATCTTTCTTCTGTCACATATAATGGCTTGAAAAAATGGATGGAGTGGCATGGGGGAGACAGGGGTCCTTTCTGGACTTATCACTATCACTTGAATAGAAGATGATGAGATCAAATAAGTCCTGGACGGACGCAGAAGGGGAAAGCTCATACCCCTTATCAATTTAGGTGCATAGTTTGTTGTAGGTGGCAGGCTTTAGGCGCCTGAGGGTGGAACCAAAATTGTAGAGATATACATCTGCAAGAAGCATGTTGGCGTAGTTGATGGGGTAGGACCAGCAGGTATGCCCCAAAGCCCTGATTTCTTGGGTAGCCCATTCCTGCTGCTCCATCTTTGCACTCAGTACAACTGTGTGCACGGTGTTTTGTGTGGCCCACTCCTCCAGCATGGCCTTGAGCTCCATCTGATAGGCATATCCATCTGTGGTGTTTGGTATTGCTGAGTAATAATTGACGCCCAATGGGGAAACTGCTAATAAAACCCCATCAAAACCAATACAATATTGGGCCGTGCTTGTACACCTCAGACTGGATATGCTTCTCTTCAAAGTCTTGGATACTTGCAGATATCTTAGCATACAATAGGAAGATTACGTCATTACGGGCCCTCATTGCCCTTCCTTTGATAAAATTAATAATAGTTGAATTGTAGGGGTCAGTGTCCACCAAAATAGGGCCACTGAGAACTTTATTGGACTTGATTCTAGCAGCAACCACAACACTGTGCATCCACAAATTCACTGTTCTTTGGTTGGTGAAGATGCCATGGAGTCCCAACTGGAGACGTACCTGGACCAGGGGCATCCACGGGTCACGTTCCATAATGGTCATCATAAGGGGATGGGCTGTGTCACTTTTAGTCAAAGTACGGGTGCCAGTTGAGGTCTTCTTGGTAGGGGGGCCACAGTTGGCATGGGCTTGTAGGGTTGCAGCCACAGTAGACTTTGCAAACCCCATTGCAGCCGCAATTTCCCCAAGGGACATAAGCTTTCCTTGCTTTTCAACCATTTTGAGAACAATCTCTGGAGTGATTAGTTTTCTTCTGCGTCTTGCAGGCTGATTGGCTGGGGGTAGGATGTGTTCATCACAGGAACTGGTCAATGTCATCTGACTGGCTGTTTTGGGGTCCTGGGCTCTCTAGTGACCCCATGGCTAAAATGGCTGGTTCCTGATGCCATTGCTGATAAGGGATTTGGGTTAGCAGCTGCCTGTGTGTGATGGGCAAATAGGGCCATGCTTGAGGACACAGGGGATGAAACAGACTCCTGGGTAGTGCTTGCAGAGGGGCCTGCGGGTTGGAAGTGGCCATAGACAGAGGCTTCACCGTTAATAGACCCAGTGTAGCCCTGCATAATTTTGTCAAGGCCAGGGAACAGCTCGTTGACTTGGTTGTTATTAGAAGAAGACATAATAAATTTTTATTAAAAAACTTAAACTCAAAAAGAGGAGTGTATATTTTAGTCAATTTTATTGTTAAATATGTTAATTTTGTGAATAATATGATCTAAATTTTAGCCGCCCTAAAATGGAATAGGGTGATTTTTGAGAATGCCTATGATTCCTAAAAGAATTTGCACAAATCCACTCTAGATCCTTTAGCATCCTTTTTGAGACACCCATAAATTATATCTATTTCAAATTCCTTGCAATTATGATTTGAAACTTGGTTCTTGGATTTGACAATCCCGCAATTTCAGATTTGTTAAGTTTTACATGATGTCTATGATTTGTTTGAAATACAGGAAATCTCAAATCATACATTAGAATCCTGCATTTCTGATTCATGTATCCTGCATTTGTTTGCTGGGTTTTTTCTTTTGTTAGTTGAGTTATCTGCTCAAGAGATTTGAAATCTGCCAATTTACATAAACCAAAAAAAAGTCAAATTAAATCTATTTTATTTAATATTTTAATTTTCACTCAGCTGAGTTGCCCGCAAAAGTGATTCAAAATTTGGACCAAGGATTTGACAATCCCACATTTTTACGTTCAGGTTCTGAATTTACAGTGTCTATAATACAATCAAACATCATGTCATTATGTATAAATAATAATTTTTGAGCCCTAATAAAAACAAAATAAAAATAAATAAAACCCGTAGCACCCATTTATCTGATTGGCTCGGAGGCAAGGGCTTTGGGGAGGAATGATTCCAAGTGCTCATAGAAAGCTGCCACCACATATGGTGGCATTGCAAATTGACTGATCTCAAGAATGTTGAATAGATCCTTGGTGTCCTGAGGGAGGCCTTTCTTCACCTTATTCTTAATCCACCCAAACACCTCCTCAATTGGATTCAGAAATAGAGAATAGGGTGGAAGGAAGAGGAGTCTCATTGGACAATCAGCAAGGCAGTGGTTGGAGGAATGGCTATTCTTGTCAATGGGTGGAAACTCAGACATAACCAGATCCACTTTGTGGAGCCCAACATTATCCAACACAACAATATTGGTTGTGCTGCTATAATTGATCCAGAGGTATTCCTTCATAGCTCAGAGAAAATCAAGGAATTTCCTTCTATTATGGGAACCCTTGATCATCTGGTATTGATCCAACCCATGAGGACCAAGAAGCGCTACCATTGAATAGTTCTGGAAACAGACAGCTGCATGATAGGCTACGTCATCCTTAGACTCCTTCTTGACCCATTCATGACTAGACCTAAGTGAGGAGGAAAACAACAATATGTTGATGTAAAAGAATTGGACATTTCCTGTCTTCTTGAGAGCCACATGGTCTTGGCATAAATGTGTTGATTCTCAATTGTTTTTTCACTGTTCCTATTGTGCAGAGAAACTCTGAGGACCTTCCATGAGAAGCCCAAATTGACCATTGCTTGGTAAACAAGGGTTTTAGAGACATAAAGTCCAAACTCTGTGGCCAACATTGATTGGACAGCAAGCATGTCCAGGTGGTAATCCTTAGTCACACACTGCCTGATTGCCTCAAGATGGGTGGGCTGAAGTAGGCTGGGCTGCTGCTTAGCCTTGGTGGATTCAGCAATTTTCCCGGTATCACCGTACTTTTTGTTGATATTGCCAATATATCTGGCTGTGACCCCAAATTGGGATACAATATCCCAAACTTTCATTCCCCTGTTCAAGCAGTTGATGATAGCTTCACACTCACTATCTGTCAACTGACGCCAGTCCTTGAAAGGTACCACTGCATCCTGGCTGACAGACTCAACACAGGGGATGGGGTCCTTTGTGTAGAAGTTGGGATCACGCTTGGTTGCACTGGCGCTGTCAATGGTGGCATACAACACAGGTGCAGATGGCTCTTCAATTGTGGCCAATGGCTCATAGGTGGTGTCAAAGACACAGGGGAAGGAAGTGGCAACTCTTGGATCAAGAGTGTGAGGTAGGGTATTGGCTGAGTACACAGTGGAGGTGTAAGTAACCTCAGTGTTCCCAGTGACCCTGGTGTAGGAGACTTTGGTGGCAGGCCTTGAGAGCGGCTTCTGTCTTGGATTCAGACTGGTTGATCAGGCTTGGGATGCAGGAGGTGATTGACTGGCAATGACACCTTGGGAGTCCTGTGTGTTGGCATGACTCCCCTTGAGTTGGGTTCTGGGTCTGTTCTTGGACCCTCTGAGACGCCCTTGTGGACAGGCTGCCATGCAGGCTGGTGCAGGAGCTGGTTGAGAATGCAATTGACAGTCCATAAAAATAAAATAAAAATTATAATTTAGATTAAATATATATTTATTTGGATTTATTGATTTAGCCTTGAATAGTAACAGAATTTCTATATCCATGATTTGAAGTGTATTATTTTGTATACTTTCCCAGTTTGGATAATTTTAAAGTTTAATCACTTTTTATGTCTAAACATAGTTATTGAGCTTGAATTTTAGCTTGATTTTAGTTGTGGCGGAGCTTCTTTATTTGGGTTGGTGTTTTCTAATGTGCTTACTGTACATTAAATTTGGATTCCAGTTCCTGCAATTAATATCTGAGTTTACTAGTGGCATTCAAAAGTGATTTGAAATTTGGTTTGTTGATTTGAAAATCCCGCAATTTTAAAAAAACATAGTAAACTTAATGAAAATAGTTGATGGAATTTGACTGCTTCAAATCTGATTCTAGTTAATTCATTTTGTTCATTGGAAATATGCAGTTTGGCTTGAACTTTGTAAAGTGTCTATTAGTTCCCGCACTTTTAAAAATTCAAATAAAAATACAAAGAATTTAATTTAATTAAAAAAGGCCATCCTGAAAAAGTGATTTGAAATTTGGACCAAGGATTTGACAATCCCGCATTTTTACATTCAGGTTCTGAATTTACAGTATTAGCGTTTTTAAGATCTACTGTAATAAAGCATCTAAATTTTAGCCATCCTAAAATGGAATAGAGTGATTTTTGAGAATGCCTATGATTCCTAAAAGAATTATCACAAATCCACTCTAGATCCTTTGAATTCTTGTTTGAGACGCCCATAAATTATATTTATTTCAAATTCACCTCATTTTTTATTTTGAAAGTTGGTTCTTTGATTTGACAATCCTGCAATTTTAGATCTGTTAATTTTTACATGATGTCTATGATTTGTTTGAAATACAGGAAATCTCAAATTGTATATTAGAATCCCAAATTTCTGATTCATGTATCCCACATTTGTTTGCTGCCTTTTGTCTTTTGTTAGTTGAGTTATCTGTTCAAGGGATTCAAAATTTGCCAATTTAAATAAACCAAAAAAAGGTAAAGTTAAATGGTTGATTTTATTAAATATTTTAATTTTCACTCAGCTGAGGGCCGCAAAAGTGATTCAAAATTTGGACCAAAGATTTGACAATTCCACATTTTTACATTTAGGTTCTGAATTTACAGTACTGGGTTAACTTTTGGCTGAGGAGCCTTGGTGCTGGCATATTTATCACACACTGTACACTTTTTCAGAACATTTATTATATCTTTAAGATTGGGCCACCATACTATCTCTTTTAATGTGTGGTATAGATTGTTAGCCTTTGTGTGTGCTAATTGACAATGATGTCTTAGGATTGTGTCAACTCTTTGTGCAAGTGAGATGTAGAGAACATGTTTATCTTTAATGGTTTGGTATACAGTGCTGTTTGATATTGTAGTAACTGTGCTGTTTTAGCAAAGTTACAAGGGGAAAAATGTTTATAAACTAGATAATATTCTTTATTGAGAGATAATGATTATATAGTTGGTGTGAGTCATGGGTAACAGGAACATGATTGTGTTGATCACACAGTAGGATGGTGAAGGGGCTGACTTGATCCTGGTAATGAGTCAAGCACCAAAACAAGGTATACATTGTCAGGGATCATCATTTGTTCATGTTGTTGGACTTGGAAATTTGAGTTGACTTCCTAGTCTGGCTTTGAGTGACTGGATAATTGGATTGTGGGTCACAAACCTGCTTACTCATAACCTTGCTGGCGGGTTGAGCCTGCTATTTTGAAACCCCCTCCAGCTGAAGGTTGGCCTCCTCTGGGGACAGGTTGTCAGGGAGGCCGCCAGGAGCCTGGGCGCCATACTAGACCAAATGTTGTTCTGTAGCGGGTAGGACGGTCTTACAGTGTTTCTGTCTTGCCTTGCAGGGTCTTAGGCAATCATGGTGGAGAACCTTGTCTTGTTTATGTTTCCCAAGTCCTTGCACAAGGTAAGTGTTGCTTTCATTTGCCTTTAGAATGATTGCTGGCCCCACTTTTTCAGGTTGTATCTTGCTCTTGTCAACATTCATGACCCATACTTTGTCCCCAACTTCATATCTATTTCAGATGAGGACAAATTTCTTTTGCAGACTTTCATTTTCTTTGGCTGTTTGCTTGCTGTTAGCCTCTATTACTTGAGGGTCTGAGCGCAGAGGTACTTCACTTGGAATTTCCAGTTTAGGTCCTGTCAATGATTGAATGATATTTGGTTGTGTGCTGTATACCAACTTGAAAGGGCTTTTCCTGGTGGATCTTTTCACACAAGTTTGGCATACAAAAAACGCAGTTAGTAGCTGTTTGTACCATTCCTCAGGTCTCCCAGCAGTGAGCTTTGCCAAGGCTTGCATGAGGCTGCCATTTAGCTGCTTCACGTGTACATTGGCCTGAGGATGATAAGGTGTTGTCACTGTGTGCTTGACCCCATTCTTGGTGAGGTATACACGGGTATCTTCAGAGGTCAACTCTTTGCCTCCATTGTTTATCAGGAGTTCTGGCTTTCCAAACTTGCTGATTATTTCTTTCCCTATGAAGTACTGCACATCATTGCCTATATATGTCTTTACTGCTTGTGCCACTGGCCATTGTGTGGCAAAGTTTATTGTGGTAAGGATGTACTTCTTCTCATTATGTTTTCTTGGCATGGGGTCCTGTGGCTTTCCTGGTCACCAGTCCCTAAAGTGTGTCCTGGGTTGTAGCCAGGGACCAGCTAGAAGGGATTTTCATTCTCTAGTAAGGGGAAAGGTATCTCAGAAATATGTATAGGGGTCAAAATGGGCTTTTATTCACTCTCAGAAGGAAGATTCCCTTAGAAACCTTCTGGTATATGGCCCGGGGGGTCAAGGAAACAATTTAGATTTGCCAATACTTGGAGTCCTCCAACAATATCTTGGACTCCTTGTACTTGGTTTTGGACTTCTGCACCTTAGTCTTGAACGTCTGCTCATTAAACTTGGACTCCTGCTCCTTAAACTTGGACTCTGGCACCTCAAACTTGGACTCTGGTACCTTACACTTGGACTCCAGCGCTGTGCTTAGGATCCAGCTCCCTATTATTGGGCTCCTGCTCCGTTATCTTGGGTTCTATCAGTCCAACCAAGCTCCTGCTGGTGATAAAAAGGCTTCCAAAACCTCTTGGCAGAAACTCAGAAGACCTGGGAAAGACCTCCAAAAGCCTTCCAAAAGACCCTCCAAAGACTTTTTTAAAAGATCCAGTAACTTTCCAGCTAGCTTCCTTCTTATAGTGCACTTTTTCCAACGGTTCTGCCTTCAAAATGGCTTTCTTCATAAGCTTAAACCATTGCTGCTCAACTTTTCCTATAATAACTTAAGCTTACATACTTACTTTCTCAAAAGCTTAAAGTATTAATTCACTATTTCCTTGCTTATACTTTAAGCTTTTGGCTTCCAGCCAATCATTTTCATCAGGAAATCTGCCAGAACTCAACCATTGAATGTAGAGCGCAGAAATAGACCATTTCTGAAGTTCCACCGAGATCCAACTATGAAAATTTTCCAAAGCTCAAACCACTCAAATTAACAACTCTTTGCGCACCAAAGCGTTAACCGGTCCACTATTTTGGCACCAGTATTCCCTGCATTCAACCTGAACCAATTTAAATAGTAGAATACTATTTAAAAAAAAAATTGGACCTCTTCAACATTTTCTCCATATATTTACAAATATTGTAAAATCCAAGGAAAATGTCCTACCAAAACAACTTTGTATCCAGCTCTCATAGCAACATTCCTTTGTCTATCCTAGGAACTTAATAAATAAATATCTTACCCACACTTCTATCCACATTCCTTCTTGATTTTAATACTAAACCAAGGCAAAATATTCCACATCTTTCCACTTCAGCAAATCAATTTAGCAAAATCTCAGCTCATTTCTCCAGACCACCAGTTCTTCCCTATCATCTTTGGATCTTTCAGCCAGCTCATATTCCAGCTCTTCAGTCCTTCAACACAATCTTCTGGTCCTTTGGACATCCTGCTCTATGATCAGCTAGTCCTGCATCATAATCTTCTTGACCTTCAACTTATCCTCAACCAGTCCCTCAACAAATCTTCACTAGGATCCTTCTTTGTTCCTTCTACACACTGAACCATATTGGTTCATTCAATTCAATATGAATTAACAGTCCATCAACTAGCCTTCACTGTGACTAAACAGTCCCTCTTGCTAGTTTTCTCTGTTAATTCTGTGAACCACCTTGGTTCTTTATCTCATCCCCCATTACCAGAACTCATAGCCCCAGGCATGAGTCTACATTGAACTGGCGTTTGACTGGGCCCTTGCAAGTGGCAGTCCACTTAGGCCATTCAACCATAGATCAATGTCTATGTGTTGTCTTTACTCAACCAGGTGATTAAGTCTGGGCTTTTAGTTGCAGAGTAATCAGCTCTACTTCCCAGAGGCCTGATCACACCAAGTTCTGCAGCTTGCTTCCCCAAGCAAGCCACCTTGGCAACACCTCTGAGCATGCCTATACCCTCCAATGCTTACCTTGGATTTCCCAAAAGCTCCCATAGGGGCATAAACAAGGACACCCTACCATTCTGTTAGGTAGGATGCTTGCTCACAGACCTTTTGTAAGTGTATTATGGTACATTGAGCCCTCAGGGCTCTTCTCCTCCCTGGCAGCCCGCGTTACCCGCCAGGGGTCCAAAACCTACTCCCCCCAGACAGACAAAGTTCCCTGCTTGCTATTTCAGTCTTCACCCTTTTGCAGCCACAGTTTCCTGTGGGGTGAAGCACTATAGCCCAAAGCAGCCAATATCTTTTGCTGGGTGGAGGCAACATCTGCCTCTGGTAGTCCTTTGTTACCTAACAGCCAGGCCTTACTTACCCTAGTAGTCCTATGTTACCTACTAGGCTCACCTTACCTACCCTAGTAGACCATGTTACCTACTAAGCTCACCTCCAACAAACAACCAAACTTTTGCTTGGCCAACATAAGCCCCGCCTGCAAAACCACCAAACATGTGGATCATCACAGGCCCACAATGTCTAGGGCCCACACCTTGAAGGGTAGTTGCGTGCAGATAGGTAGTACTGGATTAGGTGGGGTTTTGCTCTTTGCAAATTTCTCACATACTTTTCATTGGTCCAAGACTTCCTGAACTTCTTGGTACAGGATTGACCACTATTGTAACTGTGCGGTTTTAGCAGAGTTACACAGGGAAAAAATATTTAGAAGATAGATGATAATCTTTATTGTGATATAGTGATTATATAGTTCATGTGAATCAAGCATAACAGGAACATGATTGTTGATCACACGGCTGGATGGAAGAGGGGGGTGGCTTGATCCTGGTAATGAGTCAAGCGCCAAAACAAGGTATCCACCATAAAGGATCATCATCTGTTCATGTTGTTGTATTTGGTAATTCAAGTTGACTTCCTAGTCTGGCTTTGAGTGACCGGATAATCAGATTGCAGGTCACAACCCTGCTTGGTTGGAACCTTGCTGGCAGGTCAAGTCTGCAATTTTGACATCACCATGCTTTGTGTTTAAGGAATTTGTAGAGGTTGCGTCTTTTTGTGTTCCCTAGGTCTCTATGGTAACGTAGGATGGTGTCAACTTGCTGATGTGTGGGAACATAAGGAATGGTAGTTCACCTGGTCATTTTTTGATTTAGGGTTCCATACACGTCTGCAAATAAGTGTTTGTTCTTAATGACTGTTTCCTTTGTTATGTCTGTGGTGCCAGGGGGAAATCCTTGTCCTTTGTTTGGAGTACCAGGAGGGGCCAGTCTGGGTCAATTTAAGGTCTTGCCCATAGTGGTTCAAGGTTATAAACTAGCATGTTTAAGGCATTAGGATTCAGATTTAAAAGGTATAAAAAGGTGGGAACTGTCTACAAAATAATCTTACAGAACCCTGCTAAAAACCTATACTGAGTTACAAAAAGAGTGATTGAGTTTAAGAACCCTAAGAAAAGAAGATAAAATAAAGTGTTTAATAGTGAACAATTTTTAACTAAGGGAATGACAATATTTGGATATTCTCCATAAGCAAATTGGTACATATAACTATTGAAAGATTCCTTAAGGGAAAATAATGGATACAACAAGCCTAAGACTTGTAGTTTTACAAGTTACATTTGTTCAAGGAAAGAAAAGCTAAAATTTAAAATAAGTTTAATAAAAATGTATAAATTTCTAAAAATTAAGATCTCAAGTTTAAATTAGATAAAAAATTGAAGGGTAGAAATCACTTAGAATTTTGTCTTAGCCTACTCTTCAAAAGCTCTTTATTTATAGAAAAAAGCCTTTTCAGTTGAAAATTGATAGCCAGGGAGGAAGCAGTCAAGAAGAGGAGCAACTGGGGAAGTTTGGAGACAACCAGGAAAAGAAAGGGGAAGCAGACAATCAGTTTGAAGTTGATCTGCAACGTGAAGATGGAGGAAAGCGGTAACAACATAACCAGGAGTTTCAAAAAGGTGAGTGAAAATTAAAATTTCTCTAACTTTAAAGTAGAGAATATAAAGCTAATAGAATAGCTGAAGAGCAAAAGACAACAACAACAACGTCAATTTGAACGCAAATCAACATAAAACAAGGTAAATTACTTTAAAATACTTAAATACTAACTATTAATTCAAAATTTCAATATTAAAAATAAAGAAAGATTAAATCAATTGAAAAAAATAAAATATGATAAGTTTTAAAAAGCCTGTCCTTTGGGGCAGGGCATGACAGTCAAGCCCATTCTCTCCCCTTGTGTCTCTGACGTACAGGCGCAAGAGTGTGTCTGCCATGGCAAGCTCTGGACCAGGCTTGTACTATATGAGTATATTGAATCTCTCCAGGAGTTCCATCCAGCAGGCCTGAAGGCAGGACAGATCTGCTTGGGTTTTGAAATATATAAGCAACTTGTGGTTGGTCAACACTGTGAATTCTTCCTGTTGTTCTAGATAACAACACCATTTGATTAGGCAGTGTACAATTGCCAACAACTCCTTGTTGTGTATAGGGTATCAGCACTTGCTGTCTGTCAGTTTGCGTGATTTTTAAGCTTTGGGCAGGAAGTCACCATCATTGTTTTTTATTTGTAGTACTCCCCCAATGGATGCATCAGAGGTGTCTGTTTCCATTTGGTATTCCCTATTGTGTTTGGGATACTGTAGGATAGGTGCTGTTGTGAGTTTCTCTTTGAGACATCTAAAGCAAAGGTCTTATTGGGGGGTCCATACAAACTTGGACTTGGCGCCAGTTATGGCAGACAGGGGTGCAGTTAGGACGCCGCAGTCAGGTATAAAATGGTATACGTAGGCCACCATTCCTAGGAACATGTGGAGTTCTAACTTGTCTTTGAGCGGTGGCATTTTGCAGATGGTCTGTATTTCTTGACTGCCGGGTTTAATGTCATCTTTTGAGACCATGGGGCCTAGGAAGGGAAGCTGCTCATGGAAGAACTGGCATTTGGAGGGCTTGGCTAGCAGCTTGTGTTGCGCCAAGGTAGCAAAGACTGCCTTTAAGTCTTTGTGATGCTGCTCTACTGAGGGGCTATAGACAATAATGTTTTCTAGGTAGACTAAGGCGTGCTTGCATATGTGCAGTGCAAACACCTCATTCAGGAAGGTCACAAAAGTTGACAGGGCGTTTGTCATCCCAAAATTGAGTACCACACACTTGTATGAACTGTATTTAGTGCAGAAAGCTGTTTTTGGGATATTGTCTTCATTGATACAGATCTGGTTGTAGCCTGTGGTTAGATCAATCTTGGAGAAGACTGTGGCGCTGCCCAGGGCATCAAAGAAGTCATCAATGAGTGGTAGTGGGTGATAATTCTTGATGGTAACTTTTTTTAAGGCTCAATAGTCTGTGACTAGGCGCAGGGTACCATCTTTCTTGGCTACAAAGAATACAGAAGCACCAAAAGGATATTGTGAGGGGCAGATAAGTCCTTTCTCTAATGCTTCCTTGAGGTAAGCACATATGATGTTATCTTTTTTGGGGTCAGGAAGTATATGGGTCTCTCCTTAGGTGCAGCTCCTTTGATTTGGATGGATTGTTGGATATGTTTCTCTGGTGGCTACCCAGGTAGAGCCTCTTTGAAGATTTCTGGATGGCGGGCCACAATTTTGCGGTCCTGAGGCGTGGAGGTATCCTGGTGATCTTTAAAATGTATGATCTTGTACTGGCAGGAGTCCCAATCAATTGCCTTCAGGTTTTCCTTTTTGTCCAGGGTCTCTGTGATGCACACATAGACGTGGTTACGTAGAAGTTGATCCACTGAGTCAGGGTAGATCTGGTGATTGACGCCCTTGCATTTGATGGTCAATACCAAGGTTGCTCAGTCTACGTGGGGATTGTTTCTTTGCAACCAGTTCAGACCCAGTAAAATGTCAAACTTGGGAAAGTCAATGACAGGTCCTTGGATGGTGGAGTGCAGGTTCTCAAGTATGACAGAGAAGGGGGAAGTTTACCTTGTCACAACAATATGATGTTCATCAGCTAAAACCACGTTTTTAATCTGCAAAGGATTAGTGGGTAGCTTGAACTTGTCTACAAAGCTGCTGTTGACTAGGGTTTGGTCTGCTCCCAAGTCCAGGAGTGCTGAGCCTGTGTAACTGCAAAAGCAGAAAGTGTAAGACATTGGTTTTTTTGGGATGTCTGGCAATGGTGTAAAGTACTGGGTCCTCTGAGGGCACTTGAATCATTAGACACTAGTCCATGCCCTCAGGATGGTATCCATCATTGGGAAAGTTAGGAGTTGTGCAGGGAGAGCTTGGCTCACTTAATGCTCTCCCCGGGCTTTTCTCTTGTCTTGGTTGCCTTGTGTGGCAGTGATACAGAAATGGGTACGGTTTGACCAGCCATTGTTCCTGCTTCCATGTCCATTTGAACCTGTGGGCTTATGGTTTGTGCTGCTGCCATTGTTCCCAGGGAGTGGTCAATTGGAACACCAGGCTAGGTGAGAGTCTTTGGGTCTCTCTTGTTTTCCAGTCTGCGCCTTGTGAAGAGTGTTGGATGTTTGTTCTACTTTCTCTGCTTTTCAATACAGACTCTGTAGATTGGTCACTTGATCCAGGTTCACATATGTCATTACATGCAACTTGAGTGTGTTGTAGTACATGAGGTGCGTGGCTGGAATATCAAAAACCATGTCAGAGGGTGCGCGTAGTTGGAGTTCCTTGTAGGCACAAGTAAGCTCTTTTATGGTGCCCATCTGGGTTAAGTTCTTTACTTGACGTATAATCATTAGTGTGGTGTCCTTAAGCACAAACCTTGTCAGGAAGTCCTGTTTGAATGTATTCCAGTCCTTCTCAGTGTGTTCCTCATGCCACTTGTTGCACCAAGTGCCAGCATCATGAGTCAGTCAGATGGACATCTCTGCAATCCAGAATGGTTGCAGGCATTCCATTTGGGCCAGTTTGCTTTGGGCCAATTGGATCCATGCAGCGGTGTTTTTGTTGTTGGCCCCAGCAAAGGATTCAAGGACTGCTCTTTAAAGTCTCTGGGCTACGTAAGCTGGAATAGTGTTTTCTTCAGTTGCTTGAGGCATAGAGGAGGGAGCCTGGAAGAACCCTTGTGCTGACAGGGCATTGAACACGGTGAGTGGTATCACCATGTTCTGGTAGAGGAAAACCCCATCAGGTATTTCAGCACCAGGTGCGTACAGTGTCCAGTCTGCTGAGAAGCCAGACATGATTCTATTGAGGATTTGTTGGCTGTGGAAAGTCCAGGCAACAGGTAGAATTTTACAAGATAAGGTAGGATGGAAAACCTACCTGTGCTACCAATGTTGTAACTGTGCTGTTTTAGCAGAGTTACAAGAGGGAAATATTTAGAAACTATATAATATTCTTTATTGAGAGATAGTGATTATATAGCTAATGTGAATCATGGATAACAGGAACATGATTGTATAGATCATATGGTAGGATGGTGAAGGGGGTGGCTTGATCCTGGTAATGATTCAAGCACCAAAACAAGGTATCCACCATAAGGGATCATCATCTGTTCATGTTGTTGGATTTGGAAATTTGAGTTGACTTCCTAGTCTGACTCCCAGTGACTGGATAATTGGATTGCAGGTCACAAACCTGCTTACTCAGAACCTTACTGACGGGTCAAGACTGCTGTTTTGACATTTTTATACCAATAAAATATTCCAATAAACTATATCTATTCTATTGTAACTAATAAAGTTAAATTAATATATCTTGATTTTACTTATGATATTTTATTAGCTTCAAGCACCAGTATTCAGTTGATATTATGTATATTTATTGTATATTCAACTCAATCTTAGTATCAGGAACAACATATTTTGTTCAAGTACATGTTTTGTCCAAGTAAAAAATGATTTGTTCTCAAATCAGTATGCCAAGTTCAACCCAAAGTACATATTTATTATAGGATAGCCACTTTCATAGGTTATATGTAGATCATATATTTTAGAGCGCATAAACCAACCCAATCTTAGCATCATGAACAACATAATTTGTCATGTGTATGTTTTGTCTGGGTATACCATCATTTGTTCTTGAATCAGAATGCCAATTTTGACCCTAAGTACATATTTATCAAAAGATAGTCACTTTCACGTGTTATATGTAGATCATTTATTCTAGAGATATATACAATGTAATAAATTATTTTATTTAATTATATTATTTTCATTATAAATTTAATATTTGTGAGGCGCTACACTCAAGTGAATTTTAAAAACTACAAGTGCTACAGACCAACCAATTGAAATGGGCGTACATGTGGTGTCTTTGTGCTTAGCTCAGACCAGACACCACATGTGTAAGAGAGGGGTGCTAAACTAACTAAGTTTGGCTCCCATCCCGGTGAAACATACCACCAGGATGCTGCCCAGTAGAGAACTGGGACAGCCGCTCAAAGGGGGGGCCATAGAGAGGACACATGGGACAGCTGAGGGAAGTAAGTGTTCAGTCCCATCAGTATCAGACTGGTGAGCAATCAGGGCGTACAAGAGGGAGTGAGAGGCAGCACTGCAGGGGTCAGGAGGGACACTGAGCTGTCCTTCTCCAGGCTGAGAAGGGAGGCCATCAGCACCTCTTCATCCACAGGGGTGGGCAAGGCATGATCTACCCCATCTAGATCTAGGTTGTTGCAGGTTAGACTTTTAACTATGGCCTCTCCAGAGAATAGCAGGCCACTGGGAAGATCCAATAGGCTAGAGGGATTGTTGCCCACAAGTCAAACATAAGAGGAAATTTTAGACCACAAGTCTGGCAATGTGGACCACAGGAGCAGCAAAAATGGAGCCAATGAAAAAACTGCAAACTTCAAAACAGGTAGTAACATGATTGAAATCTCTGCAAAATTTGGGTAAGGTTGGTGGGATTGTTTGAACTGTAAACAATAATTTTAATGTAAATAGGGGCACCCACAAGCAAGAGACCAGGCAGGAAATAGCAGAGAGGTTTTGGGAAGCTTGGCAATGATTTCAAGTGGCTTGGAGTAATCAGAAACAAAAAGCGGGTTCAAAAACAAAGGAATTTAATAAATAATCAAAGTAAAAGTTGATTTTATATTGAAAATTAACTAAAATTTTAAGTTCAAAAGCTACTTTTGAAAGCAAAAGCATAACTATACAGCAGCTATACGCTAAAGCCTCTTCTAAAGGTCCTAGAAGAGATGCTGGGTTTGAAGCAGGTTGATACAAGGTAAGCTTGAAGGGAACAACTAACACTTTCATCTTTTAGATAGTAGAAACTCTAAACAGGGGTTTCAACCAAAATAAATTTATTTTTATGTGCAACAAGTTCCAAACTTTAATGATATTGGAAAATAGACAAACAGGGGACTGAAAGTCCCCTAGCTGTGTAAAAGGGAGTGTGTTGCAGGGGAATGAGTCACATGACCACCAGACTTGAATCCAATTGGATGGTGGAGAAATTTTGCTGGTCAGGACCAAGGGGACTGGAAAGTTTCACCTTAATTTCTGTGGTGTTATCTGATTGGATAGAGGAACTCCCAGGCATTTGGAATTCATTTGGGTTTTTGAGTGTTGATGTGGCGCCACTTGATTGGTTAGATCTAATGGTTTTCAAAAGTGGGTGATACCATGCCAACAAATAATCCAAATCAACCAATGTTTCTTCCCAGGAGGGGGCAATCAGGGGCAATAAATCCACAGGATAGGCCAACACAAATCTTTTGTCAACCATGTGTGCCAAATCCTCTAAAGAATTAAGGGGTTTGGCTGATATTTTTGGACATTTCTTAGTGCAGCAAGGGAAGATAGTGCAATCTAATGCCAGGGGTGGTAGTGAATTTACAACATGTACACCCATTCCAATTGGTTGGTCTGTAGCACTTGTAGTTTTTAAAATTCACTTGGGTGTAGCGCTTTGAATATATTAAAGTTATAATAGAAAACAATAGAATTAATAATTATTAAAGTAGCCAAATTTAACTTGAGGCATGATAAAAATCAATCATCACTTTATTTTAATGTAAACTATATATTATAACATTAAAAATATGTAAAATTTAAAAGAATAAAAATTATTGAGTAGGGCAAGTTTTATTAGGGGAATTGGATTGGGTGGGCAAACTAGGTGGTGGACTGGGTAGAGGGGGGAGGACTTGACTGGCTGGCATGTGGGTTCCAAACAACAGGATTGGTTTGCTGGGGACTAGGGCGTCTGGATGGCCTGGGGGTGATTGGTTGCCTTGTTTGGCTCAGAGGAATTGATTATAAATGACATCATATTCTGACTCAGGGAGGACGGTGATTGGCTTGTACGCTGGGAAATCATAAAGGGGAAGCTGGGGGTCCTTTGATAATTAGCTGCTGCTGAGAGCATTCAAGGCCATCTTGGTAAACATCTCAGCAACCATCTGGCGGGGAAACATACCAGTGTGGTTGTTGGCCGCACCAACCACCTGGCTGAAGGTTGTGGGGTTGCGCCCACGGATGATGTCCCCAATGTTGAAGAGCAACACATCACCAAGGTGGAGATCAGCATTTCCAGAAGTAAAAATTGAGACGTCATGATTGTCTGTTTGGATCTTCTTGGAGGCCACTTCAGCACACTTCATTTGATGGCTCAGAAATATTTAGAATTTGGAATTGGCCAAGCTCCAAGTGGCAAGCAGGTCAGAGAGGAATTTCTTGTACCAGGAACCATTGGTGTAACTGGTTTTAGTATAGTAAAATACAGTCCCTTTTGGGAAAACTGCAAGAAATGCACCAATCACACTTTCCTCTGGTTTCTTTTTTTGCCCTTGGGAGCGTTCTTTTCACTCAAAGTGCCATAATCACATACTGTAAATTCAGAGCCTAAATGTAAAAATGCGGGATTGTCAAATCCTTGGTCCAAATTTCAAATCACTTTTGCGGGATAGCCTTTTTTTAATTAAATTGAATTCTTTTTATTTTTATTTGAATTTTTAAAAATGCGGGAACTCATAGACACTTTGCAAAGTTCAAGTTGAACTGCATATTTCCAATGGACAAAATGAATTAACTGGAATCAGATTTGAAGTGTTCAAATCCATCATCCATTTTCATTAAGTTTACTATGTTTTTTGAATTTGCAGGATTGTCAAATCAACAAACCAAATTTCAAATCACTTTTGAATGCCACTAGTAAACTCAGATATTAATTGCGGGAACTGGAATCTGAATTGAATGTACAGTAAGAAACTAGGACAAATCAACCCAAATCAAGAAGCTCCACTCTGGATAAAATCAAATGGAAAATACAATCTCAACAAACATGTTTAGTAATGAAATTAAGTGAAATGTAAAATTGTCTAAACTGGAAATGATGCAATATTTTGCACTCTAAATCACTAATATAGCAACCATAAACCCATATAATGATTTATGAGCTACTCTCCTAAAATGCAGAAATTTTTTAAAATTTTTGGGTCCCCAGCGTAGCAAGGGGCCAACAAAATTTCTTTTCAAGAAAAGAAGGAGGGGGAAAGATAAACCATCAGTTTACTGCACTATGTATTCATGTACTGCTATTAAGGATACTTGATTACAGTAGATTTCAGAAAATACTAATAATAAAATAGAATTATATATTACAATCTGTTTTTACAATGTTGCCTTTTCCTTGGTGTGTTGATAGTTCATTTGCTGTTGATAAGGTGTTTGCATTTAATTGGATGGTTTCACCTCCAGTTGGATTGACAATAGGAAATCAAGCCACCTCTGCAACCACAGTTGGTCTCGGGGAGGCGGCTTGATTTCCTATTGCCAAGGCAACTGGAGGTGAAACCATCCAATTAAATGCAAACACCTTATCAACAGCAAATGAACTATCAACACACCAAGGAATAGGCAACATGGTAAAAACAGGTTTTAATATATAATTCTATTTTATTATTAGTATTTTCTGAAATCTACTGTAATCAAGCATCTAAATTTTAGCCGTTCTAAAATGGAATAGGGTGATTTTTGAGAATGCCTATGATTCCTAAAAGAATCAGTAAAAATAACTCTAGATCCTTTAGCACCTTTTTGAGACACCCATAAATTATATTTATTTCAAATTCCTCATAATTATGATTTGAAACTTGGTTCTTGGATTTGACAATCCCGCAATTTCAGATTTGTTAAGTTTTCCATGATGTCTATGATTTGTTTGAAATACAGGAAATCTCAAATTGTACATTAGAATCCTGCATTTCTGATTTATGTATCCCACATTTGTTTGCTGAGTTTTGTCTTTTGTTAGTTGAGTTATCTACTCAAGAGATTTGAAATTTGCCAATTTAAATAAATCAAAAAAAGTCAAATTAAATGTTTGATTTTATTAAATATTTTATTTTTCACTTAGCTGAGTTGACCGCAAAAGTGATTTGAAATTTGGACCAAGGATTTGACAATCCTGCATTTTTAGTTTAGGTTCTGAATTTACAGTAAGTAGAATGACAAATTATAATAGGATATAAATATGACATTGTCCAAAATAGAGGACAGGCAGTGGGTGATGGTGGCTGTGGGGTTCCTGTCCACCAGTCCCCAAAGTGTGTCCTGGATCATAGCCAGGGACCAGACGGAAGGGGTTGTCATTCTCTAGTAAGGAAAAAATGTATCTCAGAAATATGTATAGGTGTCCAAATGGGCTTTTATTCACTCTCAGAAGGAAGATCCCCTTTGAAACCTTCTGGTATATGACCTGGAAGGTCAAGGAAACAATATGGGTTTGCCAATACTTGGAGTCCTCTAACAATATCTTGGACTCCTTGTACTTGATCTTGGACTCCTTGTACTTGATCTTGGACTCATGCACCTTAGTCTTGGACTTCTGCTCCTTAAACTCAGACTTCTGCATCTTAGAATTAGACTCCTGTGCTGCGCTTAGGATCCAGCTCCTTAATCTTGGGCTCCTGCTCCGTTATCTTGGGCTTCAGCTCTCTTTATAGCTCTACTAGCCTTGTTATTCCACTTGTACCAGTCCAACCAAGCTCCTGCTGACAATCAAAAGGCTTCCAAAAACCTTTTGGCAGAAACTTAAAAGACCCAGAAAAAACTCTGTCAAAGACCTGGCAAACCCTTGTAACTTTCCAGCCAACTACCTTCTTATAGTGTTCTTTTCCTAACGGTTCCGCCTTCAGAATGGCTTTCTTCAAAAGCTTAAACCATTGCTGCCCACTTTTTCCTATAATAACTTAGGCTTACATACTTACTTTCTCAAAAGCTTAAAGTATTAATTCACTATTTCCTTGCTTAAACTTTAAGCTTTTGGCTTCCAACCAATCATATTCATCAGTAAACCTTCCATAACTCAACCAATGTATGCAGAACGCAGAAATAGACCATTTCTGAAGTTCCACTGTGATCCAACTAAGAAATCAATTTCCATCACTCAACCCACTCAAATTGACTGTCAGGATTCTCCTTCAATTTTATTCCTGCTACTAGTATTCACTCTACTACAATTGGCTCTTTTTATTATCCTTTAGTTAGGATTTTCAACAATTTTTTCAATTCCCAAGCACCCTCTCCATTTTTCTTACTTTTCAGGTTAATTAACCTAAAAATTAATGGTTAGTTTCAATTTTTGAACTTACTTTCCTTCTCAAACAAGTTTCAAACCTGGTACCTATGCGCTGGGTTAGTTTAATTCAGTCTGAGTTTATTACCTTTTGCTTTTCTTCTGCTTTCCTTCCCGCTTACGCCAGCAGCCTCTGACCAGGTTTTTCTGTTCTTCTACCTCCGCTCTTCTTGGTTTAAGCAAACAATTAACCACTGGCTTCCTTGTTCTTCCTTTTACCTTGCTTTAACCTTTTTAAGTTAAGATAACTTTAAACATGTGCTTGTGGTTGTTTTTCTTGCCTTTAAACCAAATAACTATCCTTGGTTAGTCTCCACACCCTTTACTTTACCTCAAAACCCAGACTTGAATAAAAGCCTGAGTCTTACTCAGTCTCAACTTAAGTTGAGATTGTTTGACTTGCTTCCCAAATAGGTACTTATTAGGTTTTGTGGCTTGTATTTTCTCTTTCTATTCTTTATCTTAGTTCAATATTAGCTCATGATTCCTTTTGATTTTCTTCTTCATCAGTTAGGCAGTTTTTACAGTAACACTCACAATTTAATTGTTGATAGTTTTAATCCTCCTGCTAGTGCAGACCATTTTCCTGACTTAGAACTTGACTTTTTAACTAAATTGTCAGTCATTAAGACTGGTCTCTATTTTATTTTCCTAGGGTTAATAAATTTTCTTAGTCCTTATTTTACTTTGTATAAGCTCTTAGAAGCCTTAGTGCAGTTGCTATTGCAAAATTTGCCTAAATTTTTGTATTTTACTAATATAAACATTACTGGGTTAAAGGCTTTAGTTTATAATCATCTTCCCCAGACCATGAGACCTTACATTGACAACTCTTCACGCACCAAAGTGTTAACTGGTCCATTATTCTGGCACCAGTCTTCCCTGCATTCAACCTGAACCAATTTAAATAGTAGAATAGTATTTAAATTGTTCTTTTTGAGCCTCTTCAACGTTTTCCCCATATCATATATAACTGCTCAAGTCGTAGGAGAAATTATTTCTATATGTTTTGCTTGGAAGAACTTACCTATTTTTAAGTCCGATAGTGGCTGACGACAAATACAAAGTGCTTAAATTTCAGTTTGGTTTGCTGGATAATGCTGCCGCTTGAAGGGGTTGTTAGACACTTTGAAGTGTCTCACGTCATCCCTACCTGTGGCAGTGTTAATATAGCAAAAATAATTATAAATGGATTTAATTTAGTCCTGTTTGCCTAAAAGGTAAGAGAGTCAAAAATGATATAAAACTTTACTAATAATGATTGGAGCTTAGAATGCTTTCATCAACTATTATTGGTCAATCCTATCTATTTCTCTGCCAAACAGATAAGATTAGATTTACTAAGCCAAGATAAGCCTTCACTGGCCATAATATTAACTTTTTCACTTTAACTTCTATATATTCACTTCAAAATAAAGGTAAGCTTCAAAATATACATATAATATTAACTGTTTTAAGCATAGTAGATCAGGGATTTTAAAGGTAAGAATGTTTTTAAAAGTTTGAAGCTAACATTAATTTAAAAAGGTATTTAAAAAGGTAATAAGTTTTTTTAAAAAAAACATATCATTTGGAGATTCAAATCAAAGCTGATTTCAAGTAAGCATTTCATCATTACATTTAAACCACTAACTTCATTTCTTTTTTAAAGTAGCTTTGCCCCAAATCAGATCAAAGTTAGGTAAGCTTTTTTACTAAATTTACTAACCTAGATTTAAAAAAAAAACAGATTTTTGCCAAAGTAGATCTTGGTTTAGTAAGTATTGTTTTGACCAACCTATCTTCTTTAACCAAAGATGCATTTCAGAAGGTAATCATTTCCAATAAACTACTAACCTTCTAACCTTTTAGTTGGACTTGGTCCACAGCCAATCTTGGGGTGGGTAAATTATTTTTTTATCTAATTTACTAACCTAGATTAAAAAAACCCAGACTTTTGGCTCAAAGCAGATCTTGGTTTGGGCAAGTCATTTTTTCTAAATTTTCTAAACTAGATTAGGGACTCCCAGATTTTCACCCCAAAGCCAATCTTGGGCTGGGTAAGTTTTTTGTTACCTTAATAACCTTTTTTAAAAGAAACCACACACTTTCCCCCTGCAGCAGATCTTGGATTAGGTAAGTCATTATTTCCAAACTACTAATCTTAATTTCATACTCCAAATTTCTTCTTAAAGCAGATCTTGGAGTGGGTAAGTTTTTGTAGCGTAAATATATGTTTTGCCATAAAAAACTGTTGTCTAATTCAGCTTTTTGATCCAACTATTACAACTCCAATATACTTTTTAATACTTTTTAACTTTGCAACTTTAAAAGATTTAAAATCAGCTTTACTGCTAAAATAAAGAGAATATTTTAATATATACTTTTTATTTTAGCTACATTTGCCTTATTATAAAGATTTCTATCTTAAAAACTATTTTGTTGTTTACTTACCAAAAATAAAACCTAAAGGATTAAAAGTCTCATTGATTTTTAAAATATAATAAAATTGTGATGCCTTTTATTTCTAAGCTTAAAGCTACCAATTAAAGGGATAAATATGCTAGGAAAATTGTACCCAGGAAAATAGAAAAATATTAAATTGTTTTAGGAAATGACCACAATTAACCCAGATACTGCTAAAAAATAAAAAGTATAAGCTTATAAGTGGAATTTAATGGCATAAAAAATAATTATTTTAGAGCTACAATAAAAATATGAATATGTTAAAACAAAAAACATATATAACAAACTAAAAAAACATACATATTTCAGATAAAAAATTGTATCATATGGTGATGCTTATAGACTACATTAGCTAAGCCAGATATATATATATTTATATCAAATGCTTAAAATTTAAAAATAAAGGTATTGATTTGCCCTTTGGAATTCAAAAACTGTTATTGAGAATAAAATTTATTTCAAAAGTAATATAGTTTCAAGATAATGTAAGAATTAATCAATCTTTCATCACTTAAATATCAAAGATATAATCCATATTAAAAGTATAAATTGTTAAATAAGACCAGCTAATAGTTTAATAGAGATAGTTGCATAGCATCTCCTTATACTTCTCTAATGTAATTTTCACAAACAAAATAACTATTGTTTTTATAATAAAGAAAACTAAATTTTTGAAACCCATTAAATTATCTTAGAAAACAAGAATTATGAACAAAATTAGAATATTTGCTGAAACTAATCAAAAAGTCTTTCTGCTAGCGTAACAGAAAGATATCAGTGAGTAGCTGTAAAAAAGAAAACTAACTGTACCACAACTGTTCTCTTGGTACCCTGCTCACCTCTCATAGCTTTATGCTCACTAACTTCTGATAAGAGTTTTACAGCCATGTTAAAAAATATTGCAAAAATAAAATTTAGGTCTACCTTTAAATAAAGCTATTTATTAGCTATATACTAGAAACACATGCCAGCAGGCTGCTATAAAAGAGTGAAGCTGAGTGTAGCACAGCTTTACTCTTTTGACAGCCAGCCTGACAACTATTCCTTTTGCCAACTAGAGTATAAAATAAAGATTTTAGAAAGCAACTGATTTAAATAAACAAAAAAAGGTGTTCAGCTAGAATACCTGGATGTTTACCCAGGCAGGATGTCATAAAAGGGCAAAGCAGGCATAGCTCAGCTTTGTTCTTTTGGCATCCTGCCCACCACACCACACCACACTTGTACTTACAAATATTGTGAAATCCAAGGAAAATGTCCCGCCAAAATAACTTTGTATCCAGCTCTCATAGCAAAATACCTTCATCTATCCTAGGAACTTAATAAATAAATCTCTTACCCACACTTATATCCACATTCCTTCATGAGTTTACTACTAAAACAAGGCAAAAATTTCCACATTTTCCCACTTTGGCAAATCAATTTGGCAAAATCTTGGCTCATTTCTCCGGACTACCAGTCCTTCACCATCATCTTCCGGTCTTTTGGCTGGCTCATTTCAGTCTTCAACAGCTCAGACCAGTCCTACAGCTACTTTTTCAACAAAAGTCACTAAACTTCCACTTGGAAAATATAAGCCCTGCCTGCAAACCACCAAACATGTGGACCGTCACAATGCTCTTGAGCCCAAGTTGGCAGCGGACCATAGTTAATTGGAGGTATAGGTCCTGCTGAAGGAAGTCAAGCATTAGGAGATGCACCTCCTTAATCTATGAGTCAATCTGCTTCTTTGGCTTCTTGTCCAGCTTTGCACCATCTCTCTTCAAGAGGGCTTGGAACTCCTGCTTGATCACCACCTTGGTGAATTGAAGCTGAGTGGCAATTTTGGCAAAATTTATCCCACTCTGCTTGAGGATCATGATCTCTTCAACAATCTCATTGGTGATGACTTGCTGTTTTTGGAAGACTTGAGAAATAAGGGGACCTGGATTAGAAAGGGCTTTCTCTGATTGGCCCAAACTCTCAGACAATGGTTGGATCAGATTTAAGAGGGCCACAGTTTCCCAGTCTCCAACATGTGGCAAAGGCTCAGGTTGGGCCTGGTCTGGTGAAGCTCCATATTGGCTATCAGAAAAGCCACCTGTGAATGGGGCTGGTGACACATACAACTCAGTCCTCTCACAACTTGCATTAAATTGGGTAAAAAGGAAACACAGTGGTTGTGCTCCTTAGCTCAGCAGCCTGAGCTTGGAGTAGCTTCTGGTACTGCTCCTCAATGATGTCAAAGTTACTCTCGCTTGAAAAACTCATTGTAAACAAAAACAATAAACTCTATTAAAAACAGAAAAGCAAAGTATTTCTAGAAAATTAATTTTATTAAAGTGTGTGCTCCTTTTTGAGCCAGACTCTCAGACATAAATGTCCAAATTTAGATGTACATAAATTGAAAATAATGCTGTAGTTCCCTGAATAGATTCTGGTGGATTCACTCCTGAAATCCACTATTTTCAATTTGAGTCCCAAAAATAATCAATATTTTCAAAAAAATGAGTCATTTTGTGCTTGAGTTCATCACTTTTGTGACTGAACCTTAAGCGTTCTTGTTTGCATCATATTTGTTACACACTCATTATCAAACTTGATGAAGAATGCTTCAGGAAGTGACTGGATTGCAAACATTATGAATTTGAGTTCCATGCATTTGCTATCTCATTTTTGGAATTCAGTATTTGACATCATTTTTGTTGTATGATTGACTAGTTTCATTTTCCGGCCCTAGATAAATGGAAGCTTTATTGAGTAAATTGACCTTCAACTGGTTTCAGTTGACATTCTTTTTGTGACTGAGTTCATGTGTTCTAAACTGAATAATATATGTTTATCTCAACAGGTTTGAAAACTATTGTATAATAAATTTGACCAAATGTGCATAAACTATGTTCACTCCCACTTTGGACTGTCATTTTAATCAAATTGATTTAAAAAAGAGGTATTTAATTTAGCAAATATATTTAATTTAGTGAATATGTGGAGTGCTACTCCTACCTAGGGATACTTCGGCCCAGCCCTGGTTATCTTCCAGCTCAGGACCGCTACAGCCAAAACGGAAATATATTATATTTATGAATTTAAAATAGCTATTTGATGCAAGTGGCCCAGAACTTGAAACTGGCCGCGGTTATCCAGAGCTTGGCCAAAGCAGCCCTACTCCTACCTTGGACAAATAACACTATATAAATACCAAACTAAAATATACGTCTTAATTCAATGCAGTGAAAAATCAGGAGCCTTGAATCTTATTTATTAATCTGATGCTTGGCTGCGCCGCTCCTCCCATAAGAATCATGAGTGAGGAAATGATCACCGATCAGTTGAATCGACAAAACGCCAAACATAAAGCAGAAGGGATCCAATCAAATACGTTTCTGGCCGCATAGGTTTAGATGAAACTGGCTTACCAATACACCAAATAATTGATAGATTTAAATAAAAATGTTTTTCGTTATGCCATATTTCCGAGCTAAAGGGTGAAAAATGGTCCACCCCAGTCTAAATATTCGTCATTTTTATTGACTTAATCTTCAAAACATAGGTCAAGTCCAGCAAACAACTGGATTAGTGAAGAATTTAAATTCATATTCCGATCTGCACGAGTTAGAATGGATGTACTGAGCTTTCGTTTCATAGCGACGTCACTATTTGCATGCAGGCCAATTCTGAGTATACTCATAAATAAAACTCGCTGCTTTTAACTGCATCGATTCAAAAAGTGGACTCTAGCTTGGCATTTATACTTGTTGCGGTGAAAAGGAGGAGCCCTACTTGTGATGAAATAAAACGAAATGCTATCAGGAAAGCCAATAAGATATACTTATAATATGCGCTTAATAATTTGCATCAATATCAGTGTAGTAATATATGGCATTCACTGGGATAAGAGTGATTTAAGCTAAAGAAAGCTCTTTAATCGCTCATGACAGAAGTGCCGTATTGCAAAAACTTGGCTCAGGAATGGAAGCTTGGAGACCTGGTTATTAAGAACCGGGTTGCTATGGCGTCCATGACTCGCAACCGCGACATTGTACCCTCACAGGCTACTGTGGATTACTACACACAACGTGCATCTGCTGGCATTATTATGACCGAGGGGATTCTAGTAGAGCCGCAAGGCTCAGAATGGCCCGACGCCCCTGGCCTTGTGACAGAAGAGCAAGTGGCAGGCTGGACGCGTGTAGTAGAATCAGTGCACAAAAAGGGCGGCATAATATTTGCCCAGTTATGGCATTTAGGGCGCGCCGCCAACGCCCAGATGAATAATGGAGAGCCTCCTCTTGCACCTTCGGCCATACCTGCTCAGGGGGTACCTTTCGCCTCCTTGTTGGTAAGCCTGGGTACTCAGTACCAAAAGCCGTTGAGGACCCTCGTGACCTGATTAAGCTTTTCCACCGAGCTGCTCTCAATGCAAAGCGCTGTGGCTTTGATGGTATTGAGATTCATGGTGCTAACGGCTATCTAGTACATCAGTTTCTGGAAAAACAATCTAATACGCGTACCGATCACTATGGAGGATCTTTCCAAAACCGCGCTCGATTTGCCCTGGAAGTGGTTGATGCAATGTGCGAAATATTTCCCCCTTCTCGCGTTGCCATCAAACTAACACCTTGCGGCGGATATAACTACATGGGAGATGATAGTGCCGAGTCACTCAAGGAACTTTATTCCTATCTTATTGAAGAGCTCAATAAGCGTGAAATTGGGTATATCCAGCTGCTACGTTACCTTGAGTCTTTTGACCAAGCCAAGACAGCCAACCCATTTAATCTTGAATGTTTTATACCACTTCTCACCAAAACCAAATTAATTGGAATGGCGAATACTCACCCGAAGAGGCCGATAAACTGATTGAGTCAGGCAAAGGGGCAGCAGTCTCTTTTGGTCGTGCCTTTATTCCTAACCCTGACCTTCCTTTCCGAATGTTCAACAACCTTGAGTTAGCTGAGCCCATCGACTTAGAGAGCTACTATGTATACCCCGAGAATGAAAAGCACGTGGGTTACTCTGATTATCCCTTCCACCCTGCAAATACCGCCCAAACCTAAGTACTTCACTTTTGCGCCTATGAACTCACCCTATTAGCTGACTTTGGTTTAAGTACACTTGTAATTTACAAGCCAACCTTTTAATAATGCCATTTATTATCCAGACCTTTACCATAGCCAAAATTAGCTTATGTTGGAATTCAAGCCTTTTGAGAAAGTAGCTTGGTGATAGATACCTGTTTTTGGTAGTTGAAATAATAGTATTATATAGGACTTCATAGAAGCTACAAGTTTCTACAGGTCTTAATCAGACCTTTTCTATTATTAGAAACTCGTCTACAGTATAACAATCATTTTTCATTAGATATAATAGAGCAAAAATATAATAAGGTATTTATATAGTTTGTAAAACGTTTGCACATTTTAACCTATGCTTAGTTTACTAGTAGTTCTGGGCTAATATCTCTATAAATATTCAAAGTTAAATTCAATACTTGATACTATAAACTGAACAAGTGTGCCCTGGTCAGCAGACTGTCAAAATCAAACAAATAATTCATGTTGTTCATGATTAGTTTCCTTTTAGACATTCTGCCTGAATCTGACTCCAAGTCTCTTACTAGGAACATGCTTTTTAAAAGGTTTATTTATTGATTTGAATAAATAAATGTTTAGCTACATATATTAAATTTTACCAAACATGGTTTGGTAAAAAGAAAGGTGTCGGACAGACCGCCAAAAGGGCAAAGCTGTGCTACACTCAGCTTTACCCTTTTACAGCAGTCCACTGATATAAGTTTCTGTATCCTAGCTGAAAAAGTGTTTTTTGGCTTAGCAATTATACTAAATTTAAACCTTTAATAGATTAAAATAGTTTTTAAAAAGCCTATTTAATGATGTAATGCATTAGTTTTCAAAGCTGTGGCGCTAAGCAAAATCAACTCAGATGCAAATAAAATAGAAGTGGACTCAATTTATAGTTAACCAATATAAATGACAAGTTTTAGATTTTGTTTGCATCTAAGTTAAATTTTTCTTGGTGTCACAGCTTTGAAAACTATTGCATAATTTATAGCCTTTTTATTAATAAAAATAATAGCCTTAGCTATATATTTTAAATTTTATCAGAGAAGGGTAGTGATGGCTTTGCCAATTAGCTCCATTTGTTGTAACTGTGCTGTTTTAGCAGAGTTACAAGGGAAAATGATTGGAGACTAGATGATATTCTTTATTGGGAGATATCTATTATATAGTTGCTTGTGAATCCGGATATTGGAAACATGATTTTGGTGATCTGTAAGGTCTTGCCCATAGTGGTGCAAGGTTATAAACTAAAGTGTGTAAAGCATTAGGATTAAGATTCAGAAGATACAAAAAGGTAGGAACTGTCTGTAAGATAATTTTACAGAATCCTGCTAAAAACCTATACTGAGTTACAAAAGGAGTGATAGAGTTTAAGAACCCTAAACAAAGAAGATAAAACAAGGTGTTTAATAGTGAACGATTGGTAACTAAGGGAATGTCGATATTTGGATACTCTCCATCAGCAAACTTGTCAAGCCCTGCCCCAAAGGGCAGGCTCTTTAAATTATTGTATTTATTGTTTTCGTTTGATTTTCTTCCTACTTTAAATTTAAAGATTTGGAATTTGAATTAAGAGTTAATATTTAAGTATTTTAATCCAATTACCTGGCTTTATGTTGATTCACGTATGAGTTGTCGTTGTTGTGATCTTCAGCCTTTCCCGCTATTCAATAGCTTTATATTTTCTATTTTAAGTTAGAAAACTCTTAAATTTAAATTACCTTTTTGCAACTCCCGTTACGTAGTTGCTGGCTCTTCCCCAGCTTATATTGCCGATCTCCAGCTGCTCTGTGCTTCAGTTCTGCTTCTACTCTAGGTTTTCTGTCAGTTATCTCCAGTTGCTCTTTCTCTTGGCTGTTTCCCCTATTCCTATCATTTACTCAACTGGCAAAGAATTTTCTATAAATAAAGAGCTTGTGAAGAGTAGGCTTTAAGCCAAAATTCTAAGTGATTTCTACCCTTCCAATCTTTACCAAATTTTAACTTAAAATCTTATTTTTTTAAAAATTTATACACTTTTATTGAAATTCATTTTCAAAGTTTAGTCTTTCTTTTCTCCTACAAATGGAACTTTTAAAACAACAAGCCTTAGGCTTGTTGTATCCATTATTTTCCCTTAAGAAATCTTTCAATAGTTATATGTATCAAACTGCTGATAGAGAATATCCAAATATCAACATTCCCTTAGTTACAAATAGTTCACTATTAAACACCTTATTTTATATTCTTTGCTTAGGATTCTTAAATTCAATTACTCCTTTCATGACCTAATATAGGTTTTTAGCAGGGTTCTGTAAGATTATTTTACAGACAGTTCCTACGTTTTTATACCTTTTAAATTTGAATCCTAATGCCTTGCACGCTCTAGTTTATAACCTTGCGCCATTATGGGCAAGACTTTACAAAACTGGTATATATAACTATTAAAAGACTCCTTAAGAGAAAATAATGGATACAACAAGCCTAAGGCTTGTTGTTTTACAACTTTTATTTATTCAAGAAAAGAAAAGACTAAACTAAAAAGATGAATTAATAAAAATGTGCAAATTTCTAAAAATTAAGATCTCAAGTTAAAATTTGATAAAGAATTGAAGGGTAGAAATCACTTAGAATTTTGGCATAAATCCTACTCTTCAAAATCTTTTTATTTATAGAAGAAAAATCCTTTCCAGTTGAGATTGATAGCCAGGGAGAAAGCAGCCAAGAAGAGGAGCAACTGGGGAACTTTGGAGATGACAAGAGAAAGAAAGGGGAAACAGACAACCAGTTTGAAGTTGATCTGCAACCTGAAGCTGGGGGAAAAGCGGCAACAATGTAACCAGGAGTTTTGAAAAGGTGAGTGAAAATTAAAATTTCTCTAACTTTAAAGTAGAGAATATAGAGCTAATAGAATAGCTGGCAAGCAAAAGAAGATGATGACAAGCTCAATTTGAACGCAAATCAATGTAAAACAAGGTAAGCTACTTTAAATACTTAAATACTAACTATTAATTCAAAATTTTAATATTAAAAAAGAAAGAAAGATTAAACTAATTGAAAATAAACAAAATATGATAAGTTTTTAAAAAGCCTGCCCTTTGGGGCAGGGCATGACATGATCACTCACTTGGACAGTTGAGGGGGTGGCTTGATCCTTGTAGAGAATCAAGCACTGGATCAAGGTATCCATTGTGTGGTAATTGCTATCTGGTCATGTTACTAGGTTTGGAAATTTGGGTTGAATTCCACATTTGGCTTTGGGTCACTGGAAAGTCAGATTGCAGGTCTCAATCCTGTTTAGTCAGAACCTTGCCAGGGGGTTGATCCTGTTGTTTTGACACATGAAACAATTTGAAAGTTATTATTCTAGGTTTTTACATATATGTGTTGAAACAGCGGGGTTGACCACTGGCAAAGTTCTGCACAAGACCACATCCACTCAACCTGACATCCCTGGCACTCAAAGCTAAATGCAGAAGCCAACTCAAATTATCAAATTACCAAACAAGGAAACAGAAACCAATTGCAATATTCACTTGATGGCAACTTGTTTTTCCGTTTCACTCATTAGCAGATTCAACCCATCCCCTTATTGAATCCAAATGATTGATCTACACAACCTTGATTCTTTTAAATGATTCACTTAAACTACCTAATTCACCATATTCCAATAAAGACATTATCTAGCTTCTAAACATACTCCCATGTAACTCTGCTAATATAGCACAGCTACAATATAAATATAAAATATTTAATCCCTAATAATAATATAAAAAAGACATTACTGATAGTTTAATAGAGAAAATTACATAGCCTTCACATATTATTATCTAAGAAAAGTTGCAGAATTACTACAGTTTTCATTTTTATAAACAAAACTTATTAACTTTACATATCATTAAATCATTTTTTAACAATTAGAACAATAAAGTTTTTAAATGTAAAACTTGCTTTACTAACAAAAGATCATTTCTGCTAGGGTACCAGAAATAGATACCAGTAGGCTACTATGAAATTCAAAGCTGGTCTGAGAAAGATTTTCTCTTTTGTCAGACTGCCATGACAACTGGCTTTTTACTCACCAGTATTTGATAATATTTAATACTCATATCATAAACTTCAATTTAAAAAATCTAAGTCCAGTCCTATATTTAAAAAGCTGATGATCAGCTATGAGACCAGAAACACATACCAGCAGGTTGTTGTGAAGTAGTAAAGCTGGGCATATCACAGCTTTACTCTTTTATCAGCCTGCCTGGCAAACATTTACTTTAATAACTAGAATATAAAATAAGGATTGCAAAAGATCACTAATCTAGAAATAAAAAAGCTCTTCCATCTAGGATATCAAAATGCGTACATAGACGGGATGCTGTGAAAGGGCAAAACTGGGTGTAGCTCAGCTGTATTTTTTAGCATCTTGACTGCCACCCTGCACTTGTTATACTTGATCTAGTGAAGCAGGTCCCCAATATTTCTTTGGCTTTAATTCTGTAACTAGCTTTCAAACCATGGCATATGAGTATTGGCCCACATGATGCAGCTTGGATGTATGATAAAGTTGCACCAGTCTCAGTGTTAACCTATTTTAATAGGGACCAATGTGATTGCAGCAAGGGTTCCTTATATGATCTTGTCATTGTATCCACCATCACTTAATGCTTGAAAAGTCTATCTAATGATTTCATATTTCTCTCATACTAAAAATTGTCTACTGTGTTCAATAATTTTGGCAAACAAGGAAAGGTTAATAAGACCAATAAGAGGAGGAAGAACAAAAAGATAAATTTAATTGGTGCATTCCTGGCTCTTTATCCAAGGGCTATGTCTATTATCAATTAGCCCCTGATTACACCAGTGGTTACAAACATAGCCAGATCATTGGTGTATTACTTGAGTCATGGGACAGCTCAAATTCTACCTATTGATAAGGAGCGTCTTTTGGGGAAGCTTCTGATATTGAATTAAGAAAGAAGAGAGGTATCTTTTATTGGATAATACTTTAGACTTATATAGACTTAGCTGTGGCGGAGATTTAATTGGGTTGAAACTAGGGGTTGGTCATGTGTGGTATGTGTTTGAGCCACTGGATACTTGGACAGTAATGTGATATTGCTTGGTTTCCATTCCCAGTATGTCAAACTGTATATTGGAAGGGCATCAAATTGGGTGATGGCTGGATGTTGAGTAGGTTGGCGGTAGCCAGAATACTTGTACATCCAGATCCTTGACACCCCCCTTAAGGGGTTACTCTGGTACATCAGGAGGGGGCTTTGTCTTAACGGCTGTTGTCTGATGTTCCTGAAGTTCTTGGCTAGTTGGACCAGTCTGATCAAGTGTTCTCCTTTGCTAAGGCGGAGACAGGTTCTGTGGTATTTCTTGACAATGAGGGTTTTGGAACCTTGTATTTTCACTAGATAGGTGTTTTGGTCTGGTCTGTACTTGATGATTCTTCCTGGTCCTCTGTGTACTGAGTCTAGCTCCTTTCTGATTCCATCTAGGACCCAGATAGGGGAGTCAATGGGAAGTGGTTCCTCTGTAGAGATTACCTTTTGTGTTTTAAGCCTTTTTATTTCTGCTATTTTGGCTTTGAGGTGTATGTGTTATAAATTTGGTACTTGTTCTAATGTAGGGGATTTCCCTGGGGGGATCTTTATGTATGGTTACTTGTTGCGGGTAACTATTTCTGGTTTGTATCCATATGTTATTCAAACAGTGAGTAGTCTGTCCCTTGATTGGTGCAGACCCAGGATACTAGTAATGCATGTTTCACGTATAGTGGCCATGTGTCTTTGGCTTTGCCATCTATTATTTTCTCTGGGGTTCTGATAAGGCTGCTGTTTAGGCGCTCAACTCTGCTGTTGGCCTGTGGCCTTTAGGGCAAGGTTGTGGAATGTTTAATGTTTTTGGATTTTAAGTTTTTATTTACTATGTGACTTGATAACTTGGTTGCTCTATCAGTTATGATGTAGTCTGGGGTGCTGTAGTTGGCTATGATTGCTTTATTAATGAATCAGTTTATGGTTTCTGCTTTGTGGTCCTTTGTTGCCCAGCAGATGGGCCAGTGTGTAGCAAAGTCAATGGCTACAATCAAGAAACATTAGTTTGTCTTAGTTTCTGGGAAGGGGCCCACTACGTCTAGTCCCCAAACCTTGAATGGTTCAGGGTCAGGTACTGGGTTGATTGTTGGTTGGGGGCCTTTGTGCTGGTGTATTTCTCACACACTGTGCACTTTTTCAGAACATCAATTATATCTTGTTTGAGAAAGGACCACCATACTATCTCTTTTAACGTGAGGTATAGATTATTAGCCTTTGTATGTCCTAGTAGGCAGTGATGTCTTAATAGGGTGTCAACTCTTTGTGAAAGTGGGATGTAAGGGAGATGTTTGTTGTTAATGATTTGGTATACAGTGCCATTTGATACATTGAAATAAATTTTATTTCTTACTAATGTATCATGGGTTAGTTGGTATATTGAGGGGTCTTTCCCTTTGGTTTTATACTCAGTATTATATAGGTTTGGTCATTCAAGGTCCAGGTGGTCAAGATGATCCTCTCTTGGCTGACATAGCCTAGAGAGAGTATCAGCTGTGACCAGCTCTGCCCCCTTTTTGTATTGGATGTCCAAATTGAGCTGCTCTAGAAGGGACATCCACTTGGCTTGTTGCTGTGCAAGTGTGTTCTGAGTTTTAAAGTAGATTAAGGATTTATGGTCAGTTAGTACTCAGATGTTTAAATGTTCTTCTAGATAACATCTCCATTTATTGCATGTGTGATATATTGCTAGCAATTCCTTGTTGTTTATTGGGTACCTCTGCTCAGTGTTGGTTAGTTTTCTACTTTCATAACATACTGGCAGGAAGTCTTGCTGCCCTGGCTGGTAGATGCGTAGGACTGCGCCAATGGTGGTGTCACTGGTATCCGACTCAATCTTGTAGCACCTGTTGTTATTAGGGTATTGCAAGATTGGCGCTTCAATCAGAGCTTGTTTTAATAAATGGAAATTCTTATTGCATTCTGGTGTCCAGATGAATTTCTTTTTGGCATTACCCTTGGTTAGGTCATTGATTGGTATAGTGAGCTTTCCGCAGTCTTTGATGTATTTCCTTAGGTAAGCTACCATTCTGAGAAAGCATCTAACTTGTTTAACAGAGGTGGGGCATTGCATGTTATTTATGGCTTTTATTTTGTCTGGATATGCTTTGATGCCACTTTCAGAGACAATGTGGTTCAAGAACAGGAGTTCCTTTTCCATAAATTGGCACTTGCTAGGCTTGGCGTAGAGTTTGTGCTTTATGAGTCAATTGAGTGTCTTGCAGACATGTGTGAGGTGTTGCTATTTTGTTTTTGATAATATGATTATATGGTTGAGGTAGAATAATGTATTTGAGAGGCTGTTTAGTGCTTGGTTCATCATGGTGACAAACATTGTGGGGGCTTTGGTCATCCCAAAGTTCATTACTCTACATTCAAAGGATCCAAATTGTGTACAGAACATGGTCTTTGGTATGTCTTTTTCTTTTACTTCAACTTGGTTGTAACCTGAGGTGAGGTCAATTTTTGAGAAAAAAATTGGCTCCTGAGAGTCTTGCAAACAGATCCTCTATGAGTGGGAGGGGATATTTATTCCTTACTGTGCTTGCATTTAGTGCTCTTTAGTTGGTTACTAGACAAAGAGTACCTTCCTTTTTCTTTACAAAGAACACTGCTGCCCCCATAGGGATTCAGACAGGCCATGGATCCTTTGGCTAGATTGTCCTAAATATGGGTTTTGAGGGTTTGGGTCTCCATGGGGGAAAGTCTGTAGAGGAATGCAGGTTTAGGCATGGATTTACATAGGTTGATGCCGTGTTTGACCTCTTGTTTGGATGGTAACTCTATGAGTTGTTCCTTAAATATGTGGCATATTTGTTTATGAGTGCCGCAAGTTCTGGGCATTGAATATTGATTGTTTGCAAATTATTGAATTTGATGTATCTCATTATGTGGAGGGTACTGTCTTTGGTTAGACATTCAGAGTTGTCTTGGTTTATGACCTGGTCAAATACTGTGTCTCTTAGAATGAGGTTGTTGGGTTCTTTGAGGATATTAAAATTGACTCTGTTGCGTTTGATGGTCATGGTTTTTGTTTTCCAGCATATGATGGGGTTCACTTGGGTTAACCAGTCCATGCCTGCTACAATGTTGTAGTTTATGTTGTTAATGACAAGTCCTTTGATGGACGTTTGTATTCCTTGGAGGTCAATTCTGAAGGGAGTTGTTTTGCCTTCGAGTAGAACCTTTGACTTATCTGCCATTCTGGCGTATTTGAAGTTGGATTTGAAAACTGGTATTTTGTACTTGGTTAAAAATGATTTGCTGACCATGGTGTGTTGTGCACCAGAGTCAAATAAAATTTTATGTGTATGTGATTTGTAAGTGCATAGATAGACAAGAAGTTGTGAGCAATCTTTAATTTTTAAGTTCATAAAAATGGAGGGTTGCGGGACATGGGGGATGCAAGCAGCAAAGTTTGTGCCTTGATACAATTTCTTGTCAAGTTAGGGGGAGAAAGGGGCACTTAAGCCTGTTCTATCTCCTCTTTTCCCTGTTCCTCTGTTTTGAGACCTTTGAGGTCAGAGAATATTGGGTCAGATTCATAGCAGGTTGCTACTTCAGCATTGTTAACTTTGGCAGTGTCCTCTTTCTTGGGACAGGAGCGGTTTGCGCTTTGGCTGTGATTGCCATTGTTGCAATTGGAGTTGCCATTGCTATGATTGGTGTTTTGGCGTTTGTTGCCATTGGATTTTTCTCTGCCATTGCTGTTTGAGGAGCAATTGCCATTGCATGCAGCATATTCCATGTTTGCGCGTTTTCAACGTACTTGGCTTCTACAAGGAGCGCAGGCATGGAGGTATTAGCCTCTGGGAGGATGAGGGCAGCAACAGAGGGCTTCATTCTATTGATGAATGAGGCTCTGGCGTGTACGTTGTCAGCTTGCGCTGGGTTTTGGATTTTGCGGCGTATTTTCTCAAATTCATTGGTGTAAGCTGTGATAGTGGGTTTCTGAGGAAGATTGCTGAGCTGTATTGCAATGTCTTGGAGGGGTTCAGTGACACAGAAATTGTGTGTGATGTCTGCTTTGAACTCTTCCCAGTTTTTAAGCTGGTTGTCAGATTTTTAGTGTTGTAACTATGCTGTTTTAGCAGAGTTATACGGGAAAAATATTTAGAAGATAGATAATAATCTTTATTGTGAGATAGGGATTATATAGTTCATGTGAATCCAGGATAACAGGAACATGATTGGTGGTCACACGGCTGGATGATGAAGGGGGTGGCTTGATCCTGATAATGAGTCAAGCGCCAAAACAAGGTATCTACCATAAAGGATCATCATCTGTTCATGTTGGTGGATTTGGTAATTCAAGTTGACTTCCTAGTCTGGCTTCAAGTGACCAGATAATTGGATTGCAGGTCACAAACCCACTTGGTTGGAACCTTGCTGGCGGGTCAAGCCTGCGGTTTTGACACCTCCCCCAACTGAAGGTTGGCAACCTGGGGGCAGCTTGTCAGGGAGGTTGTCAGGAGCCCGGGCACTGTATTGAACTAGTTGCTGTTCTGTGGCGGGCAGGGCAGTTTCTTGCTGTTTCTGTCATGCTTACGTTTTCTAAGCCCTTACACAAGGTAAGTGTTATTATCATTTACCTTCAGAATGATTGCTGGCCCCACTTTCTCAGGTTGTAGCTTGCTCTTATCAACATTCATGACCAAAACTTTGGCCCCAACTTCATGTCTATTGCAGATGTGGACAAAGGTTTCTCTGCATATGTTCATTTTCTTTTGTTGTTTGTTTGCTGTTAGCTTTTAAAACGTGAGGGTCTGAGCGTGGAGGGACTTCACTTGGAATTGAAGTTTAGGTCCTGTCAATGCTTGAATGATATTTGGCTGTGTGCTGTATACCAGTTCAAACAGGCTTTTCCCGGTGGATCTGTTCAATTGGGTTTGACAAATGAGTAGTGCAGTCAATAGCTGCTTATACCAGTCTTCAGGTCTCTTGGCAGTGAGTTTGGCTAAGGCTTGCACAAGGCTACCATTAAGCCGCTCTACACAATCATTGATCTGTGGGTAATATGGTGTTGTTACGGTGTGTTTGACCCCATTTTTTGCGAGGTATACATTGGTGGTTTTGGAGGTCAATTCTTTTCCTCCATTGGTTATCAGGAGTTCTGGCTTTCCAAACTTGCTGATTATCTCCTTGCCAATAAATATTTGTACGTCATTGCCTTTGTGTGCCTTTACTGCTTGGACTACTGGCCATCTTGTAGCAAAGTCAATGGCAGTGATGATTTATTTCTTGTCATTGTGTTTTCCTGGCATCAGGCCAACAATATCAAAAGCCCATATTTGAAAGGTAGTTGTGTGCAGATGGGAAGTACTGACTTTGGAGGGGTTTTGCTTTTGGCAAATGTTTTGCACACCTCACATTGGTCTAGAACTTCTTGAATATTGCAATATAAGGTTGGCCACCAGGCCTTGTGCTTAAGAAACTCATATAGGTTTTGGCTCTTGGTATGTCCAAGGTCTCTGTGATAGCGTAAGATGGTGTCAACTTGCTGATGCGTGGGAATGTAGGGAATGGTTGTGCTGTCAGACATTTTTCTGTGTAGGGTCCCATATACATCAGCAAATAGGTGCTCATTTTTGATGACTGTTTCCTTTGTTATGTTGGTTGTGCCGGGGGGGGGAAACCTTTGTCCTTTGTTTATAGTACTAAGAGAGGCCAGTCTGGGTCAAGCCCATTCTCTCCTCTTGAAGCACGGACATACAGGCAGGACAGGGCGTCTGCCATGGCAAGCTCGGCCCCAGGTTTGTACTGGATAAGCATGTTAAATCTCTCCAATAGCTCCATCCACCGGGCTTTGCGGCGTGACAGATTTGCTTGCGTTTTGAAATAGATGAGCAACTTGTGGTTAGTTAATGCTGTGAATTCTTCCTGTCATTCTAGGTAACAGCACCATTTGACTAGACAGTGCACAATAGCCAACAGATCTTTGTTGTGGATAGGGTATTGACACTTGCCATTTGTCAATTTTTGCAAATCATAAGCTACAGGCAGGAAGTCAATGTCATTATTTTTGAGTTCAATAATACTCCCCCAATGGATGCATCTGAGGTTTCGGTTTCCATTTGGTATTCCCCTTCATGTTTGGGGTATTTTAGGATGGGAGCTGTTGTGAATTTCTCCTTGAGGCGTCTAAAACAGAGGTCACATTGGGGGGTCCACACAAACTTGGACTTGGCGCCTATTATAGCAAAAAAGGGAGCAGTCAAAACACCACAGTCAGGTATGAAGCACTGTACATAGGCCACCATTCCCAAGAAGGTGCGGAGTTCCGACTTATCCTTGGGTGGTGGCATCTTGCAGATAGCCTGTATCTTTTGACTGTTGGGTTGAATGCTGTCCTTTGAGACTATGTGTTCCAGGAAGGGTAGTTGCTTGCGGAAGAACTGGCACTTGGAGGGCTTGGCCAACAGTTTGTGTTGTGCCAAGGTAGCAAAGACTGCCTCGAGGTCTTTGTGGTGTTATTTCACCAAGGGGCTGTAGAAAATGATGTTATCTAGGTACAATAGGGTGTGCTTGCCTATGTGGGGCGCAATTACTTTGTTCATGAAGGTTACAAAGGTGGACGGGACATTGGTCATGCCAAAGTTGAGCACCACACATTTGTATGAGCCGTATTTAGTGCAAAAGGCTGTTTTGGGGATGTCTTCCTCCTTAATGCAAATCTGGTTTTAGCCTGCCGTCAGATCAATCTTGGAGAAGACTGTGACTCCTCCCAAGGCATAAAAGAGGTCATCAATCAGTGGTAGTGGGTAACAATTCTTAATGGTAACTTTGTTTAGGGCTCAGTAGTCTGTGACCAGACGTAATGTACCGTCCTTCTTAGCCACAAAGAATTTGGCAGCCCCAAAGAGAGACTATAAGGGGTGGATAAGTCCTTTTTCCAATGCCTCCTTGAGGTAGATGTGTAAGGTGTTGTCTTCATTTGGGATCAGCCTGTAGATAGGGAGCGCCTTGGGTACAGTCTCCTTGAGTTGGATGGAGCGCTGAATATGCTTCTCAGGGGGCAGCCCAGGCAGCGCTTCCTTGAAGATTTCTGGATGGTGGGCCACAATTTTGCGGTCCTGAGGCGTGGAGGTATCCTGGTGATCTTTGAAATGTATGATCTTGTACTGGCAGGAGTCCTAATCATTTGCCTTCAGGTTTTCCTTTTTGTCCAGGGTCTCTGTGATGCGCACAAAGACGTGGTTGCATAGGAGTTGGTCCACTTAGTCAGGATAAATCTGGTGGTTGACACCTTCACGCTTGATGGTCAACACTGAGGTTGCTCAGTCTATGTGAGGATTGTTCTTACGTAACCAGTCTAACCTCAGTACAATGTCAAACCTTGGGAAGTCAATGACGGGACCTTGGATGGTGGAGTGGAGGTTCTCAAGCATGACAGAGAAGGGGGCAGCTTCCTTTGTCACGGCAATGTGGTTTTCATCAGCCAGGACCACATTTTTAATCCGCAAAGGATTAGTAGCCAGCTTGAACTTATCCACAAAGCTACTGTTGACCAAGGTTTGATATGCGCCCAAATCCAGGAGTGCTAAGCCTGTGTAACTGCAAAAACAGAAAGGATAGGACATCAATTTATTGGGATGTCTGGTGATGGTATACAGTACCAGGTCCTCCAAGGGCACCTGGATCATTGGGCATTGGTCCACGTCCTTGGTTCAGTACTCATCATTGGGCAAGCCAGGAGTTGCGTGGGGAGAGCTTGGCTTGCTTAGTGCTCTCCCAGGGCTTTTCCCTTGTCTTGGTTGCCTTGTGTGTTGGTGATACAGAAATGGGTCCGGTTTGACTGGCCATTGTTTCCATTTCCATGTCCATTTGAACCCGTGGGCTTGTGGTTGGCGTTATTCCTGTTGCCTCCAGGAGGTGGTCAAGAAGAGCGCCCGCTTGGATGGGAATCCTTGGGTCTTTCTTGCTTCCCAGTTTATGCCTTGTGCAGAGCGTTGAAGGTTTGCTCTGCTTTCTCTGCTTCACGGTACAAGCTTTGCAGGTTGGTCACCTGGTCCAGGTTCACATGTCTCATCACATGTGACTTGAGGGCGTTGTAGTACATGAGGTGTATGGCTGGGGTGTCAAAGGCCATGTTGGATGATGCACAAAGTCAGAGTTCCTTGTAGGAACGGGTGAGTTCCTTCACAGTGCCTGTCTGGGTCAGGTTCTATACTTGATGTATGATCATGAGCGCTGTATCTTTAAGCACAAATTTTACCAGGAAGTCTTGCTTAAAGGTATCCCAGTTCTTGTTGGTGTGCTCTTCTTGACATTTTTTGCACCAGGTGCCAGCATCATGGGTCAGGTGAATTGAAATTTCTGCAATCCAAAACTTCTGTGGGCATTCCATCTGAGCCAGCTTGCTCTGGGCGGACTGAATCCATGTGGCAGTGTTGTTGTCGTTGGCCCCGGCAAAAGGTTCCATGGCTGCGCTCTGTAGTCTTTGAGCTACGTAGGCAGGCATGGTGTTTTTATCAGCTGGTTGCGGCATCAAGGAAGGAGCCTGAAAAAAACCTTTTGCAGACATGGCGTTGAAGGCAGGTAGCGGGATCACCATGTTCTGGTACAGGACAAAGCCATTGGGCATGGCGGTACCAGGAGTGTACAGAGTCCAGTTAGGCGGGAGGCCAGACATAATTCTGTCAAGGATTTATTGGCTGCAGCGCGTGCGGGCAACAGTTGGAATTTTTCAAGATGAGGTAGGATGGAGAACCTACCAGTGCTACCAATGTTGTAACTGTGCTGTTTTTCAGAGTTACACGGGAAAATATTTAGAAGATAGATAATAATCTTTATTGTGAGATATTGATTATATAGTTCATGTGAATCCAGAATAACAGGAACATGATTGATGATCACACAGCTGGATGATGAAGGGGGTAGCTTGATCCTGATAATGAGTCAAGCGCCAAAAAAGGTATCTGCCATAAAGGATCATCATCTGTTCATGTTGTTGGATTTGGTAATTTGAGTTGACTTCCTAGTCTGGCTTTGAGTGACCAAATAATTGAATTGCAGGTCACAAACCCACTTGGTTGGAACCTTGCTGGCGGGTCAAGCCTGCGGTTTCAACATGAGCCAACCCAGGTGGTAAACCAGTTAGCTGCAGCCTTGTAAAGGCGCTTGCTGGCTTCCTGGACCCATTTTTTGTGGGGGATGTGGCTGGCGCGGAGTTTAGCAGCTGAGTGGTCTAGTGGTTTGATGATGTTTTCTTTGTTTTTACTAAAGAACTTGTCAATACCAATGTACTTGGTGTTGGTAACTTCACCTGTGTTAGGCGGTTGTGTGTTTGTTTGTGGTTGGAGAGAGAAACTGTATTAAATTATCTTGGCACATGCTTTTTGGCATGACCAGTCCTTCAAATACGGTGCATCCACTAGGTATATCTTTGTTGATGTTGTGGGCACAGAAGTACGTTTTCCAGGTCTCCTGGGATGTAGTCTGATTGAGTACGTGAGTGATGGTAGGCAGGTTTTAGTCAGTCATTTTCTCTTTCATGGGTGTGGTCAAAAAACTGTAGCTGCTACCAGTGATAAGGAGCGCCTTTTGGGGAAGCTTCAAATATAGAATTAGGAGAGAAGAGAAGAAGTATATTTTACTGGATAATATTTTAGACTTATATAGACTTGGCTATGGCAGAGGCTTAGTTGGATTGAACCTAGGGGTTAGTCATGTGCAGGATGGGTTCAAGCCACTGGATACTTGGACAGTCATATGATATTGCTTGGTTGCCATTCTTGTTATGTCAAACTATATATTGGAAGGGCATTAAATTGGGTAATGACTGGATGTTGAGTAGGTTGGCGGTATCCAGAATACTTGTACATCCAGATCCTTGACACTATTGAGGTTTCTTGAGCCATCAGATGGGAGAAATCCCAAGGCCATTGAACAACTAGGACATCAGTCCTCAATTTATACAGCTGGCTAGAAGACATCCCTCTAGGTGATTTGATGTATTGCAGTTGAACTAGCTATAGTTAAGTATTGGGATTGGGAAGACAATAGTCTAAAAGGGAAGGGAAGAGAATAATGATAAAATAATAGCTTTATTGGGAGACAGCAGTTAATATAATGAAAAGGGAAGTCACTAATCCACAGGGGGGTGGCATTGTAATAGACCAGGTATAGTGTGGGTAGCAGATAATCAATCAAGGGATCACCATCTGAAATTGACTTAACTCCTAATTTGGGAATATTGCCCATATTTTGAAATTGGTGGTGGAATGTATTTTGTTGTTAGATACATCATGAAGCAGATCTGTGAGCTCCACTATGTGTTGTGAGATACATTAGCAGGAAAAATGTTGATCTCAGTTGCAGCACCCCCTGCCCCCTGATTTTTGTCTTTGGCCAGGATTATAATTTTTGGGAGGTCCAAAAAGACGTGTATGAAACGTTTCTTGGAAGTTACAGTGCAGCAGGGGCACAATTGATTGTATTGGAGTTTTTTGTATTACCTTGAGCGTCTTCAAGATGATAGATGCCATATGATGATTGGATAAACCAGCCTTTACTGTAACTGACATTGATCCTTTAATCTCAGTGAGAAAGAGAGCAACTAGCACTCTCACTCTGGTTGAAAGATAGGTCAACCAATCAACTAAGTTGTATCATTAGGCCATATTAAATTATTATCAGCCAATCTTATGTTAATAGTGGGTTAAGGTTGCAGCAGGATCAGGATGTGAAGCAGAGGATCCTGGTGTTTAGTGGCTATTATCAATATCCCAATTCTATATAACTCACATATTTGATATTCAATAAACTATCAATTATTAAATTTATTATACACACTAAGTTTATAGAGTAACTCAACTTAGTCTTTAGTAATTAGTAAGTTGTGATACAAGACAAGCAAGATAACTACCCACAAACTACCCATATTTGGGATTATGACATTTGGTGCTCACTCCATTGCATGCAGCATTCTGATAGTGCTTGTTGCCCAGCCAGGGACTCATCTTTTGACTGGGGAGGGAATGGAGATGAACCTTCTACATGCTTTTCTTTGGCATCTACAGGACCACCCCAATGATCTTTTTACAGAATTAAATTTTCTTTCTGGTACAAGAGATGGCCTTTCCAGCAAACTGTTGTGTTTAGACAGTTTATGGCAGTACTGCAGCATCCTCAACAAATTGAGGACCAATTGGTTCTACACCTTGACGTACCCACATCACTTGAAGTAGATGGGAACACAGATTCTACCCAGCAGCAGCTGGAGCTGGCTATTGATAGTATGGACCAGGGGGCTTACCAGAATGGGAAGGCCCACAAGAAGTTGGTGGTACTCTCATCCTATGGTGCAACAGCCAAGGAGAAATTCCAGAATTTCACTGGAATAACCCCAAACCAACTCTGTATTCAGATGAAGACAATTGAGCAAGCAAAGGAGTATTTGCATAGCTTTTCTGATCCTGCAATTTTTCACAATCACATCCACTTGGGGTACCAGATATCCCTCATTTTTTACCAAGGGGACCTAATTAACAGCCAGCAGGCTTTCTTTTGCTGCTTATATGATGAGCTCTCAGGGTCCATGACCAATATTATCCATCAGATTAATAGCCTGGTAGGCCACCAGAACCACACAGCTACTTGGTCTGCTCAAATTGAGGAGCATATGGCAAACTATCTTGCTGTAATGATAGGATCTATGCTCAAGAATAAAGAAGTTGGTAATAACTGGCTTTGTACAGTCACTCACCACATCAAATGAGCCAAAGCTACATTCTGCTATCTCTGTAATGAGGTCAAGTTTCTCTGTTGTTCTGTGAGAATGATTGAGGATAGTACTACTCCAGTGAAGAATGGGGGAGACACTTTCAGGGATCCAGTCTCAGGTGGCCTGCCCATCATTTTCTGGGGTAAATTGGGCTGGTGTTTTAGCAGGCAAAGCCCACCACAAGAGAGGAGCTAACTTTAAAAGGTAGGGGATAGACTTCCCCACCCAGGACCACAGGCCAGCGGCCAGGATTATAGTGTCAATCACCCCTGGGAAGGTGATGTACACAATCCCAAATAGCTTGCCAGTGTGGTCAGTTGGGTGAGGAAGTGGGCATAGGCTTGGGCGTCACAGGTGGTTCCATGTGGGTATTGTAAGCAGGAAGATAGTTGAATTTTCCTCTAAACAATTTGGGTGTTGAGAATATTCACAGGCCTTGACAGTTGTATCTAACTGCTGATTGTATGCAGGCCAAAGGATTGAGTTTGAGTATCTTTTCTGGGGTATAGTCCTTGTATTTGGGTTTTAAAGGGTAATAGATGAAGTGGACTGGGCCAAAGGGTACATCTGGAGGGCAGGAAACTGCAGGCAGAGGAATAGGAGGGCTGGGAGATCTTGTACTGAATTGGTAGATGGCAAATACAAAATAAGGCAGTAACTGGGTAAGCCAAAATAACATAACCTTTATTCAAAAATGGAAATAAGTTTGGAGCGCAGGATCCTTTGGTCTATATAGCACCCCACTTAAAAACTTAATATTTTCCATGGGGGTTTCATCAGGGCATTGGGAAGGGTGGCCCTGGGGGATCTGGGTGATTGGGTTCAAAGGCGGCAAAATGGCACTTGGGCCAGGAGTTCTTTCATTGGTCAAAAATCTCAAATTGGCTACTTGATTATCTTGCTCTAGAGTCCTGGTCATGGGTTTGGGCTGCAGGCCTGTGCCTCCTTCTGGGGATGGCTCTTGATTGGCCACTAGTGTAGAATTCAAGTTCATGGAGCTAATAGTTTCTATTTAAGTACCTCTATTAAGCGCTTTGATTAGTCCTCCATTTGGTGCACTGATTTCCTCGGTTTGGCCTGCTTTACCATTTGGGCCAACATTCTTGGTATCAGCTTCTGGGGGCTTGACCTCAGGAAAACGCGGGCAGGCGGCCCAAGGGAATCTAGGGTCAGGGTTCAAATCCTGCTCCAAGGCCTGGGTTTCCAGGGAGAAAGAATTGTCAATCCTGACAGACACAGCCATAATTCAAAGAAATATGGAGGAGCTCTCTAAACATGTGAGTGAGATTGACAAAGGCCTACATCAATCTCTTGCTGATTGTGGTCATTTCTATGCTGAGTTTCCTAAACTCATGAAACATATTGAGAAAAACCACAAGCAACAAGAGGAAAACTATGAAGACCTAGAGAGACTGGGAAACATCCAACAAGCTGCACAGGAAAAACCCGGCATGCTTCTTGATATACAGTAAGCCATAATTGAGAATCTGGTAGATGAATTGCATGCCACCAACCAAACAATCAAGGACCTAGCCCACAAAGTACAATTGCAACATATCAATATTCAGCTGCTACAGGAACAGATTAAGCAGCTTCTTTCTGCAAATCTTTGCCACACAGGTCTGGAACCTGAAATCCAGGGCACCTCTGGGAGAAACCCTAGTGCTCTCTCCTGAAACAGCCAGGCTCTTTTTTAAGAATTGCCGCTCTTTCTATAGCTATGAGAGCAACAAAAATAATGTAGGCTGTACCACTAGAAAAGTCTATGTATCCAAGCCTGTGTTGGATAGTAGTGTGAACCCCTTGCCTGGAGCTGCTACTTCTACTTCAAAAACCAGTAACAATCAAAGAGACAGCTTCAGAAGCACATTTCTGCGCCTCAAACATGAGAAATACATCTCTTCTGACCAGAAGAAGTTACAGCTATAGTACTTCAATGGTTATACAGAACTTCAAACCTACAAATATTCCTAAATTTGACAAGAAGTCAAACATCCACATGTTACTCTGCCTTTATAACAACTCTATGTATGATTCAAATGATGCCATGAAGAACGCAGCAATCTTCAATTGCCTGGACTTGGAGACTCATACTATCATTATGCCCAGATTACCTGAGCAAGGATGGACTTATAAGAACGTATCCAGAGCACTTATTGCTGAGTTTGGCAGTGAAAAAGCTTTGTTTTGTTGGAAAATGGAGATCACAGAAGGAAAGATAAAGAAGGGGGAAAGTCTAATAGATTTTTCTGAGTGCTTCTATCTGGAGGCACAAACTTTAGTCTCTATGGAAGCAGCAATTTTTTTGACATGAAATGAGCTCTCTTAAACTAGGTATGTTCCAACAGAGAACTTTTCATTGCCTTAATTGGGAATTTATGGTGCATGTGCAGTCCAAGAATTGATGTGTCACTTGGGCTTGTTTAAAGAAAAATTTTATATTCCTTTCCCTGATTACAAGAAGACCACTATCTCAAACGTAACTGACTCCAAAGGCAGGACTTCAGAAAAAGATACTATGAAGAAACCAGCAACTGGCTCAACTCCTCTGGCCAACAATGCCAACAATACCTGTACATGCTACAAGTTTAGCTATCCTGGCCACCTCTCACTGGAATTTAAGCAACCCAAGGCCAATGTACACCATGCAGGCCACAAAAACAGTGAAGACAATGGCAAGCTTGCAGGAGAAGAAAAGGAGAAAGATGAGGAGGAGGCAAAAACTGCTAAGCAGTCAGGTTACGGAGAAAAACCTGACTGCTAGTAGTAATGAACCCTCTCCCACCATTGACCTGGACCCCGCCACCAAAGAACCACCTGAAGAAAAGACCAGCTTGGTGGACCCAGATGCCATCCCTGAGCGCTACCTGCCTGACAAAGAGGAAGTGAACAAAGACATGCTGCACTGAGTCCTAGCTGTGAACACTGTCACAAGAAGACAGGCTATATGTACTGAAGCCTTGCCCTCCTGTGAAGCAATTGAGACTGTGCCAATCCCTTACACTGAACAATTATCACATCTCTCTAGTGAAGTAACGCATGAGAGTGATAGTGTCAAGAAGTTGGCACAGATACTATGCTCTGTACAAGTCTCAACTACCCTGGTGTCAGGGATTCTTTCCCTGACTACCTGAATATTATTGACAACTTTGGAAAAAAACATATTCTCAAACCAACACAAGAACAAATATTTGGAGGACACCCAGTCAAAGACACAACACAACAGACTTAACAATTATATTGGGCTTTTGAAAACCTTTCAGAACAAGATTTGAACCCAGGACGCTGCTAATGAATGTATTGTTAGTACAGGATCATCACAAACCTTTGATTTACCTTTTTATTACCTTTTAATTTAATTGGCTTTTGCTTTCAAAACGCCTCTTGAATTCAAAAGTGTTAATTCTAAGTCTATAAACGTCACTTACTGCTTTGTGTTTGATTGGCTGCTTTGAGCCTTCCAATTGATCAGTGACCCGCTCTCTCTGTTTTTAGGCTGAGCTCCGTACTCTTTGATACTTGATCTTCTGTGTGTATACCGCTTAATTAGCCTGACCATTGTGAGATCTTTTTGGTTCCTCTGCTTACACTATGCTAGTTTGGAAATAATTAATCAATTATTTAAGTTGCACTTAAAACAGATGATTTTAAAAAAATTGACTCGGGTAAATCATCTCATTTCCCAAACTACTCTCAAATGTTTAGCCTTATTTTCAAGCTATATAAGCTCCAAACCTTTCTTCAATTCAAATGTTCCAACAATAAAGATTTATCCTACTCCTTGCTACTCCTTCATTTTCTGATAAAACACTTTTTTGAAGCCATGAGAGGAATTCTATTCCTATCCTGGTTTCTAGCTTACTCCTTGCCAGTAGTATTGGCCTTGGAAAACCCAACACCTACAACTGACTGGTACAACTCTTCTCCAGATGACGCCCACCAAAAGGAATTCCTTGCCAATGGATGGTTCAAATACCCTTCTGGACACTGGGGACGCAAGTTCCAATATGTTTGATTGTTTACTACACCTCCTGCCAAACCTAGCCTGGTTAGACCTTACACCTCTTTTTACCTCTTTATGTATTTGGTAGGTTACTATCTACTTGATTGTTTCAGTTCTATGTTTGGAAGATTTGCTTACCTAGGACACCTTGGACATCTCACAATGATTGCAGTTCCTATTGGCTTGGTAATAGCAGGTTTGAATGTAGGGGCTTTGGCCCATCAGCTAGGGAGCTTATTCCCTGCCAAGTGGGCCCCTGACACCTGGACACCCTTAAAACTCCTAAGCCTGAGCTTACTTCTACTTTTTAAATATTCCTTTTGAAGTTTAAAGGGTTGGATATACACAAGGTCACAAAAATCTCCTCTCTAAATTATGGAGATTGACACAATTGTACCTACATTAACCTGTGGTCCACTGTAATACCCAAGTATTGAGGGTAAAACTTTAGTAACATAAGATGGCAGGTTAGGCGGCTCAAAGCCGTTCAAGGTGTAGATAATTGGATAGAAGTTGACTACCTGACAGAAGGCTTTGGCAAGGATGTTGCATTTTCCAAGGCTGACAGCAAGGTACAGTAGCGTAGCTGCGGGAATCACATAAGTAGCCAAGGTGGGAGTTGGGCAAGATGACGCCAGAGGTGTCCACAGGTTCAAAACCATTGATTTGAGATGAGTTGGCTCATTGTACAATATCCCTTTTGGTCCCTATGGTTCAGGACCAAACTGAGCATTGGTTGGCTGGTGGCCCCCTATCCACAGGTAAGCTGTCAAGACAGCTGTGAAGATGATGTAGTTCATCTTCTGACTTGGGGGAGGGGTAATGGGTTTAGTAAGGTTACTTGCTTAGCCTGGGTAAAGGATTGATTAATGTGATAATATTGAGGAGGATATTCACTCAATGATAGCACAAACTATCATTGAGGGGGTTTGTCTTTATTTATACTAGTGGACCTGCAAGGCATGATTATTAGAAGGCATAGCATTGGGGAACCAAGAGTCTGAGTTGCATCTGTTATTCCCTTTTCTTGATTGGCTTGGGTGGCTGGCAATTGAGAAGGTTTGGCTGGATCCAAGTTTGCATTGGCATAGTGCAAGTTTGGTCTTCTTCATGCATCCAAATTCATTTACTAAATTTGGTGCATAATTTCCATTGTTGGATAGCCTGTCAGTCCATTCCCCATTTGGTAGGCTCCCAAATTGGGCAGCAGTTCCTACCAAGTTTGGCTTTGGGGAAATTGCCTTTCCTGATTTCCTGATCTGGCTATTTCCCAAAGGAGTGGATGGGGACTGTCCTGCTGGCATGGGAGGGCAAAGACTGGCAGGTGGCAGGCTGGCCCATGGGTGCCTGGTATGAGGATGGCTTGCAGGTGGGGCTGGCAAGAGTGGTGGGCGCCTGTGCAGTGGTGGTGGGCATCTGCTTAATGGTGGCAAGTGCCTGCATGTTGGCAGCAGGCAACAGCTTGGTGATGGCGGGCTTCTGCGTGGAGGCGTTGGGGGCCCGCGCGGTGGCAGTGGACATTTGCTTGGTGGCAGCAGACATCTTCTTGGTGGCGGCGGGTGCCTGCACGTTGACAGCGGGCAACGGCTTGGTTATGATAGGCTTCTGCGTGGTGGCACGGGGGCCTGCCTGGTAGCAGCAGATGCCTGCACGTTGACTGCGGGTGACAGCTTGGTTGTGACAGGCTTCTGTGTGGTGGCAGCGGGGGCCTGCGCGGTGGCAGCAGACGTCTGCTCAGTGGCAGCTGGTGCCTACACGTTGGCAGTGGGTGATAGCTTGGTTTTGACAGGCTTCTGCGTGGAGGTGGTGGACGTCTGCTTGGTGGCGGTGGGTGCCTGCAAGTTGACGGCAAACAACGGCTTGATTGTGACAGGATTCTGCATGTGGACGGCGGGGGCCTGCGCAGTGGAGGTGGACGTCTTCTTGGTGGCGGTGGGTGCCTGCATGCTGACAGCAGGTGACCGCTTGGTTGTGGCGGGCTTCCACATGGTGGCAGTGTGTATCTGCTTTATGGTGGCAGATGTCTGGTTGGTGACAATGAATGTCTGCTTGGTGGTGGTGAGCACCTTCACGTTGGCAGTGGGTGACAGTTTATTGATTACACAGCTGTAAGTGTCAGGAATATTTCTGACATCCACAAGCTTAGGGTTTGAGTAATCCTAGACTCTGAAGCCCCAGGGAATATAGTTTCTACCAGGCTAGTTAAGAAGCTTAAACTAGCTCTGGACCTGGACTATGGGGAAGAATTTGGTACTGCTGGCCCTGAAAGAACCAAGGCCATGGGTGCATATTTCTCTCTCCCACTTTGGTTTGGTAAGCTAGTAGTTACTGCTCCTGCAATAGTCCTTTGCAACAATAGTTATGATATACTCATTGGGAAAAGCTTCATGGCCACTTAAAGAACAATCATTAATTACAAGGATAGCACTTTCAGCGTCCTAGGTCATTTGGTTCCCATTTTTATCATGAAGACAGACCCAAAGACCTACCAACCAAGAAGGTTCACTATATCAACATGGAATACACTGATAGTGATATTCCTGTAGCATATACACTCCGCCAGAGAAAACTAAGGTTGCTTCCCTTGGCCACTAAGTAATACAAAGAAATACCTCTCTACTCTGCCAAGGAATTTGTGATTCCACAGGGATTGCAAGTAATTCACAATACTGGCCTTGGATTAGGTTTTCTGAAAGGGCTGCATGGTGAAATCCATGGTCTGCACAATGGCTCACATCTTGAACCCTGGATATCCCCTGGGATAGTGATGCCCTTGAGCAAAGAAATCCTGGTCTTTATGGTTAATCTCTTGGCCATCACCATTAAGGTTAAGAAGAAACAACTTTTGGGCCACCTACAGCTTGAAGAGAATTTGGTCTTAGCTGAAGTGATTTCTTTTGGAGAATTCAGTGAATTTTTGCTTTCTTGCAGCAACCCTGCAGTTTTATTGCTAATTCTACGTGATTCACTCCAAGGATTGACCAAATCACAGAAAGATAAGGCCTTAATCCTCTTTGATAAATACAAGGCTGTCTTTGCAGAACACAACCATGACCTTGGAAAAGCACTAGGAGTAGAATATGTTCTGGATACACAAGGTACAGCTCTCATACACTCTTGCCCAATTTTGAGAATTCAAGCTAACCAAACAATTGTCAACAAGGAACTACAGAAGCTCTTGTCAGCTGGACTCCTGGTTACTAGCAAAAGCCCTTGGCCCTTTCCTCTTCTAATAGTGAAGAAGAAAGACAGATCTAACTGTGTGGTAATGGATTACCAGAAACTGAATTCTGTCATAAAAAAGGATTCATATCCCCTACCATGTATTGATGAAACACTGGATAAGCTAGGTGGTGCCCAATATTTTTGCGCAATGTACTTGATTAGCAGATACTGGCAGATAGACCTACCAAAAGCTGACCAAGAGAAATGTGTAATCATTACCAAGCAAGGCCTCTTTCAGCCTATATGTATGCCACAAGGCCTGGCTAATTCTCCAGCCACTTTTCAACGCGCAATGAACTCTGTAATGAGGGACCTGAAGCTTTCCTGTGTTCTGGTTTTTTAGATGGCATCAATGTCTTCTCAAGAATCTTTGGTCAACACCTGGAACACCTCAAGGCTGTCTTCCAACATTTGATTGCAGCTAATCTAACGCTTAAGCCTAGGAAATGCAATTTCTTTAAAGAGCATCTGGAATTCCCGGGATACATTATAAGTAAGGATGAACTTAGACTGGTACCTACAAAAGTAGAGACAATTACCCATATGCAGCAACCAAGGAGCAAAAGAGACGCCCAGGTATTCCTGGGGATGATAGGATACTATAGAAGTTTCATTCCTAACTTTGCTAGTTTTGGAGGCCCTCTTTTTATCTCTTAAAAAACAAGGTCAATTTCTCATGTACTACAGGCTGTCAACAAGCTTTTGACAACTTAAAAGCCACCCTTATCACTAAACCTGTCCTTGCTTATCCTGATTTTAAACAATCTTTTGCTGTCCATACAGACACTAGTCTCACTGCAATTGGTACAGTTTTATCTCAAATGGATGACAAAGACCAGGAAAATCACATGGGTTACTGTTCAAGAACTCTGAATTGCCATGAGCACAATTACACAGTCACTGAATGGGAATGTCTGGCAGTTATTTACGCCTATCAACAGTTCAGAGTTTATCTGCATGACATCTATTTCACTGTAGTAACTGATAATGCTTCTCTTAAATGGCTTAAGACTATGAAGGATCCAAAAGGCTGCCTATCACGTTAGGCTATCAAGATACAAGCCTTTGACTATGAGATTGTGCACTGTGCTGGCGCAGCACATCAAAATGAAGATTGTTTATCTCAACTACCAAAAATAGTATTGGTTTCACCAGCAGCAGATAAGCTCTACAACAAGATACTCCTGGACCACTCTTTGTGGGGGGAGGAGCCACCTGAGATTCAGAAATTCTGAAAAATCTCTCTGTGGACACTAAAGTTAAGAACAAACAGCTGTGCAAACTCCACAAGGACAAATGGTTACCATATATCAGACCTTCACTATGTACAGACACAATTGTATTAGTCCACAAAACTGTAGATTATGAGGGCATTAAGAAAACCCTGAATCTTCTGCTGAAGCACTGCTACTGGGAAGGTATACACTCATATGTAGTGGAAACACTGGCCGCCTATCATAATTGCAATATAGAGCAACCAAAAGTCTTGTGCTACCAGCATCGCCCAATCTAACCCAGGTTTGCCTTCCACACTGTTGCAATAGATGTGGTTGGACCTCTGCCATTAAATACTGGTAAAAATAAGTTTTTGATTCTAGAATTGGATCAGCTTACCAAATGGGTGAAAGCAAAAGCAATCCCAAATCAGTTGGCCCTGACCACAGCCAAGTTCATTTTAGAGAATATCCTCTATAATCATGGTTGTCAGAAGACACTTCTCACAGACAATGGAGCAAACTCACAAGTTAAATGATACCCAGACTAAACAAACTAATGATTATCTGTGGAACTCTATCAACACATTATCATCCTCAAAACAATTATATGGTGGAACAAAATAATGAAAGCCCGGTCCAAATCTTGCAAAAGCTAAGTCACCAGCATGAATTGGAATGGGACACCTATCTTCCAGCTGTGGTCTTTGCTTATAACATTGGCTTTTGTAGAGCAACCAGGCAAAGCCCTTTTCAGTTGCTATACAGCTGGTAACCTAGCCTGCCACCACATCTATATAGCTTGGTAAACACCAGTGACACTATATCTCCAGACACATACCTTCAAAGGTTATCCCAGACGCTGATTAAACTGCAATTGGAGGCATATTTGACCAACCTGGCTGCCAAGATCAAGGACATTGACCGTTCAGAAAAGCACCAACCAGCCCTTCAAGTATATGACATAGGCAGCAAGGTCTATTTTTACAGCAATCAAGTATATGGTTGCAAAAGCAAACTTGCGTCATTGTGGCAAGGACCTGTAAAGGTAGTCCAGAAGGTAGGAGTAGACAGCTATACCTTAAAATACCTGGAGACTGAACAGTTGATTACCCAATTACATGTGCAATGCATGTGCAAGGCTCCTGGTGATCAAGTCTAAACCCTATTAAGGATAAAAACTCAGAAAAAGAAAAAACTAATATAAAAATCCATGAGTTGTTACCCTATTTGTGTCAAGTATGAGATAAAGCCTATAGAAAGGAAAAAGATAGTGAAGGTTTATGCAATTTACTTTATTGAGATGCTATTGCCTCTAAACCCAGTTGCAACTGGATGAGGACTTTTGCTACTTCTGCGTAGATAAACCAGATGTTAGGAAGCCAACAAAATGTAAAGGAAAGGAAAGGGGAATTGTCTACGGGAAGAAAATTTACGCAATTGATACCAACTTTAGGCAAAAGCAATTCCAAGCAAGATGCATTCCAACAGGAGAATCTCATGCTGGGCATACTCCTCTGGTGTTTTACCACCAACAAAATACATGATCCCTAAGAGCCACTTGATATACTCAGGTATATGGCATAGTCTCTGGTGATAGACAACTTTAGAGCCACTAAGTACCAGATTTCTGACCAAAGTCATTGAATGACAACTTCCTGCCCTACTGCAACTTAGAAGCTCCAAGATAACCCCATATCCCTCTATATCCAATACTTGTGGCTATCTGATCCATGCCACAAGGGCACAGGACCCACCACAGAACAAGGATTGGACCATGCAGTGAACACTAGTTTGATGAGTTTGAGAGCACAAGACGCCTGGTTGTCTGTCAGGGAAATCTCATAATAGGGGAAATCCTGGAGGCACAGTTGTGCATACCATACTAGTTTTACTCTATGGATACACCATTACACAGTATTTCCTATTTCAATTTTTCTGGTAGAGATCACATAGGGACTTTCCAAGGACAGCATCAGTGTTTACTGTATGACTACTGGCCCACAGAAGTGAAGACTAGAGATCTTCTCCCAACAAAGATAGGAAATCATGTCCAAGAATGAACCCTGACTTTCTTCTTGCACCTCCTCAGGAGCTGAACCTACTTTATCCTTGTTTAGTTCTTTGAGCAGCTTGGTTAAGCTAAGAACATATTATTCAGATCAGGCAGCAGACACATGCAAAGAAGTTTTAGTTTTGCCAGTATGGCTTTGTTTCTGAGAAATAGTTGATGATTGCAAGGAAGTGTGCATTCCAGAAGTTGCTATAAGAGAAATGCTAGATGGGGTATTCAGCTTGTATGAAACCAAACTGAAAGAGCTATGCAATTTTTTCTCTATTTTACCGCCCAGTATTTTGACAAACTTGACTTCTTCTAGAACAAGTACAGGCAAGTTGCTAGGCAGGTTGCTAACAGGGATGACAGATTTTCCCCTTTGGGTTTTATCAATTCTCTGTTTGGGAACATCAGTATAACATACTAATGGGTTTCTATTCCTTTTGGGTAATTTACCATTTTTAGAAAGGTTGTGTGTTTTTTCCAGTAATGCCTAGTTTAGTAAGGGGAAATTTTGTATGGTGATTGATTAAACTAGCCTTTACTGTAATGAAAATTGATCCTTTAAGCTTGGTGAGCAAGAGAGCAACTAGCACTCTCACTCTGGATGAAAGATAGTTCAATCAATCAAATAAGTTGTAACATTAGGCCATATTAAATTATGATCAGCCAATCTTATGTTAATAGTGGGTTAAGGTTGCAGCGGGATCAGGCTGTGAAGCAGAGGATCCTGGTGTTAAAGCGGCTATTATCAATATCTCAATTCTATATAACTCACATATTTGATATTCAATAAACTGTCAATTATTTTCATTTATTACATTTATTATGCATACTAAGTTTAGAGTGTAACTCAACTTAGTCTTTAGTAATTAGTAAGTTGTGATACAAGATAAGCAAGATAACTACCCATACTCAGTATTACAACAATAGGTGTGATTTTCATAGATAGCTGTGACTTTAAAGAGCCCAGGGTGGTTGGGTTCAATTTTTTCAGTGCTTGAGTTATGGGCATAAACTGGATCACCTATGGCGTAATGTGCTTCTAGGTATCTGGTTGCCCCCTTGATCTGTTCCTGGATAATGTTGCAGGCCTTGACCCACCCCTGTGCTAGCAAAGAAGTGCCAGTGAGAGGTGGTTTAGCTAGGACTGTTGATTTCAGTTTGCCCTGATCTATTCCTGTCACACCATTGTGAGCACCAAAGGCCTGTACGCTTGGGCTGAACCCTGTATCATGGTTGATTTGGGCATGTAGGATAAGTGGTGTGGTTAAAAAAAATTCTGTCCAGGAAGTGTTTTGTGATAAATGGGGAAAAGATTTGGAAAGGGCATAGCCTTGCTCTCAACCATGATTGAAACCATTATTTCAGCAGCAACCAAAAGGTTGTTTTCAACAATTTCAGGGGGGCAAAAGGGGGGAAATTCACTGACATCCTAAAGCAACAGATAAAAATCAATGGCCATGATCACTAACAAATTTTGAGCTTCATTATATTAGAGAATAATGTGAATGAGCTTTTTACAGCTCTTGTTTTTATTTAAGGGAGGGAATGGGGTTGGGGTGGGAATAGAGCAGGCCAAGGCCAATCAACCAATAAGGTGAGCCACGAGTGCAATATTGATGCAGGGAAATAAAATTAAATTTTTGAATGGACAAATTGAAAGGGAAACTGACTGTATTAAAATTGATAAAGCTGTCTTAGATCCATGTAACACTGCTCCCAGATGCCCTTGTACGTGACTCTTTGACCAGGAGTGTCTCTTGGGTGGTTTAGGCAAGGGCATCTTCAGAATAAAGTCCACAAGTAATAGTGTAAGGGCTTTTCCTGGCTTTTTCAGTAAATCTTTGGATAAATATCCAGGTGCAGTTGGGTAGAGATCCCCAAGCATTTTGTGAGTATTGAAGTGGAGGCCCAAGGAAGAGGTATAACTTTAAACACATTTTCTGCCTCCTGAACAACAGCCAATCTGTTCTTTGATCCATGAGGATGTCCACATCTGTGACATACTCCTTTGACTCCTTGACTCTGTTGCTGTGATGTGTCCACTTTGATATAAAATAAAATTTAAAACAAAATTAAATTAAAGTGGATCACTTTAACTATATAATATATTTGATGCAATCTTTGTCCATACATAGTAGCTCCATAGCTTGTCTTCCCTATAATATATTCCACACTTGGGGTATAAACTTTTTATATCTATTATTTTTGGCTGTTATATGTGCACCTTAAGCTGTTCATATTAATATACTTGATTTATTTGATAGTTTTCATAAAAAAACAGACACCCAGAACATTACATTTTTATTTTCTGCTCCAGATTGTATACATTAATTAGATGTGTTGAAACAGCAGGCTTGACCTGCCAGCAAGGTTCCAAACAAGTGAATTTGTGACCTAAAATCTGATTACCCAGCCAATCAAAGACAGACTAGGAAGTCAACTCAAATTACCAAATCTGATAACATGAACAGATGATGATCCCTTATGGTGGATACCTTGTTTTGGCGCTTGACTTGTTATCAGGATCAAGACACCCCCTTCATCATCCAGCTGTGTGATCAACACAATCATGTTCCTGTTATCCTTGATTCACATTGACTATATAATCACTATCTCTCAATAAAGATTATTATCTAGCTTCTAAATATTTTTTCCCTTGTAACTCTGCTAAAACAGCACAGTTACAACATTGGTAGCACAGGTAGGTTCTCCATCCTACCTTATTTTGAAAAATTCTGCCTGTTGCCTGCACGCGCTGCAGCCAACAAATCTTTGACAGAATTATGTCTGGCCTCCCGCCTGACTGGACTCTGTACACCCCTGGTGCTGAGATGCCCAATGGCTTCATCCTGTACCAGAACACGGTGATTTCACTCCCTGCGTTCAACGCCATGTCTGCACAGGGACTCTTTCAGGCTCCCTCCTCCATCCTGCAACCAACCAATAAAAACACCATGCCCGCCTACGTAGCCCAAAGACTGTGAAGCGCTGCCTTGGAACCTTTTGCTGGGGCCAACAACAACGCTGCCGCATGGATCCAGGCTGCCCAGAGCAAGCTGACCCAGATGGAATTTCCACAGCGGTTTTGGATTGTGGAAATCTCCATCCACCTGACCCATGACACTGGCACCTGGTGCAACAAGTGGCATGAAGAACACACCAAAAAGGACTGGGATACCTTCAAACAAGACTTCTTGGCAAGATTTGTGCTTAAGGATACGGCGCTCATGATCATACGCCAAGTAAAGAACCTAACCCAGACAGGCACTGTGAAGGAACTCACCTGCGCCTATGAGGAACTCCAACTTTGTGCACCATCTGACATGGCCTTTGACTCCCCAGCCACACATCTCATGTACTACGGCGCCCTCAAGTTGCATGTAATGATACACATGAACCTGGACCAGGTGACCAACCTACAAAGCCTGTACCGCAAAGCAGAGAAAGCAGAACAAAGCTCCAACATCCTTCATAAGGAACAAACAGGAAAACAAGAGAGACCCAAGGATTCCCACACAGGCAGGTGCTCCACTTGATCACCCCCTGGAAACAACAGGAATAATACCAGTCATAAGCCCACAAGCTCAAACAGACATGGTAATGGAAACAATGGCCAGTCAAGTTGTACCCATTTCCATATCAACGCCACACAAGGCAATCAAGACAAGGGAAAAGCCCGGGGAGAGCATTAAGTAAGCCAAGCTCTCCCTGCACAGCTCCTGACTTGCCCAATGATGATTACTGTCCCAAGTACGTGGACCAATGCCCAATGATCCAAGTACCCTTGGAGGACCCAGTACTGTACACCATCACCAGGCATCCCAATAAACTGATGTCCTATCCTTTCTGTTTTTGCAGTTACACAGGCTCAGCACTCCTGGATTTGGGTGCAGATTGAACCCTAGTCAACAGCAGCTTTGTGGACAAGTTCAAGCTAACCACTAATCCTTTGCAGATTAAAAACGTGGTCCTGGCTGATGAACACCACATTGCCGTGACAAGGGAAACCACCCCCTTCTCTATCATGCTTGAGAACCTCCACTCCACCATCCAAGGTCCTGTCATTGACTTCCCGAGGTTTGACATTGTACTGGGGTTAGACTGGTTACGTAAGAACAATCCTCATGTAGACTGGGCAACCTCAGTGTTGACCATCAAGCATGAAGGTGTCAACCACCAGATCTATCCTGACTCAGTGGACCAACTCCTAAACAACCACGTCTTTGTGCACATCACAGAGACCCTAGACAAAAAAGAAAACCTGAAGGCAATTGACTGGGACTCCTGTCAGTATAATATCATATACTTCAAGGATCACCAGGATACCTCCACGCCTCAGGACCACAAAACTGTGGCCTGCCATCCAGAAATCTTCAGGGAAGCGCTACCCAGGCTGCCCCCTGAGAAACACATCCAACACTCCATCCAACTCAAAGGGGCTGTCCCCAAAGCACATCCTATCTACAGGCTGACCCCAAACAAAGACGGCGCCCTATGCACCTACCTCAAGGAGGCATTGGAGAAAGGACTTATCTGCCCCTCACAGTCTCCCTTTGGGGCCGCTGTGTTCTTTGTGGCCAAGAAGGACGGTACCTTATGTCTGGTCACAGACTACCGAGCCCTAAACAAAGTTACTATCAAGAATTGTTATCCACTACCACTGATTGACAATTTCTTTGACGCCTTGGGAGGAGCCTCAGTCTTCTCCAAGATTGATCTGACTGTAGGCTACAGCCAGATTTGCATTAAGGAGGAAGACATCCCCAAAACAGCCTTTTGCACTAAATACGGCTCATACAAATGTGTGGTGCTCAACTTTGGCATGACAAACGCCCCGTCCACCTTTGTGACATTCATGAAAAAAGTTGTGAAATCCCTGGATTTTTGACTTGACAATTCAGTCATCAATCTATTGATTGGAATTTGGAAAGATATTCAAAATTAATTGATGTTTGGCCCAAACGTTGATGCATTGGCCAAATTGGTGGCACTAAGGCCAAACTGCTCTAAGAATTAAGAATGATTCTTCCTGACCCAAAATCAATGGACTGGTCTGCCTAAATTCAATCCAAATCAATTGTCCACATTTGATCAATCCAGCGGTGCAGCAGCACAACCCCAAAATATCCAAGTGCTCCATAGGAGCTTAAAACTTGGCTGTTAATGCACTTTTAGGTGCCCATCCCAATCATCTTAACCACAATAGTGGTTAGTCTATGGTTTAACCCAGTTCTGCCTATATTGGCTGGGGTTGAAGCCCAAAAAAACTTCTTGATATATTTCCATGTGTTATTTTATTATACTCTGCAATGGAGTAGATCCCACCCATAGGACATGGGATGTATGGACTGGTTTTCAGGAAGAAAGCCACAATAGCAGCTTGACATTACAGTTGGCACCACACTTGCCTTAGGACGAGGTCAGGAGCAGAAATGATGCAATAACAATAACTCCACAAAGGAGCATTGGGCAAGAGGCCTTTTGGGATAACACTATTCAGTAAAACCCCAATACATAGGCCGGTCCGGCCCTAGGATTCTTGGGTCAACTGCCCATGAGATAACATTTCTATAAAAGGATATTTTTCTAACAATAATAAAAGATTCAACTCTTGCTCTCTTCAACTTTACTCTTTATTAAGGTTTTATCTATGTTTAAAGAGAGTAAGACTGCGTTTTGGTCTGCCTAGATAAATAAAAGGTTTTTTGTTTTTAGTAACTGTGTATTGACATCCTTAGTCCTCATACAAGGAACCAATACTCTTTTCCCTAACAATGAACCTATCAGCTCTCCTCTTTTTAAAGATGAGAGAAGTATTTGCGCCACACATAGGCAAGCATGCCCTAGTCTACCTGGACAACATCATTGTCTACAGCCCCTTGGCGGAACAGCACCACAAGGACCTAGAGGCAGTCTTTGCTACCCTGGCACAACACAAACCGTTGGCCAAGCCCTCCAAGTGCCAGTTCTTCTGTGAACAGTTACTCTTCCTGGAACACATAGTCTCAAAGGATAGCATCCAACCCAACAGTCAAAAGATACAGGCTATCTGCAAGATGCCGCCACCCAAGGATAAGTTGGAACTGTGCATCTTCTTGGGAATGGTGGCCTATGTACAGTGCTTCATACCTGACTGTGGCGTTTTGACTGCTTCCTTATCCGCCATAACAGGCGCCAAGTCCAAGTTTGTGTTGACCCCCCAACGTGACCTCTGTTTTAGACACCTCAAGGAGAAACTCACAACAGCTCTCATCCTACAATACCCTGAATGTGACGGGGAATACCAGATGGAAACCAACGCCTCAGATTAATCCATTGGGGGAGTACTATGAATCAAAAATAATGAAGTCACTTCTTACCCATAGCTTATGAATCTCAAAAATTGACAGATTGCAAGTGTCAATACCCTATCCACAAAAAGGAACCACTGGCTATTGTGCACTGCCTAGTCAAATGGCGTTGCTACCTAGAACGCCAGGAAGAATTCACAGCATTAACCAACCACAAGTTGCTCATATATTTCAAAACCCAAGTCAAACTATCTTGCCGCCAAGCCCGCTGGATGGAGCTCTTGGAGAGATTCAATATGCTCATACAGTACAAACCTGGGCCCAAGCTTGCCATTGCAGACGCCCTCTCATGCCTATATGTCTGTGTCACAAGAGGAGAAAGTGGGTTTGACCCAGACTGGCCTCTCTTGGTACTACAAACAAAGGACAAGGGTTTCCCCCCTGACACAACCAACATAACAAAGGAAACAGTTATCAAAAACAAACACCTATTTGCTGACGTGTACGGGACCCTACACAGAAAAATGTCTGACGGCACTACCATTTCCTATATCCCCAAGCACCAGCGGGTAGACACCATCCTACGCTATCACAGAGACCTTGGACATACCAAGAGCAGAAACCTATATGAGTTCCTAAAGCATAAAGCCTGATGGCCAACCTTATACCGCAATGTCCAGGAAGTTCTAGACCAATGTGAGGTGTGCAAAAAGTTTGACAAAAGCAAAACCCCTCCAAAGTCAGTACTTCCCATCCGCACACAACTACCCTTTAAAGTATGGGCCCTTGACATTATTGGTCTCATGCCAGGGAAACACAATGATAAGAAATACATCATCACTGCTATAGACTTCACTACAAGATGGCCAGTAGCCCAAGAAGTAAGGGCGCACACTGGCAATGATGTACGACAATTTATTGGCAAAAAGATAATCAGCAAGTTTGGAAAGCCATAACTCCTGATAACCAATGGAGGGAAGGAATTGACCTCCAATACCACCAATGTATAACTTGCTAAAAATGGGGTCAAGCACACTGTAACAACACTATACCACCCACAGGCCAATGGACGTGTAGAGCGGCTTAATGGTAGCCTCGTGCAAGCCTTAGCCAAAATCACTGCCAGGAGACCTGAAGACTGGTATAAGCAGCTATTGACTGCACTACTTGTGTGCCAAACCCAAGTGAACAGATCCTCCAGAAAAAGTCCATTTGAGTTGGTATACAGCACACAGCCAAATATCATCCAAGCATTAACAGGACCCAAACTAGAAATCCTAAGTGAAGTCCCCCACGCTCAGACCCTCAAGTTATAGAGGCCAACAGCAAACAAACAGAAAAGGAAAATGAACATCTGCAAAAAACCTTTGTCCCCATCCAAGATAGACATGAAGTTGGGAAAAGGTTTGGGTCATGAACATTGATAAAAGCAAACTACAACCTGATAAAGTAGGCCCAGAAATTATTCTGAAGGTAAATGACAATAACACTTACCTTGTGCAAGGACTTGTAAAACGTAAGCAAGATAAGACCCTACACCATGATTGCCTAAGACCCTGCAAAGCAAGACAGAAACAACGCAAAACCACCCTACCCACCACAGAACAACAATTAGTCCAGTATGGCGCCGGGCTCCTGACAACCTCCCTGACAACCTACCCCCAGAGGAGGCTAACCTTCAGTTGGAGGGGTGTTGAAACAGCAGGCTTGACCCGCCAGCAAGGTTCCAACCAAGCGGGTTTATGACCCGCAATCTGATTATCTGGTCACTTGAAGCCAGACTAGGAAGTCAACTCAAATTACCAAATCTGATAACATGAACAGATGATGATCCCTTATGGTGGATACCTTGTTTTGGCGCTTGACTTGTTATCAGGATCAAGACACCCCCTTCACCATCCAGCCGTGTGATCAGCACAATCATGTTCCTGTTATCCTTGATTCACATTGACTATATAATCACTGTCTCTCAATAAATATTATTATTTAGCTTCTAAATATTTTTACCCTTGTAACTCTGCTAAAACAGCACAGTTACGACAGATGTACCAATACAAATGTGAAAACTTTACTGATTTGTTTTGATGCTTGATGTTTTTTGTCTGTTTCAGTTGCTATAGGGGTTTGTGAATGGGGCAATATTTTTTCTCCAGTGCTTGAGTTTGTCTAGTTCTCCTAGGACTTAATATCCATGGTAGTTTTGAAGTGCAACCGAAGTGGTTTTTTGTGACATCAGTTTATTTGTTGTTAACTCCAAATGATTTCCTTAGTATGAGTCTTTTATTGTGAGTTTGGACATTTTTGCCCATTGACATCCTTTTGGATATGAACCGGCCTTTTATTCTTACTAAAAAGTTTTATTTGTTCTGAAATGAACTGATATTTTTAAGGCTAGTATATTTTATCTCAACAGGTTTGAAAACTACTGTGAAGTTTCTTATCATTTAAATTTTTTAAAAATCTCTGGCTAGTGTCAAGTACATACTTCTTGGAAGTATAATAAACAAGTTAAAGGGGAAATTTAAATAGAAAATGATACTTTATTGTATATGAATATGAGATAATATATAATATCACAGGAAGTCACATACTGTCCATGTATGTTATGGGAGTTATGGGGCTTATCTGAGCAATGTTCCTCTTAAGTCATGAGGCTTATTCAAGTTGTGTCCCGCTTAAGATCTGGATTGTTTGATCCAGTAATAGATGGCCAAATGATAGTAGTGCCATCAATTTAATGATTAGTTGGTGAGTCTTTTGGTGAATCACTTGAGGCGTTAATTCCCCAAGAAAAAGTAATTGAAGATGTTGTAACACTAGTCTATGCTTTTTTAAAAAAGACTAGTCAGATTCCTTCAAAAGCTTATCTTTATACATGTTTTATAAAATTATAATCTAAAAAAAGCCCTAAGCTCAATATGTCTCAAGAAGTAAAAAATGAACAGCTCTCAGATTTCCTCATAGATCTTATAAGTCCCTCCAAAAAATTAAGAAATTACTTTACTGATGTGTTCTGGCCTTGGCAATGATATCCAAGTTAACATGGTGGGGATCCTTATGAAAAAATATTTGAGGTTTGCGCTAGCCTAGGGTTAGCTTTCAGGGATTAACAAGGATAATAACTTAAGGCCCTGGAAAATGAGAGTATATGGATATTTTTTAACAAAGGGAAAAGTGCCAAGGTTAATGTAAACCAAGGAAGAGGTAAAAAAACTTGATGCTTTATTACTGTAAATTCAGAACCTGAACGTAAAAATGCGGGATTGTCAAATCCTTGGTCCAAATTTTGAATCACTTTTACGGGAAACTCAGCTGAGTGAAAATTAAAATATTTAATAAAATCAACCATTTAATTTTACCTTTTTCTGGTTTATTTAAATTGGCAAATTTCAAATCTCTTGAGAAGATAACTCAACCAACAAAAGACAAAACTCAGCAAACAAATGCAGGATGCATGAACTAAAAATGCGGAATTCTAATGTACAATTTGAGATTTCCTGAATTTCAAATGAATCATAGACATCATGTAAAACTTAATGAATCTGAAATTGCGGGATTATCAAATCCAAGAACCAAATTTCAAATAAAAAATGAGATGAATTTGAAATAAATATAATTTATGGGTGTCTCAAAAAGGATGATAAAGGATCTAGAGTGGATTTGTGCTAATTCTTTTAGGAATCATAGACATTCTCAAAAAGCACCCTATTCTATTTTAAGACGGCTAAAATTTAGATACTTGATTTCAGTAGATTTTAAAAATTGTTAATAATAAAATAGAACTATATATTACAATCTATCTTATGACATTGTCTTTTCCTTGATGTGTTGATAGTTCATTGCTGTTAATAATGTGATTGCATTTAATTGGATAGTTTCACCTCCAGTTGCCTTGGCAGTAGGAAATCAAGCCACCTCCCCGAGACCAGTTGGTCTTGGGGAGGCAACTGGAGGTGAAACTATCTAATTAAACGCAATCACATCATTAACAGCAATGAACTATCAACTTATCAAGGAAAAGACAATGTGATAAGATAGATTGTAATATATACTTCTATTTTATTATTAACAATTTTTAAAATCTACTGTAATCAAGTATCCTTAATAGCAATACATGAATACATAGTTAGTAAACTGATGGTTTATCTTTCCCCCTCCTTTCTTCCTTGAAAAGAAGTTTTATGGCCCCTGGCTACGCCGGGGGCCAAAAACTTTTAAAAATTTCTGTGCTACCAGGAGGGTAGCTCATATATCATTATATGGTTTTGTGGTTGCTATATCCGTGATTTGAAGTGTATAATATTGCATCATTTCCAGTTTAGATAATTTTACACTTCACTTAATTTCATGTCTAAACATGGTTGTTGAGATTGAATTTTTCATTTGATTTTATCCAGAGTGGAGCTTCTTGATTTGGGTTGGTGTTTCCTAGTGTGCTTATTGTACATTCAATTTGGATTCCAGTTCCCGCAATTATTATTTGAGTTTACTAGTGGCATTCAAAAGTAATTTGAAATTTGGTTCTTGGATTTGACAATCCCACAATTTCAAAAAACATAGTAAACTTAATGAAAATGGTTGATGGATTTGAACGCTTCAAATCTGATTCCAGTTAATTCATTCTGTCTATTAGAAATATGCAGTTTGACTTGAACTTTGCAAAGTGTCTATGAGTTCCCACATTTTTAAAAATCCAAATAAAAACACAGAATTAAATTTAATTAAAAAAAGGCCATCCCACAAAAGTGATTTGAAATTTGGACCAATAATTTGACAATCCCGCATTTTTACGTTTAGGTTCTGAATTTACAGTATAAGAATATAGTATAATGTAGCCTTTAACAAGGTAGACCATTCAATAGATATACTGGAACATGACTCATCTGCCTCAGTATTATGATCATAATAAGTCAAGTGATGACATCCAGAATATGTGGAAATCGACTTACCCCTGCTTAAAGAAATGGGGCAACTGGTAAACTCAAATGTGAATCCAGCCAAGTCTTTGCACATCTCAACATGATTCAAAGACAAAATTGAATTAGTCTGAATATTGTGATTCACAACATTTACCTTGTTTTATTAATAACCAAAAAATATTAAAAATGCTGTAAGTTAATTAATAATCCAATTCTTATAGAATCAATGATATTTTCTTATAAGGCTCTAATAGTTATTTTGATAAGACAGCAATATTTATACCAGCTATATGGCACATTGATGTATCTATTATAAGATAATATAAAATTGAATTAAATCCTTTTTTCTTAATTAAGACGGGGTTCTCTCAATAACACTTAAATGATTACCTTTAGCTTATCTTTCTTAAAAACATAAACAGGGGTAATGAATCTTTATCTTTGTTTCATGAACTTAGATGCGTTTAACATTATTTGGTAAAATATAGGCTTATTTTTATATCGAAAAGTGCTTTTAATAAGCGCTTGAAAATGTATTTGTTTATTTGATTTTTAATTGAAGGGAAATTTGCCCGTGGAAACTGGGGCTTCATTAAGTTGATGGAAAACAAACATGAGGAAAATGTACCGACAGAAAACAGGCTTGCGGAAATTAAGGTGACGGAACATAAAGTTGAGCCTATTGTATATAAAAAATAGAAAGGCTTTTGGACAATTATATATGGTTATATCCAAGGTTAAAAAGAAGGGGAAAGCTAATTTGATTTTTGGCAGGCAGAAGCAAAAAAATAGTCAGGTAAGTTTGGCGTAAAATCATTCTCTTAAATATACTTAATACGAGTAATAGTAATAACTAGAGTAGTGAAAGAGGTTAAATTAATTGGATTGATTTACGAGCAACGCGAAACCAGCGTCGACGTCGCACACAGTTGACTGGGTTAGCTGGGACATCTGCTGTCCAATAGTGATCGTGAGCCTCAAAGGATTTCGCATATTGCCAACCGGTAGCTAGATCGACATTAGGGATATTTGTACACAGCTTCCAATCTGTCTGCCAGGACCAAGGGGAGTCGCCTTCTGTCGGCAGAGGAACAGCTGAAAGCTGTATTGAAGCATTAGTTCCACGGAGAGAAAAGTGGGGATATTCACTCGAAAGATTTGCAGGAGAGAAGTTCAATGTAGAAGTCCAAAGCCCTTTAATTTTCCCTGGGGAGACATAGCGCTCATTTTCATAAACAGAAATCAACCTAGCAAGTTGTTGTACTTCAGTCCTGGTATTTGGCTTGTTGGATAAAAACAGCTTCTCGGCATTCTCCAAAAGATCACACAAAAACACGTGTTCACAGCATACTGCAATCGCATAAGCTGTTTCTCCAAGGCTGTTATATAAAGTAGGATCACAAGGGAAATAGGGCTGAGATAGAAGATATTTGACAACGTTAGGAAACATTCTTGCCGTCGCATCCATAAGTGGTGTAAACCCTCGAAAGCTTTGACAATTGACCAAAGCCTTGCCTTCTTCAACAAGCAAGGAAACCAGTTTAAGATCACCGTTTGCTGAAGCATTGTGAAGCGCTGTCCACCCTTGAAAATCAACTTTGTTTACATCAGCACCATTTTTTATTAGCAACTGAGCAATTTGAATTTGTCCAGATTTGCAGCATTTCATAAGAGGCGTCTGTTAAAAAGCTGTTGGTTAGCGGCGGCTTAAATAATATATTTTTAGCAAAATAATACCTCTAAATTTGAGTCTAAAGAATCAATGTCAATTATTTTTTCTGAAAGCAATTGTTCAGCTATTTTCGTTTTTCCTTTGGAGGCAGCAATATGAAGGGGAGTATTGCCCACAGGAAAGGGAAGTGAATTTAAATCTAGATTTCCTTCTTGGTATCGACATAGAATTTGGAGTATTTCTTCTAACTTTTCTAGATCTCCTTTTTTACTTGCCTCACACAAAGAAAAGAGATTTTCTCTAAGGAACTCGTCTGGCAGGCTCTCAGAAAAGAAATCAGAATCGGAGAACTCTCGCTTTTCCTTGTTGAGGCCGTTTAAAGAGGAAGAGGAAGCCAAAACTATGGGTGAGTCAGATAGATCAGTTTCTCGTTTTCTGAGAAGACTGAGAAGCTTATATTTTTTCGTATGAGAGTCCCCATAAATTAGGTGAGTTTGATTTGGGAGAACTGGTGTAGTAAAGACATGGGGGTCTTTCACTTCTATATCCGATATAGAAGAAAAGCTCATTTTCTCTTATATTAATTGAAATTATTTTCAGTATTAAGTAATAAAAACTCTGAAACAAGTAGTAACAAGGATGAAGGCTTACGTTTTCACAAGCTTTGGGTGATCGTGACGATGCTAAATCTGGCTAAGGGCTGGGACTATGGCTGATTCAGCTAGCTTCCAGCTCTGGGCCAGCGTTTTAAAAAGCTATTTATAATTTTCAAATATATAAAAACGATTCTGTGTATGGCGGCCCAGAGCTGGAAGCTAGCCAGGACTGATCTTTATTACAACTAGAACTAATCGAGATACTAAATTCTTCAGGTTCAAATTGTTGCCACAGCTGGTCAAATCTAATCAAAGTTTACAACCAATGCACTTAGGGTTTTAGACTGCCAAAAGGCTAACCTATTCACTCGATTCATAATTTATTCTTTTACAACAGTCCATAAAATATGGTCAATATAGCTATTAGATTGCAAATTTTCTTATTTTTTTAGGAATATAATATCTAACATTAAATCACTTTAATACTGTAGTTGTCAAACATGCCGGGAAAAAAGTTTCTTTGGTAGCACTCTGGAAAATACTAGCATCACTCAGAAGCAACACACCAAATGATTTATATTGTTTAATTGATTGAAATTGTTCATTTAATATAATCATAGCATCTCGGAATCATAATGTAAACCATGTTATAAGCTAGAAAATATTTAGTCGCTAGTACAAAAGTCTAAAAAAGCAAGTACACTAATTCTAATGAGAGAGAATCAACACTTTGGCAAAGTTTCAAAAAGAACCATCACAACAAGCACAAAAAATTCAGGTGGCATCCTAGAACCTTGAGACAAACCACCAATAACCTCATACCATTGAAAATCAATCAGCAACAGCTCAGTACAGTAGTTTTCACAGCTGTGAGAATGAACAAAAAAATTCATCTGTAAACAAAGTGAACTCAAACTTAAGGAAGTTCTACATAACAATGTAAAATATCCACTCAGTTAATAAAAATATGTCATGTTACAGTAGTTTTAAAAGCTATAGCAACAAGCAAAAATACTTCAGATTCAAATGAATTCCAACTATCAGTGTAAAATATACACTCTGTTAACAGGGGTTTTGGTGTTAATAGATGAAATGGGTCAACACAGCCACAAAGTGCTCACACCCCAAACAAAAATATTCAAGATGCAACTGAACTACATGGATTCACAAACAAAATGGTTTGAGTTGTCCTTCAGTGTACATACATTTACTATGTCAATCAGTGATGAAATATACTCAAGCGCGGCGAGTCAAAACTCAAACCAAAAAAGAAATACAATAGCAACTCAACATGTAAATGAAACCACTCAATTGTTGTGTGAAATAGATTTTAAACAAGAATGATACCAAGGTATCTAAAATAAGGCACATGGTCTGAAACATGAATTTATAAAAGCTGTGTGCTGGGTATTTAAATATGGAGTAAAATATTGTGAGAGAAGGGGGCTAAACTAACTAAGTTTGGCTCCCATCCCGGCAAGACAAACCACCAGGATGCTGCCCACTGAATTACTGGGACAGCTGCTCTAAGGGGAGACCAGAGAGAGAACACCAGAGACAGTTGAGAGAAATAGGCATTCAGACCCATCAACACGAGGCCAGTGAGCAACCAAGGTGCATGTGAGGGAACAGAAGTTAGGACCTCAGGTGCCAGCAGGGGAGCAGAAATGGCGCTCTCCGGTGGAGAAGGGGAGAAGGGAGAGACTCCATCAGCGGCAAGGTCAGACAAGATGGGAACAGCTGAGTACAAATCTAAGTCATCACACACAAGACTCTTGACCAGTGCCTCTCCAGAAAATAAGAAGACCACTCAGGAAGTGCAATAGACTCTAAGGGTCATCACTCACAAGAAATGCCAAGAAGAAGAGACAACTCCAAAAATTGGGGGAAGTGGATCAGAGGAGCAGCAAAAAAGGGGCCAAAGAAAACACCACAAATTTGAGAACTGGGAGTATCATGATTAAAATCTCCAAGAAATTTGTAGTACTGTGATGCAATTTTGAGTCCTCAAAATAGTAAAAAAGATGAAGATACAGGCATTAACAGAAAAATGAGGTAAAATTACACTTGTCAGCTTCTGAAGAGCTTGGGGCGGTCTTGAGAGTCTTGAGAAGTGGCCAAAGCAAAGTTGGGCTTAAAATTGAGCAAAAACAAGTAAAATATAAGTTAACAATAGTAAAGTAAATACTTTTTGACTTGAATTTTCAAGATCAAAGCAAGCTTTTGAAAGCTAAAATAAAGAAGACAACAACTATGTAATAGAAGGTTCCCTAGGAGCTTTGGGACAACAACTGGGTTTGAACTGAAGTAAGGTTTATAACAAACAAGGCTAACACTTTATTTAAGGTGTGAGAAAAGGGGGCTAAACTAACTAAGTTTGGCTCCCATCCTGAAGGGAGGATTTACCAGTACATCAACCAGTGCAGGACTGATATGGCCGCTTGAGGGGGCGTCCATAAAGAGGACATACCAGATAGTTGGGGAAAGTAAGAATCTAGGCCCATCAGAATCATTCCACCCAGTAACCAAGAGGCACACTTGGGAGCAGACTCTTGTGGGTCCAAACTGTCTTCTTGAACTTGGACAATTGGATACTTGGTGGGAAGAGGCATTGGACGAGCCAAGCCTGGGACCATTGGGGAGGCTGATTCAAGGACATGGAACTCAAGGTCATCACAAGTAAGACTTCTCACAACGTTCTCACTAGTGGTAAGAATGTCCTGGGCACGTCCAGGGATATCCTCAAATATATGCATGAACTGATCAGGGTTGGCACCAATGTGGTAAAATGAGTGAGAAATATGACCCCAAAGGTCTGGAGAAGTAGACCATATTATTATCAAGGCAGGTGCCAGGGTGAGGGCCACAAACTTGAGTAGGGGTATCAACATTGTATTTAGGTCTAACTAGGGCCCAGTGATCTGTAGTTAATTTTCCTTGTCTCTTTGGTCTAAAGAGCAAGGCAAAAAGCACCAAAAAGAAATAGGAAAATCTTCTAAAATGCAGGAAGGGGACAGAGAGTGGCAACCACAGACTGTTGGCTTTGAAAGCGTAGTTGAAAGCTTTCAAGCATATAGAAGGCAACAGCAGGAGCAAAAGCAAGAGGGAAACAAAATAAAACTTACAATAGGTAATTAAAGAGATTAAATAACTAATTTTCAAGTTCAAGTTGGTGTCTCTTAAGCAAAAGTGGTAGGTGACAACGTTAACACTAACAATGTCTGTAATGACTTTGAAAGGGCACTGGAAGACCCAAAATAAAGGAAAGAAGGTAAGGGAAGATAAAACCTCTACTAACACTTTTAGAAAATGAAATGGAGCCAAATAAAAGGACCCAAAGACCACTAAAAATTGTGTTTTAAAGGTTCAAACTTTAATTATAAGAATGAGCAAGTAGGGGGTCAAAAGTACCCTGTCTTGCTTTAAGGGACAGATTTCAAATTTGAAAGGTCACCTGACCCAGGCAATGGGTCTGATTGGCCTGAAGAGAAATTTTGCAAAGGCAGGGCCATTAATTTGAAGGGTTTTATAATAATTTCCAGCTTCAACCCTGATTGGCTGGCATTACTGGAGTGATTTAAATCAGCATTTAATCCAGTTGGATTGGAAATTGATGATTCAGCAGTAGCACAACCTGGTTGTTTAGACTTAATTAGTTTTAAATGCGGACAAGCCCAAACCAAAAAATAGTCCAAATTAATCAGAGATTCCTCTCAAGTGAGAATTGAGTTCAGAACGTCAAGTTTTGCCGCCTGAGAAGGGTATGCCAACATGAATCTCTCATCAACTGTGTGGGCTAAATTCTCAAGAGAATAAAGGGGCTTGGCTGGCTTCTGAGCAGATTTTTTGGTACAACACAGACAGATTGTCCTATCTAAGGCTAAAGGGGGGAGTGCCTTTACATAAAGAGTATATGAACTCTAGGGTAGATTCCAAACAAGTCTCAAAATTTAAAGATATATGCAACCAAGTTTCCAAATTTAATATAATCAGAAAACCAACAAGCAGGGGCCTGAAAGTCCCTTGCTAAGTTAAAAGAAGGAAGTTACAATTAGTGAGTTGCATGACAACCTGGACTGAATCCAATTGGCTGGAGAAGAAATTTTGCTGAAACTACCCAGGGGGACTGGAGGGTTCCAAACTAATTTCTGGGCCTATATTTGATTGGCTGGAGTTGAACACAGACACTTGAAATTCATTAGACTTTACTCACATTGGCGTGACATCTCCTTATTGGATGTTTCAAATTGTTTTATGAGGCAGTTGACACTAAGCCAAGAGATAGTCTAAATTAACCAGTGTTTCTTCCCAGGTGGGAGCAACAAGGGCTGGGGGGTCTGCAGGATAAGCCAACACAAATCTTTTGTCTACAGTATATGCCAGATTCCCTAACAAATTGAGCGGCTTGGCTGGCATTTAGAGCATTTCTTGGTGCGGCAAGGAAAGATAGTGTGATCCAAAGCCAAAGAGGGCAGTGAATTTAAAAATAGGGAGGAAAGGGTGGGAAATATTTCAGTGAGTCTAAAATAGTCTTTTTAAAACTAAAAACAACTAATTAAGAAATAAAACATATATAAGCGGGTAGTTGGTTGGGGTAAATTCTAATTAAATAACCATATTCAGATAAAAAGCAAAAATAAAAATAGTGTAACTTAATTGATTTTTTATTTAGTATTGTATTAAAATTTAAAATGAAACAAACACAACAACATAGTGGCAATGCATTCAATGTGTGCTGTGGCCAGGAACGTCCCTGTGGATCAAAAAATTGAGTTAGTGCAACACAAGTGCCTACTCAGGAAGGAGACAGAGGAGAGTTAGATAGTGAGGTTGCATTGACACAACCAGTTCAAGTTGCACAGGTTGCAAAGGCACAAAGAATAAATCCTAGGGTTCCAAAGCTAACCAGAATTGCAATCAAGGTTGTCAGGTCTAAAAAAGCTAGAAACAAGGAAGTTGATGTAAATTCACTGCCCCCTTTGGCTTTGGGTTGCACTATCTTTCCTTGTTGTACCAAGAAATGCACCAAACACCAGTCAAGCCACTTAACTCTCTAGAGTATTAGGCGCATACTGTAGACAAAATATTTGTATTAGCTTATCCTGCAGACCTCCTAGCCCTTGTGGCTCCCACCTGGGAAGAAACACTGGTTAAGTTGGACTATCTCTTGGTGTCAGGAAACCAAACCTGATCTGCCGGCTTACTAGCATTTGAGAACTGACAGGTTGCAGACTGGGTGGGCAGGGCTCACCAAAGGATTGGTGCTAACTTAATGAGGTAGGAGATTGGCTTGCCCACCCACAACCACGGACCAGCAGCGGGGACAATAGTATCTATTACTCCTGTGAGATTAATATATACAATCCCAAAAAGCTTATTGGTATGATCCAGTGGGAGCTCAGTGGCAGAAGCAGGTGTTGGTCTAGGGGTGACAGGTGGTTCCATATCTAATTAGTAGGCAGGAAGGAAGTTGTATTTATCTCTGAACAGGCAGGGATTGGTAACGTACCAAGGGCCTTTTTGGTTGTATCTGGTTAACTCTGTAGTTCTGGCCAAGGGATCCTGGGCTAGTATGTTGTTGGCGGTATAGTACTTATACTCAGGCTTTAAGGGGTACTCTGTGAAATGAACATGACCAAAGGGGACACCTGGCAGGCAGTACATGGCTGGCAGGAGGGCCAGATGATCTTTGAGTTAACTGGCAGATAGCAAGAATAAAATACAGCAATAATTGGGGAAACCAATATCTCATAACCTTTATTTAAAAATTATGATAGGGATTGATCTCAGCCTGGCAGGTATTTAGACCACACTGCCAGGCTTCATTTCATGGTTGTTTTTTCTGAGCTTGGGTGGTTTTGTATCAGGGGTCTTAGATGACAGTGTGGCACTTGGCACTGGCAGTTTGCCACTGGCTGCTTTGGGATGAGAAGACTGTGAATCCTTCTATTTGTCAATTTGGGTATTGGGTGCCTCTTCAGGTTCAGTGACTCTTCCTGGGCTTTGGAGAATTTTGGAATAGCTTTCATTGGGAAACTTTAACATTTCACCAAGAAAACAGCTAGTGTCAGGTATTGGCACCTTGGGGGAATTCCCAGCATCTTGCACTGGTGGTTTACTTGCAGAATCCTGCGTGACAGTTAAAGGTTTGGGTCCTGGCGGGTTGGCAACAACTTTGTCAATTGGTACTGGGTTATTGGGTTCCCAGCCTGTGGGTCTAGAGGTCTGAAAAGGATTTTTTCCAGGGTTTGACTCTGGTTCTGTATTTTGGGATTCAGGAGCATCCAAATTGTCATTCCTGACATCATCCCCTTTTTCCTTAAAAATTCCCCCTTTCAGGGTCTTCCTGCTTGAGTATTGTTGGATGGCCTGTTTGGCATTGGTTAGGCTGCTCAAGGGCTCCCAGGTTCTTTCTTCAAAGGGGTACCCTAATCACTTAACATAGTACTGAGGGTCTTGTAGTGAACTTGGTTGCCGTGAATGTACTCAACTTTGTACTTATTTGAGTGATCCTTCCAGATTGGCGGGGGGCTAGACTTGATCTTCTGGTGGGGAAGGGAGTTCCCATTTTTTTAACAGCAAGGCACAGTGGAACACATTGTGGATCTTCCACATGGGGGTAGGTCTAACTTGAAGGCAACTTCTCCAATGAGCTTGGTGATCTTGTGTGGTCTGCTTCTTCTGTGAGCTAATTTTCTGCAAGGCATATGCAGGTGTACGTTCTGGGAGTCCAAATAGAACTCATCTTCAACTTGAAGGGGTCTACCAGGGGTTTGTTTTTGATCAGCAAAGGCCTTGTATGTCTGTACTGCTTGGTTCAGGTTTGCTAGGCATATAGTTTGGGTGTCATGGATCTGTTCGATCCAGGCGTGTCCAGACAGGTTGGTTTCCTTGTTTCCAATGCTAGGGTCCCATGTGAGGTCAAACCTGTAGTTGGCTTTGAAAGGGGACATTCCAGTAGAAGCATGGTTTTTGCTGTTGTAGGTGTACTGTGCCATGGGTAGCATCTTAGCCCAGTTATCTTGGTTTGCGTTGGTGTAGCACTGTAGATATTGTTCAATTATTTGGTTCACTTGTTAAGTCTGGCCATTGGTCTGCGGGTGGTAGGAGGTGGATACACAACACCTTACCCCTAAGTCCTTCATCACCTGAGTCAAGTAGTTAGAGGTAAATTGTGATCTTCTATCAGTGATGATTTCTGCCAAAGTGCTGTGTTGAGTTAGGATGCTGTTGTGGAAATGCCTAGATGTCTCTGCAGTAGTGCAGTGGGTAGTGGTAGGGACAAAGTAGGAAATTTTAGTGAATCTATCTACCATGACTAGGATTGCATTGAACTAATAATAAGGGGGCAGTTCCATAATATAATTCATTGAAACAGACTGCCAGGGTCCTGCTGGTATGTCTAGTGGTCTTAGTAAGCCTTCAGGTTTGGATTTACGGGTTTTGGTTCTTCCACATGTCTCACAGCCTTTGATGTAGGTGGCCATGTCTTTGTCCAGTTAGGGCCAAGCATAAATCTTCTTGATTCCTTGGATTTTTTTAAGTCTTCCAGGATGGCTGGCCATCTCTGAGTCATGATAGTCTATGAGTACTTTGGTCCTTGTTTTGCCTTCTGGTACATAGATCTGGTTGTGTAGTAGAAAGGTAGATCCTTTTAATGAGAAGCCTTTCTTGTGGTGGCAGCTCTCTGGGTCTGAGGTCAAGTTGGCAATGAGCTCTTCTGAGTACTTGTCTAGTTTCTGCGCCTCAATTATGTCAGGCTTACAGGCCATGATCTTCATGAACATCAGTTGGATGCCTAGGCTGGCGGGGTTGAGGAGTACATGGGTGTTGTGGTCCTTAGTCTCAACTGTGGTGGGAATCATATCTGCTCTTCTGCTCAGCGCATCAGGTACTATGTTCACTTTCCTGGATTTATAGTCAATTTTCAGGGTGTAGTCAACCAGTTCTAGAGCCCATATGTCCTGTCTCTGGTTCAACTGTCTGGGTTTAAAGAAGTAAACCAAGTTCTTGTGGCCGGTTAGGACCTTTACTTGGAATTCAGCGCCACATAGGTACCAGAGCCAATGTTTCAGGGTCTTCATTATTGCAAGCATCTCCTTGTTGTAGATCAGGTAGTTTCCTTTGGCAAGCATCATCTTCTTGGAGTAATATGCTACAGGATGTAGCATACTATCCCCTCCCTTCTAAAGAAGGACCCACCCACCGTAAAGTTGGATGTGTTGGTTTCCAGTACAAACGACTTGGATGGGTCAGGCATTGCCAGGACAGGTGCAGAGGTGAACACAAGTTTTAGGGCCTCAAATGTGGTGGTGCATTCCAGAGTCCAGGCAAAGGCAACCTTGTTGGAGCACAGGCGGGTCAGGGGCAGAGTGATGTGAGAAATTTTTTGGATGAAATCCCTACAGTAGTTTGCCAGGCCCAGAAAACTTCTCACATCCTTTCTGCATTTGGGCACCAGCCAAGCTGTTATTGCTCCTACTTTGTCCTGTACCATAGCAAAACCACCAGTCTTCAGTACATATCCCAGGAATTTGACCTCAGGCTGAAAGAATTCACATTTCTTAAGTTTATTGTGTAGGTTGGCCTGGGAGAGTTTTTCCAGTATAAGGTCCAGGTGTTGGAGGTGCTCTTCATGTGACTTGCTGTAGATGAGGATGTTGTCCAAGTACACAACACGAAATTAGTCAAGGTATTCACCTAGGACAGTATTGATCATCCTTTGGAAAGCGCTGGGGGTGCTGCACAGGCCAAATGACATTACTAGGTACTTGCACAACCCATATTAGGCTTTGAAAGCTGTCTTGTATTTGTCTCTGTCCTTGATTTGGATTTGATTAAACACATCTCTAAGGTCAATTTTTTAGTACACCTGGGCTCCAGTCAGTACATCACAGAGGTCATCAGTGTTGGGGATGAGATAACGGTTTTTTACCGTAATATTGTTCAGTTTCTGGTAGTTTACGCATGGACACATCCCGCCATCTTTCTTTCCTTTAAATAGCATGGGTGACAAGCAGGGGGCCTTTGACACTTGGATGAAACCTTTTTTGTTATATCATCCAGGTATGCTTTCAAGGCCACTTTTTTGCAGTGATTGCAGCTATAAATGGGGCTGTGGTGTGGTTGGGTCCCTGGTAACAGGTCTATAGCGTGATTGTAGATTGAATGGCTGGGTAGTTTTGTGGCTTCTTCTTTGCTGAACACATGGTCACATTTCTGAAGGGGGATAGATAAGGTTCCCACACTAGGTTACATCTTTATGGTTAAGAGTCTGTTAGTAGGGGTTCAACCATGGCTTATACAAAAAGGGACGGTGTCAAAAGATTCAGGTTGGCTCAATATGGCAGTTTGTTTACAATAGTTCAGGATCAGGCCATGTCTGTCAGACCAGGAATCACCCAGTATAAGGGGGTGGGGTAGTCCTGGCAAGAGGATCAGAGACAATGGGTACACATTATGTCCAATTGTCAACAGAAGTTCTTGTTCACACTCATGGCCAGTGTTCAGAGAGCTGGTTCCCATGACTACTTGTAGGCTATGCTCTGAAGCCTTCAAGCATAGTTCCTTTGCCAGGCTGGCGTCAATGAATCTTTCATCAGCTACTGTATCAATAAAAGCTTCAATCCGGCGCTTGTTCCCCAATAGTTCTATGGTCACTTGGATGGATTTTTAAGACTGGGAAGAAGTGTTTATTTGTGATAGTGAGATTGAAGCAGTGCTCTTCTTAGGGAAGGCTCTGGTCAAGTGGCCTGCCTTATGGCAGTGGAAGCAGAGTCTCTCACGGTAGTGTTGTTGGAGCTCTTCAGGTGACATTCCTGTTCTGTTGGGGGTTGTTGTTTGGCTTTGGCGGGTCTGGGAGGGGCCAGAATTCTCTTGGTTCATGCTGAGACCCTTGCACAGGGGAATTAGCTTGTCTAGGCTGAGGGTGGGCGGATGGTGCTTCAACAGGTCCTTCATTGCTAGGTTGACACCCTTCTGGAAGATAATGGCTGCCAGTTTGTCCTCCACATGGTGCGGGTTTTCAGTTTGAGAAATTTGTCAATATACGCTTGGATGGGTCAGGGACCTTGTCAAATTTCTAGCAGGGAGTTCAGGGTGTATTATCTAGTGTCACAATCTTCCCCTGTGGCCATCAACTCAGCTTCAAACTTGGCATAATCTAGGAAGAATTCCACGTCTTTGGTGGTGGCTTTTCCAAACCAATCAACGGCGTCTCCTGATAGCATGGTGGCTACTCCAAGCACCTTTTTAGTTTCACTGGAATAGGATGGGGCATTGGCTTGAAAATTTAATCAGAGCACTGGTATGGCGCGGCAGGCCTCCTCAAGAGTGAGTTTTCTCATCTGGGGCATCTCCACTTTGGTGAGGGATTGGTTGACTATCACATTATGAACCTGAGAGGAGGGCCCTTGTGATGGATCCAGGAAATTCATGCTTGCTTCTTCATTATCCTGGTCTGACTTTTTTACAGTTTGACAGGGAATCCCTTATGTAAGCTTTGATGAGCTTGGATTCTGGGCAAGCAATCTTGGCGTTAAACTTATTGCCATCTGGTGATCACTTCCACGTTTTTTGCTTCCCATAGTCTTAGCTGCAGACAATCTCTTTCATTCAATGGTAGTCTTATTTCAGTTAAAAGCCAAAAACACAAAGCATAAAAAGATTGAGGGGAAAGCAACCATTGTCACACATAATTATCATTTTTTATTAATTATTATCATGTTTCTATTATATACCAATCAGGGTGCATTTGGCTGAAAACCCCTCCAGTTCCAGAATCACACCTGGATTCCTATCACATGGTTTATGACATAACAGCTTCATCCAATCCAGATCTTTACCAAAAAGATCTTCACACTCTTAACCTATAAGAATGTGCCCTAATACATTCCAGAATCACCTGATGCTTTCTGTGGAAATGTATTGCTTTGGCTTGAAGCATTCCAGACTTCCAGCGCCAAAACCCTGTGGAATATATGTATTCCTGATCCAAGCAATCCTTGTTCCAACTGAGAACCAGCTGATCAATCCTGAATGTATAGACACCATTGTCTACATTTAGTTACTTTTTCATTTAATGGTTTTTTGCGTTAAAACCCCATTAAAACGCTTTGAAACACAAACCAGGCACCACAGCGGCGCCCGGGAACTTTCTTAGGCGGCGCCTTGGCGCTTTAAAAATCAATTAGGCGGCGCAGCAGCGCTTCTAACCTAATTAATTTGCCAAAATGGCGCTTTTAAACCACAATTTGGGGGTTTACTTTTGGCTAACATTAGCCAAACTTCTTGACACAGTCAAGGCAATTAAAAAATATAATTAAATCCTCATTAATTATATTCCCAGCATATATTAATTAACCATCCCAGGTAAGTAATCTGTTTGAAGACAACAAGTCTTTACTTGACACAGTCAAGTCCATTTTGGCCCTATGATCAAATCCTCATCAATCATATTCCAGGGTATCAATTAATTAACCTTTCCAGTTAATAAATTGTGTTTGAGACACCTAGCCTCATAATCTGAACTGTTCAGATTATTCATTTTGGCCCTCAATTAGTACAGCCTAATTGATTCCTGGGTATCAATTAACCTCCATGGTTAATTAGACGGTTTGAGACACCTAGTCTCATAATCTGAATTGTTCAGATTATTCATTTTGGCCCTCAATTAGTAAAGCCTAATTGATTCCTGGGTATCAATTAACCTCCATGGTTAATTAGACAGTTTGAGACACCTAGTCTCATAATCTGAATTGTTCAGATTATTCATTTTGGCCCTCAATTAGTACAGCCTAATCAATTCCTGGGTATCAATTAACCTTCATGGTTAATTAGACGGTTTGAGACACCTAGTCTCATAATCTGAACTATTCAGATTATTCATTACAGCCCTCAATTAGTACAGACTAATTGATTCCTGGGTATCATTACTACACTAGAAAATCTCTCCAAGGCCAATACTATTGTTATGAATTTCAGCCTATGAAATTAATCACAATTCAACCTCTTTGTGAAACCACAGCCCAATGTGACTGTAGTACAGTCACAGCCCTTTGGCGGCTTTAGCAGCGGAGTCAGATTTCTTGGAGTTGTTCAGGTTCACGTTTGTATTCTTCCACACGGAAGAAATTAGGTTTTTGGTCATCATAAATGTGTAATAAGTGATTAACATTACAAAAAACATACAATATGCCCCAAGAATAATCAACATCTTGGGGCTCAGGGTACCAGATTTAAAGTAGATTGTCATAATGTCAGGGAATCAACTCTGATCTGCCAGCTTGCTGTCAAAACTGCAGGCTTGACCCGCCAACAAGGTTCCAATCAAGCGGGTTTGTGACCCACAATCCAATTATCCAGTCACTCAAAGCCAGACTAGAAAGTCAACTCAAATTACCAAATCCAACAACATGAACAGATGATGATCCTCTACTTGTGGATACCTTGTTTTGGCATTTGACTCATTATCAGGATCAAGTCACCCCCTTCTTTTATCCAACCGTGTGATCACCAATTATGTTCCTGTTATCCATTGATTCACATGAACTATATAATCACTATCTCCCAATAAAGATTATTATCTATCTTCTAAATATTTTCCCCGTGTAACTCTGCTAAAACAGCACAGTTACAACATTGTTAGCACAGGTAGGTTCTCCATCCTACCTTATCTTGAAAAAATTCCGCCCGTTACCTGCACACGCCACAGCCAACAAATCCTTGACAGAATTATGTCTGGCCTCCTGCCTGACTGGACTCTGTACACTCCTGGTACCGCAATACCCAATGGTTTTGTCCTATACCAAAACACAGTTATCCTGCTACCTGCCTTCAACGCCATGTCTGCACAAGGTTTCTTCCAAGCTCCACCAGCAATGCCGCAACCAGCCGACAAAACCACCATGCCCGCCTATGTAGCCCAAAGACTACAAAGCGCTGCCTTGGAACCTTTTGCCGGGGCCAATGACAACAACACCGCTGCATGGATCCAGTCTGCCCAGAGCAAGCTAGCTCAGATGGAATGACCACAGCAATTTTGGATTGCAGAGATTTCCATTTGCCTGACCCATGACGCTGACACCTAGTGCAACAAGTGGCATGAAGAGCACACTGAAAAGAACTGGGATACCTTTAAGCAAGACTTCTTGGCAAGATTTGTGCTAAAGGACACATTGCTTATGATCATTTGCCAAGTAAAGAACCTGACCAAGACAGGCACTGTAAAGGAACTCACCCGCACCTATAAGGAACTCTGCCTTTGTGCACCCTCCAACATGGCCTTTGACACCCCAGCCACACACCTCATGTACAACAACGCTCTCAAGTTGCACGTGATGAGACATGTGAACCTGGATCAGGTGATAAAACTGCAAAGCCTATACTGTGAAGCAGAAAAAGTGGAAAAGACATCTAACACTCTGCACAAGGCACAAACTGGTAAACAAGAAAGACCCAAGGATTCCCATCCAAGCAGGTGCTCCTCTTGACCATCTCCTGGAGGCAACAGGAGCAATGCCAACCACAAGCCCACAGGTTCTAACAGACATGGAAATGGAAACAATGGCCAGTCAAACCGTACTCATTTCCGCGTCACTGCCATGCAGGGCAACCAAGATGAGGGAAAAGCCCAGGGAGAGCACTAAGCAAGCCAAGTTCTCCCCACGCAACTCCTGACTTGCCCAACAATGAATACCAACCCAAGGACATGGACCAATGCCCAATGGTCCAGGTGCCCTTGGAAGACCCAGTACTGTACACCATCACCAGACATACCAATAAGTTGATGTCCTATCATTTCTGCTTTTGCAGTTACACAGGCTCAGAACTCTTGGACTCAGGCGCAGACCAAACCTTAGTCAACAGTAGCTTTGTGGATAAGTTCAAGCTGGCCACTAATCCTTTGTGGATTAAAAATGTGGTCCTGGCTGATGAACACCACATTGCTGTGACAAGGGAAACTGCCCCCTTTTCTGTCATGCTCAAGAACCTTCACTCCACCATCCAAGGTCCTGTCATTGACTTTCCTAAGTTTGACATTGTACTGGGACTAGACTGGTTACAAAAGAACAATCCTCACATATACTGGGCAACCACAGTGTTGACCATCAAACGTGAAGTTTTCAACCACCAAATATACCCTGACTCCATGGACCAACTACTCCACGACCATGTCTTTGTGCGCATCACAGAGACCCAGGACAAGAAGTAAGATTTAAAGTCAATTGACTGGGACTCCTGCCAGTACAAGATCATACACTTCAAAGACCACCAGGATACCTCCACACCTCAGGACTGCAACATTGTGGCCCATTACCCAGAAATCTTTAAGGAAGTGTTACCTGGGCTGCCTCCTGAGAAGCATATTCAACACTCTATCCAACTCAAGGGGACTGTACCCAAGGTGCGCGCATTATCTACAGGCTGACCCCAAATGAAGACAACGCCTTATGCACCTACCTCAAGGAGGCATTGGAAAAAGGACTTATCTGCCCCTCACAATCTCCCTTTGGGGCCGCCGTATTCTTTGTGGCTAAGAAAGATGGTACCTTACGCCTGGTCACAGACTACCGTACTCTAAACAAAGTTACCATTAAGAATTATTACCCTCTACCACTGACTGACGGCCTCTTTGATGCCTTAGGAGGAGTCACTGTCTTTTCCAAGATTGATCTAACTGCAGGCTACAATCAGATTTGTATCAAGGAGGAAGACATTCCCAAAACAGCCTTCTGCACTAAATACGGCTCCTACAAATGTGTGGTGCTCAACTTTGGCATGACCAATGTCCCGTCCACCTTTGTAACCTTTATGAACAAAGTAATTGCGCCCCACATAGGCAAGCACACCCTATTGTACCTAGATAACATCATTTTCTACAGCCCCTTGGTGGAATAACACCACAAAGACCTTGAGGCAGTCTTTGCTACCTTGGCACAACACAAACTGTTGGCCAAGCCCTCCAAGTGCTAGTTCTTCCGCAAGCAACTACCCTTCCTGGAACACATAGTCTCAAAGGACAGCATCCAACCCAACAGTCAAAAGATACAGGCTATCTGCAAGATGCCACCACCCAAGGATAAGTTGGAACTCCGCACCTTCTTGGGAATGGTGGCCTATGTAAACCATTTCATACCTGACTGTGGTGTTCTGACTGCCCCCTTATCCGCCATAACTGGCACCAAGTCTAAGTTTGTGTGGACCCCCAACGTGACCTCTGTTTTAGATGCCTCAAAGAGAATCTCATGACAGCCCTCATCCTGCAATACCCCAAACGTGACGGGGAATCCCAGATGGAAACAGACGCCTCAGATGCATCCATTGGGGGAGTACTACAATTTAAAAATAGTGACAGCAACTTCCTGTCTGTAGCCTACAAATCACAGAAGTTGACAGATGGCAAGTGTCAATACCCCATCCACAAAAAGGAACCGCTGGCTATTGTGCACTGCCTAGTCAAATGGCGTTGCTACCTAGAACACCAGGAAGAATTCACAGCATTAATTGATCACAAGTCACTCATCTATTTCAAGACTCAAGCAAATCTTTCATGCCGCCAAGCGTGGTGGATGGAACTATTGGAGAGATTTAACATGCTCATCTAGTACAAGCCTGGGGAAAAGCTCGCCATGGCAGATGCCCTGTCCCATCTGTATGCCGTGCTTCAAGAGGAGAGAATGGGCCCAACCCAAACTGTCCTCTCCTGGTGTTACAAAAAAAAGACAAAGGGTTCCCCCCTGGTACCACCAACATAACCAAAGAAACAGTCATCAAGAATGAGCATCTCTTTGCTGACGTATATGGGACTCTTCACAAAAAAATGACTGCCAGCATGACCATTCCCTACATCCCCACACATCAGCAAGTTGACACTATCCTTTGCTATCACAAAGACCTTGGGCATACCAAGAGCAGAAACCTATATGAGTTCCTAAAACATAAAGCCTGGTGGCCAAACTTATACCGCAATGTCCAGGAAGTTCTAGACCAATGTGAGGTGTGCAAAAAGTTTACCAAAAGCAAAACCCCGCCAAAGTCAGTACTTCCCATCCGCACACAACTACCTTGCAAAGTATGGGCTCTTGAAATTGTTGGCCCCATGCCAGAGAAACACAATGACAAGAAATACATCATCACCACCATTGACTTTGCAATAAGATGGCCAGTAGCACAAGCAGTAAAGGCACACACTGGCAATGACGTTTGACAATTTATTGGCAAAGAAATAATCAGCAAGTTTGGAAAGCCAGAACTCCTGATAACCAATGGAGGCAAAGAGTTGACCTCCAAAAACACCAATGTATACCTCACCAAGAATGGGGTCAAAAACACCATAATAACACCATACCATCCACAGGCCAATGGACAAGTAGAGCGGCTTAATGGTAGCCTTGTGCAAGCCTTAGCCAAACTCACCGCTGGGAGACCTGAAGACTGGTATAAGCAGCTATAGACTGCATTACTTGTGTGCCAACCCCAAGTGAACATTCCACTGGGAAAAGCCCGTTTGAACTGGTATACAGCACACAGCCAAATATCATTCAAGCATTGACAGGACCCAAACTGGAAATTCCAAGTGAAGTCCCCCTTGCTCAGACCCTCAAGTAATGGAGGCTAATCACGAGCAAACAGCCAAAAAGAATGAACGTCTGCAAAAGACATTTGTCCCCATCTGCAATAGACATGAAGTTGGGGACAAAGTATGGGTCATGAATGTTGACAAGAGCAAGTTACAACCTGAAAAAGTGGGGCCAGCAATCATTCTAAAGGTAAACAACAATAACACTTACCTTGGGAAAGGGCTTGGCAAGCGTAAACAAGACAAAACCCTACACCATGATTTCCTACAACCCTGCAAAGCAAGACAGAAACAACAAGATACTGCCCTACCAGCTACAGAACAACAACTAGTTCAATACGGCTCCCGGGCTCCTGACAACCTCCCTGACAACCTGCCCCCAGAGGAGACCAACCTTCAGTCAGGGGGGGTCAAAACCGCAGGCTTGACCCGCCAGCAAGGTTCCAACCAAGCGGGTTTGTGACCCGCAATCTGATTATCCGGTCACTCGAAGCCAGACTAGGAAGTCAACTCAAATTACCAAATCCAACAACATGAACAGATGATGATCCTCTATGATGGATACCTTGTTTTGGTGCTTGACTCATTATCAGGATCAAGCCACCCCCTTCTTTCATCCAACTATGTGATCACCAATCATGTTCCTGTTATCTATTGATTCACATGAACTATATAATCACTATCTCCCAATAAAGATTATTATCTATCTTCTAAATATTTTTCCCTGTGTAACTCTGCTAAAACAGCACAGTTACAACATTTCTAGCGTTTGGGAACCGGCAGGTTGCGGACTGGGTGGGCAGGGCCCACCAAAGGATTGGCGCTAACTTAATGAGATAGGACATTGACTTGCCCACCCACAACCATGGACCGGCGGTGGGACAATAGTATCTATTACTCCTGTGAGAGTAATATATACAATCCCAAAAAGCTTATTGGTATGGTCCAGTGGGAGCTTGGTGGTGGAAGCAGGCATTGGTTTGGGGGTGGCAGGTGGTTCCATGTCTAATTAGTAGGCAGGAAGGAAGTTGTATTTATCTCTGAACAGGCAGGGATTGGTAACATACCAAGGGCCTTTTTGGTTGTATCTGGTTAACACTGTAGTTCTGGCCAAAAAATCCTGGGCTAGTATGTTGTTGGTAGTGTAGTACTTATACTCAGGCTTTAAGGGCTACTCTGTGAAATGAACAGGACCAAAGGGGATACCTGGCAAGCAGTACGTGGCTGGCGGGCTGGCAGGAGGGTCAGATAATCTTTGAGTTAACTGGCAGATGACAATAATAAAATACGGTAATAATTGGGGAAACTAATATCTCATAACCTTTAATTAAAAATTACAATGTGGATTGATCTTGGCCTGACAGGTATTTATACCACACTTCCAGGCTTCATTTACTGGTTGCTTTTTCTGAGCTTGGGTGGTTTGGCATCAGGGGTCTTAGATGGCAGTGTGTCGCTTGGCACTGGTGGTTTGCCACTGGTTGCTTCAGGATGAGAAGACTTTGAATTCTTCTGCTTATAAATTTGGGTATTGGGTGCCTCTTCAGGTTCAGTGCCTCTTCCTGGGCTTTGAGGAATTTTGGAATAACTTTCATTAGGAAACTTTAACATTTCACCAAGAAAACAGCTAGTGTCAGGTATTGGCACCTTGGGGGAATTCCCAGCATCTTGCACTGGTGGTTTACTTGCAGAATCCTGCGTGACAGTTAAAGGTTTGGGTCCTGGCGGGTTGGCAACAACTTTGTCAATTGGTACTGGGTTATTGGGTTCCCAGCCTGTGGGTCTGGCGGTCTGAAAAGGATTTTGTCTAGGGTTTGACTCTGGTTCCGTATTTTGGGATTCAGGAGCATCCAAATTGTCATATCTGACACTTGGCCTGGTGTCAACTGCTCCTGAAAACAATTAAAAACAGCCAATCAAAAGTTTCCACATGGATCTCAGCAAAGTTAAATTAATCCCAAATATCAATGTCCAACTCCATCCAATCAAATGGAGGCCCAGAAATCAGTTTAGAACCCTCCAGTTCTCCTGGGTGGGTTCAGCAAAATTTCTCTCCCAGCCAATTGAATCCAGGTTAAGTTGTCATGTGACCCATTAATTTTTAACCTCCTCCCTCTTAACTTAGAAAAAGACTTCCAGTCCCCTGCTTGTTGATTCTCTAATATCATTAAAAACTTGGATTTTTTGTTGCACCCATTTTACTAAATTTGAAGTTTTGAATTCTTCCTCTGAGTTTGCCTTTAGATTTTAGAAATTGTTAGTCTTTTCCTTAATATATGCTACCTTTGAGTGGCACTGTTTGAACCTGGTGGTCTTCTTGATACTAAAGAAAGAAGCTCCAGTGTATAGTTTTGATCTAAATTGCTTTTGATTTCAAAAACTTTGTTTGAAACCAAAATTTAAGTTAGTAATTTATATAAAAACTTACTTTTTTATTCTATTTTCTTTTCTTTTGCCTGTTTTCAAACCCACTTTGATTGAACTTGACAGCAAAGCCACCCGCAACCACCTGCAAGCCTCCAAAAGTTCTCTGGCTTGCTCCTGCTTGTGTCTTTCTTTGGTGCCCCCTATTTACCAAGGTTTTACTACAAAAATCCCAGTAAACACCACCATCAGACTCCAAATTTCCTAGAGTTTTCAAAAATGATATACCCTGCTCTCAAGTTTGTAGTTTTTCCTTGGCTCTGTTTCTGTTGCTTCTTTAGTCAACCTTCCCAGACCTTTGGCGTCAACTCCTCTCTTCTGCATGCATTGTGGGTGACAACCCCTCCAGTCTCCTGCACCTCCTGGGCAGCCTTCTTGTCTCAGGAGAGACTCTGGCCAAGATTCTGACCTGCAATGACCTAGACCTGTACTCTGCTGATCCTGCCTTGCTTGCTCCTGCTGTGGCAGAAGTGCCCACTTCCCTTCTGTCTAGAACTGAGAGTGACAAGTCTGTCCCACTGCAGGAACCAGAGTTTCTGACTCCTGTTCCCTCTCAGGCACTATGATTGCTTACTAGCCTTGTGTTGATGGGATTGAATGCCTACTTTCCTCAACTGTCACTGGTGTCTTCCCTTTGGTCCTCTCTTAGAGAAGCTGTCCCAGTACTCCACTGTGCGGCACCCTGGTGGTTTGTCTCACCAGGGTAAGAGCCAAACTTAGTTAGTTTAGCCCCCTTCTCTCACAGTTGAGCTTACTTCTTTTGTATTTGACCTCATTTACCAACAGGAGTCAGTCCCAACAGCCATGATGGAGAAGGTTGAGCCTGTGCTTGACACTAGCTACAAGCCCTATATAAGCAACAGTGACCAAGAAGACATTAAAGAGCCCAATTTTTATAGAAATACAAAGGGACAGCTGGTGCTAAAGAAGGTTGTGATGTTTTACAACAAGGTGCCTATGCCTTGTGTACCAGTCACCAATTGTGATCCTGGCTTATTTGTACCAAAAAAAGCCACCTGAAAGGCAGTCCCCAATGTAAAACACATTGTTCTCCTCAAGCTGATGCAGGAATCTGATAACTACAAACAGGCCACACCTATCATTGGGGAAGATACCAAATATGCAAGTAAATTGTGAGAATTGGGGAGCAGGGTAGGAGGAAATAAAACCAAGCTCTCAACCACAATAAAAATTGCTGTTTCAGCAACAACCAAAAGGCTGCTGCCAACAATTTCTGGGAGGCCAGAGGGGGGAAGGAATTAACTGAACACCAAAAGCAACAGAAAAAACCAAATGGCTGAATTAGACTAACAAATTTTGAACTTTATTAGAGTAGAGAATTATGAAACAAGGCTTTTCACAACTCTTACATTCATTTAAAGGAAGGGGATGGAATTTGGATGGGAAGTTGAATGTCCAAAACTGATTAACCAATTATATGAGGGAACATGGATGCATCTCTTGAGGCAGTAAAATCCAGAAAAATCCAAATGGCCAAAATCAAAGGGAAAACTGACTCAACTAAAAACTGAGGAACCTGTCCTGAATGCAATTACCACTGCTCCTGGCCGCTCTTGCACATGATATTTAATCAGAGGTGTCTCTTGGGTGGGTTAGGTGAGGGAATTTTCAAACTAACTCTGCAATTAATAATGTGAGGACTTTTCTTGGGGTTTTTTAGTAAATCTTTGATAAATATCCAGGTGTAAGTTAGTAGAGATCCCTGAGCATTTGATGAGTATTGAAGTAGAGGCCCAAGGTGAAGCCGTAACTTTACATAAATATTCAATAGATTTATTAATACTGGGCAAGTTCTAAAATTGGAGAAATCTACACACCTGTTGACCCTGCTCAACAAGAAGCACACATGGGTCATCTGTCAGTAGATTAAACAAGACTGGCATCTTCAACTAGAAAATATACAGTCAATAGACAAATCCACTTTTGGGATTGAGGCTTGAATTTCTTTTACTACCATATAGTCAAGGGTCTGCAGTTATTGTAAAAAAAACTTGGGGTATCTCCCTATAACCACAACAGCCCTGACAATATTGAGACCCAGAAAAACTACACAGAGGTGTACACTGAGCTCAAAGCCAAGAGGATGGTCAAATTCTATTACATTAACAAATCACTGTTTGCCTCAAATATGTGAAATAGCTATGGCCATGTCCCCAAAGGTTCAAAAGATGGAGTAACTTGGTGTGCTGCAGTCTGCACCACATCATATTTCATGATGGCTCTCCTCAGTCCAAAAGGGATTGAGATGTATCAAATAACATTGGAATCCCGCAACAGGCGGTGTAAATTCACTGCCCTCTTTGGCTTTGGATCATACCATTTTTCTCTGCTGCATCAAGAGAAACTCCCAAACGCCAGTCAAACCACTTGATTCCTTAAGGGGCTTAGCTCACACTGTAGATGAAATATTTTTAATGGATTACCCTGCAGATCCTCTGGCCATTGTGGCTCCCCCTGGAAAGAAACACTAATTAATTTGGACTATCTGTTACAGTAGTTTTAAAGGCTATGATGACAAGCAAAAATACTTTGGATTTAAATGAAAATAACTCATATGTAAAAAAAATTAAAAAAAAATAAATCTATTGTAAATTAATATAAAATTATTATTTTTAATTTTGTTTACATCTGAGTTATTTTTGTTTAAATTTGAAGTATTTTTGCTTGTCCTTTAGCTTTTAAAACTACTGTAGCTTGGTGTTGTCTGCTTTTGAAAAAAAAACTAGGGCAACCAATCAAACAATGCCATATCAACACTCACTAAGTCATATGAATCAGAAAAAATCCAACCCCTCCACAGCCAATCAACTGTGGTTTGAAAATTAGTTCAAACTCATCCAGTCCCCCTGGGTTTGGCCAGTAAAATTTATCTTTCACCCAATCAGGTTGAGTCAAATCTATCAAGTGACCACACAACCTCAAACCCACTCCCTTAAGTCAAGCCAGGGGATTTTTGGTCCCCTTCTTGTTCATTCTCTTATTTAATAAAGCATTTGGGTTTTAAAAGCACAATTTTAAATTTTATTGATCTGTTGGAACTCTACTTTGAGTTCTTCAAATCATTAAAAGTGTTAGTAAAGCGTCTAAGTTTTCTTACCTTCTTCTTTGCCTGTTTGAGCCTGACAGTCTCTTCTGAATCCCTAGTGAAAGTGTTAGTGTATAGCATTGGCTTTGAGTAATTAAGTTCTTGAAACTGTAGTTTGAAACTGAAGGTTAAATTAATACATGATATAAAAACTTACTTTTATATTCAATTTTATTTATTCCTGTTTGGATTTGAACCCACTTTTGCTCTGATTACCACCAAAGCCTTAAAAGACCTTTATCAATATATCTTTAAGCTTCCAAAGTTGATCTTACTGGATTTTTCTTGTTTCTACACCACCCATTTAATTTTCTATAACATTGAGTTCAGAAATTGCACTCCTAGACTCCAAATTTCTTGGAGATTGCAAATATGATTCTTCCTGTCCTTAAATTTGTTGTCTTTTCCTTGGCTTTGTTATTGTAGCTTATTTTGTCCACTTCTCCTGACCTTTGGGCCTAAATTTCCTCTTCTGTGCGCCTTGTGGAAGACAATCCTATTAAACTTCTGTGCCTCCCAAATAATCTCCTTTCTTCTGGGGAGATCCTTGTTGTCAGGAACCCACCCCAAAGGGAATAATCTCCCTACATAGTGAATTAAGGCAGAAGGGTTTAACCCAGTGATAATAGATCCTATGGGAATATAAACCATACCCAGGTGTATGAATTCTCCTAGGATTTGGTATCTACCAAGGAGGGGATTGAATTGTCCAAGGAAATTGTACACTCCCAAGTAGGCAAGCAAAGATAAGGAGGCAAAAGGATGGAATAGACTGGTTTCCACAGGGTTGGTTGTCACAGATTGAGCTTATTGTTTGATAGGAGGGTTTGTTGAGAACAAGGAAGCTGTATACCATTTCCCTGGCACCACTGGTGCTCATTTCCCGTTATCACAGTATTCTGTGCTGGTTCCTGTACCAGGGAGTGTTTCCATCTGAACAGAGGAGTGTACTAAAGTACAAATCAAAATTAGAGTCACACATTTAAGCCAGATTCCCCAAAAGAAGGGAAAGATTAGTTGGTTTCATGGAAGAAATTCTAAAGGTCTTACAAGCAATAAAAATATTAAGTTTGGGTAAAAACTCTTTATTGGTTGAGCAATTGTGATTAACAATCCTCAGAAACTTAT
>QTSX02002219.1:167277-318909 GCA_014839935.2 Entomophthora muscae
TGTATATTTCCCATGAAGTTGGCTTCTATTTCTATCAAAAAAGTTGAGATCCTTCATGTGGCTGAACCAGCTCTGCTCTGAACCAGTTGTTGATCTTGGCAGGTTGTAAACCTATGGTATACATCATGGGGTTTTAGGGGGATGGTGTTGACATGGTAGGAGTATGCAACTTTCAGCGCTGAGTAGTTTGGTGCATTGGTGATTCAACTCATAACAAGTCAAATCACCAATCATCAAGCCAGCCAATCAGATTGCGCCCAGCCAATCCCCCAATTTTGGGTGATTGATAGGGGCCCTGAAATCCGATTTTAATCAAAAATTGGATGAAAATTAAGTCCTGCATTTAAAAAACTATGTTTTGTTAAGGCTCGGGTTTAAACCCAAGCTTTTTTATCAAGTCTTTTTGCATTATATTAATAAAAAACATTAAAAATTATTATCTTCTATATGTAATTTTTTATTTCAAATCCAATGAAGGTAATTACAGACATACATTTACTAATAAAAATTTTAGATATTAATATGTATAACTTCAAAAGCATAATAAATATCTTTTAATAATCCTTTTTAACCTAACTTGAATTTGTATTAATATAATTGATAAAGATACTCTCTATTTATTAAAATAAAGAGATGATAACCTAAGAGAAGTAACTAAGTAACAACAAAAATAGTATTATGTACTAAGTGTATTAGTGACATTTAGTATATTATTAAATTTTAACCTTTTATAGTTATAGTATAATATTATAAATATTATAATCACATAACATTACAATATTTTTGTATGAAGCTTCAAATGATAACATAAAATATACCTGAAGACTTTAAAATAAGATTCAAGATTTTTATATTATATTTAACAGTTAAGTAGTATTTTACCCTAGAGCAAAATCAGGGTATTGCTATACTGTATGTGTAATCTTTTTTAGACCTTTATTTTTAATTCTCATGGATATATATAGCACATTTTTAAATAAATATAGCTTTTCTATTATCAGGTACCTATATTTTACAATACATATACTTTTTTTATTAACTTATCTATCTCAATATGGGTCTATTTTCTAATTGAATCACTATTTACTTTAACTAAAACTAACTCATACTAGTGTTTTTATAATATTTGTGAAGCCTATAAGCCAAGCTAAGATGAAAATTTGATAATGCCGCAACATCTTTGATTACTCCCTCTCAGGGAATTAACACCCTAAGTAGATCAACCAAATGAGTCACTGAATGGCTCACTGACTAACCAGTAAATGGGCGGCATTACTATCAGTCGACCATCTAGTACAGGGATCAAATAATCCAGATCCTAAATGGAACACAACTTGAATAAACCTCATGACCTAAGAGGAACATTACTCAGATAAGCCCCATGACCTCCATGATGTGCATGGACAGTATGTGGCTTTCTATGATACTATATATTATCCTATATTCATATCCAATAAAGTAACATTTCTCTTCTTAATTTTGCCCTTTATCTCGTTTATTATACTTTCCAGAAGTATAAGCACAACAATAAGTGATATATTTATTAAGATAAAAGAATATCTTCAGAATAGATAAAAGGGTACACACTTCAATTCTGACAATAATTTTTTCTGGGAACCAGAATATAACATTATATCATTATTTATGGTATTTTATAGTAAATTTATTAAAAATATATCAAAAATAATTTTTATTAAAACTTTTAGAGATATATAGCTTAATATCTAAAAAATTTATTAGTAAATATATATTTTTAATTGCCTCCATTGGATTTGAAATAAAAAAAATTACATATAGAAGGTAATAATTTTTAATGTTTTTTATTAATATAATGCAAAAAAACTTGATAAAAAAGCTCGGGTTTAAACCCGAGCCTTAACAAAACATAGTTTTTTAAATGCAGGACTTAATTTTCATCCGATTTTTGATTAAAATCGGATTTCAGGGCTCCTATCAACCACCCGAAATTGGGGGGTTGACCGGGCGCGATCTGATTGGCTGGCTTGATGATTGGTGATTTGACTTGTTGAGTCGAATCACCAATGCACCAAACCACTCAGCGCCCAACTTTCCCTGGATATCGCGGTGGATGTTGTATAGTCACTTCTTCCTGGAATGAAGGTATAGTGTATTCCAATTGGGTTCCCCGTTAAGTGCAGCACAGCTACGGGATTTGGTAAACTTGGTTTGCATGTGGGCTAGACTTTCCATGGAAGGTAGGTGGCGTTAAAATGAGGTGCAAGGGTATTGGGATAATAAAGTACCATGGTTGAAGATGGGTAAATTATACTCTGCTTGGTCAGTTGGTTTGATAATAAATAGAGTAATACTGTTGGGGGTGTACTGCTAGAATATAAATATTTAAATTGAATTATTGGTGTTTAGAGCTGTTATCCAAATCTGAAAGTTAGTCGGTGGGTGTGATTTAAAGAAAAAACATTTTGGGGGTTTATCAGGTAAATAGTTGGATTTATATTTTAATGGGAAGATTATTAATGAGGCTAGTTGTCATTTGGATTTCTTCTAGGGCTGTGTATCGAAGGCGGTGTCACTCGAATGCTGGGAATATCGATTTCGGCCTGCTCATGGGGAGACAGGGCAGAGATGTCTATGCCTGAGTTGCCCAAGTTCAGCGTGAGAACGGGAGGAGTGGTGGGGGTCATGGGAGGCCTGGGCGAGCAGGGGGGAGTGTCGATGATGGCAGCGAGGGCGAGTGAATGTTTGGAGCGCATTAGATGGGTTTGGAGTAAAGAGTTTTGGATGCGGCGGGCCACAGGGGAATCTTCGTCCATTGAGAAGGCATATCCGCAGTAGGGTGCAGCTGTGGGATGCAGGAAGCGCCCAAGGCCCAAGTGAGACTTGGTCAGCGTGGATTGCAAGGTAGTGCGACGACGCTGGCGGAGAAGGCGGCGCGACTGGCGGCAGATGTAGTTGGAGAATATCAGGACTTGTTCACGGATCAAATCCACATCGGTGGGACGCAGCGTAACTCTGACGTAGTTGGCAAACAGCCGCGGAAGAAGGCAAAGCATTATAACAAGAATCAGCACCAACCAGAACGTTGGAAGAGTGAAGAGCAGTTGATCGACAGACAGCAGGGGATTGTTAAGCCTGGACATTACAAAAACGACGCAAAAGAAAAAAGCAATGCTTGCCCCAATCACAGCAAACATCATCCACGTCCAATTGAATGTCCAGATCCCAACGTACAGGTTTGTCGTTGCCACCACGCAGGCCACGACCAGTGTGCCAAGCCCATCCAAACTGGTGTTGGATTCGCCATTCAAGCCAAGTGTTCCCACGTCAAACATCATGAGCGGTATAAAGAAGCACACCAGAGACTGGTAGGTAGCATCCAAAACAATAAGGTAGAATCGGCGATGGGTATACTCTTCATGAGTGATACCATTGCGGTACAGCTGGGGCGTCACCATTGCCACTTCGGCGCGTATATCCTGGTCAAAGGACCCTAGCACCACGACGGGAAAGGCAGTAAAGAAAAGGTTGTAGCAGAGGACTAGCGGATACTCATACAGAAAGTTCTGAGACGACCCGTTAAAGAACTGAAACCAGAAGTTAGTCAGAGTCATGACGAGATTCTTGTAAAAGAAGCAAAGAATCATGCGCGCAATTCGCGTATAACTCCACCGCCCATGGACCAGCAGCAGCCGTGCCAGGAACCTAAACTGTGCAATGGCATAGTCACTAGCCATCACTGCCTGGTATCCCTCCAATCCGGCGATGCCTACACCGACATGTGCCGCTTGTATCATTGACACGTCGTTGGCTCCATCACCAATCGCCAACGAGAGAACATTCAGTCCATCCTTGACCAACGAGACCACTTGGGCTTTCTGAAGCGGAGATACACGGCAGCAAACAACAGTCTTGCACTGCTGCCCCAACTGAAGCAGCTTATGCTTCAGCTCCCCTTCCAGAGCCACTCTGAGGGAAGGTCCATCAATTACAAGCGCAAGCTCTTGGGTTTGCTTGCTGTCCTTTGCATGGAGTAAAGCCCCGTCGAGCTTTGTTTCGACTGTGCTCGTATCGTCGCCTTGGATCATAACAAGCATCATGTCTTGGCTGAGCAGGTTGCACGAGTAACCAATGTTGATGGCCGTCTCGACTTTGTCACCAGTGAGTACCCAGATCTTGATGCCTGCTTCACGCAAAAGAGCGATGCTTTCGGGCACACCGTCTTGGAGCTTGTCTTCAATGGCGGTGCCTCCAACCAGAGATAGTCCGTTCTCTATGTTCTCACACAGAGTCATGACCCGCATTTCACGATTGTCGAGACTGTTCAGTGCCTCCCGATACTTCTCGTCCCACTCTCGGTATTCTGAAGCTGGGATCACGCGGGAAGCAACGCACAAGGTCCGCAGCCCCGACTTGGCAAAGATCTCGAGCTGCCCCAGCGTATCCTTCTTTAGCTTGTCACAGTCTGGGCCCAACCGATCCATGATGATCGAATCAGCACCTTTGCAGAAGAGAAGGATCTCGTCAGAATCGCTAGCTTGAAGGATGATCGACATGCGCTTCCGGGTGGAGTTGAACTCGAGGACGTGCAGGATCCGATAGGAGAAAACCTCGCCGAGGAAATTCACCTGAACCTTATCCTGGTGGCGCGACAAGAAGGTGAAGCCAACATTTGTGGCCGCAGCCACAAGAGCAGCTTCATCGGGCGACTCGGCATTGAAAGCGATCTGGCGAACACCCTCCTTCTCTTCGGTTGAAACCTCTGCCAAGACTGTGTGGCAGAGAGCTAAGATGGTGAAGAAGTTGCGGATGTTTTTGGCCCGAACCGGATCGTTGATAAGATCCAAGTAAATCCGATGATCAAAGAATGTAAGTGGACCTGAGCGGTAGTTATTCTGGCAAAGGCGGTCGCGCTCCTTCCCAATCGCGTGTGACTTGTCTTCGACTGTACTGGAGGAAGCTGTGCTGATGCTAGAGTTATCGTCGGATGCCTCCTCCTCATGGCCTGGGGTGGCATATCGATTCTCCTCGACCCTTAGCGTATTATTTTTGGCTCTAATATTAGGAGTATGCTCAGCTAGATCTCCGTACATCACACCACCAATGCTACACTGTCTAAAGATCATCACATTCTGAGTCAAGGTCCCAGTCTTGTCAGAAAAGATATACTCGATTTGCCCCAGGTCATCGGAAAGGTTCCAAGCCTTGGGTATACAGGGAATATCCAAAGGCTCGTAGTACATCTCGAGATCACGATAGATGAAGTATGCCTGAACACTCTTGACCACTTCAACCGTAAGGTATAGGGAAACAGGGACAATATTTTGGAACAGAATCAAGCCAGTGAAAAACCCAATTACGCCTGCTAAGAAACTTGGGGTTTCCCCAGGTGTAAAGTCAAAAATGAAATAGTCGGCAAAGGTCCCCGTCTTGGCTACCGAGATCCCGCCCATGATACTCACGATCAGCGACAAGAAAAACAAGATGATGAAATTCATAAAAACTTGCTTATTCATCAGCTTTTCGATGTAACTGCGCTTAGAAGGCGTATCTCCAGAGTTCAGCACGATCTTGGATTCAGAACCAGTAAACACCACAAGGCCGACTATGAAGTCAACGTTACGAACAATACAGCCACGTAGCAGAGTGTTCTGGATAGATACCGGCTCCTTGGAAGACACTTGGTAAGCCTCCTTCTGGCCTTGAGAGTATGACCTGTCAACAATATTGAGAGAAGCATTGTAGGAATAGAGATCCACTCCAGGAGCCTCGGAATTAATGAAGAAGCTCTTGTTATACAGCTGCTTTTGTCTCACTAGGCTACAGGTAGCTTTTAGGGCCTGTCGAGATTTGAGATTTGTTTCACCATCCAGATTTTTAGTCTCAGCAAAGCAGAGGCCATCATCCTCGGAGGTGGAAAGAATGATGAGGTCGGCTGGCACAGCCTCATCACGGGATAGCTTGATGATATCTCCAACACGAACCTGCTTCCAAAGTATTTCAGTCCAAGCATCGCCAATAGTGCTTTGAGAAGAAGTAACTTGAACATTGAGCTTCTCTAACCTGAGGGTTTCTTCAACCACGAGAGGCTCAACTGATTCAGAAGTAGCATCGTCCATCGTAATAGCGCTACCATTCCCTGATGCAGGAGTAACTACAGAAGCAGGGTCATTGCAATTCCTCCATCCAGAAAGAAGTTGACATTTTCGGTTGTTCAGCTCTCTATCTGAGCGGTAGCGCTTGTAATCCTCAACCCCATCTTTAGCCATTGTCAAAAGCAAGATGGAAAGAAATGATAGGGTACTCAAAAAGGCGGCCTGGCGGCCATTACCTACTCCAGGCACCGTTTGTAAAAAGATGAGGGATAAAAAATATATGTTGGCCACACGCTTGAACTGCTCAAAGAGGTTTTTTGGGATGAAGTTCAGGAGAGTATACTTTGAGGTGCGGACCTTGTTGGTAACATAGCTTGGTAGTTTAAAGGAATCAGGTTCGTGAATAACTGTGTCATCAGCTGAGGAGATTTGAGAATTAGGAGGAAAGTTGACAAAAATAAAACGTGAATCATTTCCTGCACCAGTCACATTATTCGATGAAACAAAGGGCAGAAATGCACACAGCGAGTGAAAGGCCTTTGATAGATCTGGCCTCCTCATACTGGACAGGTTAAAACCTGGCTTGGACTTGAAGACTTACCTACATATACTGATGGCGGGTGTATGTCACTTCGGATATGGATGGTATGTTCCTAAACTAACTAACCACACTAGGGTGGCAAATTCAGATAATCGCAAGCCCCTTCATTGGGCTTATGAGCCTCTATCGACTAACTCAGGCTCGTCTGGAAGGCACACTTGGGATCAATCAAATGAACTTGACTTGATTCGAGGAACTCGCGCTGTAACCTGCAGCCATCCCTAAAAATACTAACAAATGGGATCTTCCGTCGCTGAACAGCATCTGATTGGCTCTTGAATGCTACTCCTTTGTTGACTGTCCAAACCTTGGATCCACTGCCTCTTAAATTGTGCTGCCTGCAGTGACTTATTCAGAATGAGGATTTGTTCAATTAAATGTTTATAATAAATATTTATTAGGAATTGTTCCTTTCAAATAGTACTTTGTCAATTTCTTCATTTCGAGCGATATTCTCGCGGGAAAATCCACAAGGCTGATGGAGAAGTGCATTTCAATGTTCACCTGATGAGCGCCAATCTTCCAAACCCATCCTTCATTCATTCACAACTATACAAGCTTTAATTTAAACTGCAGTCTCATTTGAAATCAGAGTTTGATAAAGCCAAGTTTTCTTCAAATGGCACAACGTTTCTTAAACTGATGAATTTATTAAAAGTGGCTTCCCCCTTTATGAAAACTCGCCAGACATTTCCGGAAGAAGATCCTTCTACCCAGTTTTGCCGACAATTAAAGGGGCACCGATTCCATGTGGAGCCCCACTAACTAAAATCCTATAAAACTAATCACCTGATGATTGCCCAGATCCATACTCCTCCATGGAAGTTCCCAATCTCTAAAGACCTGGCTCTGCTCAATTTGGTACAAGCAACACCCCAAAATGTAAACCTCCTACGCATAAGAAACCTCACATTTCAATCCAAACAATCTCAGCAGCCAACCCGAATACAACTGCAGGATCTTTAGAACCATTAAATTCATCATCTCCCCCATCGTAATCAATCTGCCAATCAGGATTTAAATGCACAGAATATGCTTTGATGTCTTATTCTCCACTAAGAAGACATATTCCCAGAACTGTCGCCCAAGAAAAGATTGATAAAACTTGCCCATCACTAGTGATTTTGATCAAGTGATTGGTAAATAGTATCCAGATTTAACTTTAATAGTTGTTTACACTCCCCATCATTGTGCCCATTATATAAAACCCACTTCAATTCCAACCCCGTTTTCTGGGAACAGGAATCCGATATTATACCAGCATTTACATGATTTTTAATATAATTTCCAAATTAAAATTTGAGAATGATGTCATAATATCGGATCTTTTGAACAGTGTTGGAATTGAAATGGATACCTATTATACTATCGATTACCCATGGTTAGGGATGCTTCGGCTCAAGCTCGGCTAGCTTCCAGCTCAGGGCCGTACAGCCAGAACGGAAATATATCATATTTAACCATTTTAAATAAATCTTTGATAACAGTGACCCAGAGCAAACAACTGGCCGAAGCAGCCCTACCCATGTGTAGGGTTGGGACAGGCACCAAAATCTACACAATTGGTTTTGTGACTTTGTCAGTTGAGCACAATTCATTTTGTGACCTTCATGTCACATCACAATTCATGCTGTGATAGCGAATTTGATTACACATTGAATATTTGTTATTCATAATTATGTCAACATCACTATTTAAACCCAAGCACAGTGAAATAAACCTTACCTTATTATTATTTAAATATTGCATATTTGTAATTCACCATTACAAAATTTTGGAGGTCACACCTTACATTGAAACTCTTGTGTTGTTGTTTGATTGATTTGATTTGTGGTAATGTCTACACCCTCCCGCTCCTCTGCCAATCCGCCTGGCACACCCCTCACTGCTGTTGTTGCATCTTCCAAGTCACCTGCTGCCTTCAAATTTTGGGCCTCCCAATCTGTTGGCAATTTTAGCGGCGACGGGTTTAGAGCTTGGCTCTACTCCTTTGAGGATTATTGTGACACTTTCAACCTTCATGATGCAGCTTGCCTCAAGGAAGTTGACTCTAAACTCCGCAATGACGCCCGTATCTGGCATCAAGACATGCTTTTCAACACTTGGGATGAGTGGAAAGCAGAAGCAAAAAATAAATTCATCAGTTATGAACCTGACTCTCGTCACCTCTTAAGCCAGGTGAAGATAAACTAGTTCACTTTCCTTCAGCCTTTCATCATTAAGTTCCAGGAATACGCCAACAAGATACTTGCACAGCAAACTAAAGGCTTTTCTGAAACTGAACGCAAGATCATTATTGACAACTTTCATAGCCTAGTTGGCATCCCCACCTTTGAAAACACTCTTACATCCACATATACAGGTCTCTTTTGCAAGGCCAATCCAGCAACATTGGGAAAAGCCTATAATCTAGTGCGTGAGAACTATGCCATTTACGTGGAAAGAGAGCAGGATGAGAAAGCCAAGGCTACCTCAAAATGGAACCCCTTTGTTGGAAAAACCAAGAAGAAGGAACCAAACTTAGTGAAAGCATTAGAAGCAAAAATCAAGGAGATGCAGAACTGCTCCAAAGATATCTATCTTGCCCATGAGCAACCAGCCAGAAGTACCAACTACAGACACATGAACACTGCTCCATTCTCTGGTATCTGCTACAATTGCAATGAGCAAGGGCACAAATCTGAAAAATGCACTACACCCTGCTTTATCTGCAAAGGCACTGACCACAGTAACTATGCTTGCCCCCATCACATCCAAAGTAACGCGCAAAGACCCATTGCAGTCATGATGGCAGAGCAATATTATCAAACTGAGAAGCGATCCCTCTCCACACCTGAGGGTACATCTTCTTTGAATAAAAAGACCAATTCTGATTACATGATTGACAATGATTGCTTTGAGTTCTGCTCTCCCTTGATTAAGCCCAGAAACATCAGATCCCGAGCTCCATCCCCAGACCATGACCACACACTCTCACCTCTAAAACGCCACAAAAGAGAGGACAACCCATCCCCAGAGGAACACCCCAACCCACCTCAACCCATAAGCCCAGAAGAGCATGTTATTAAACACCCCAGTGTAATGAACACAGTCAACAGCCCAACCACTATCCCAGCAAACACACCCTCCCCACAACCACAGTCTGTTGTCCACAGCCGCTGGAATCCTAAACATCCAAACCCATTCTTCCCTCTGAAAGAGCTCCTGGATTTTGAAGACCCAATCATTGCTGATTCTGATCTAAGATACACCATCATTACAGTTGAATTGGTACCAGAATCACCTATCAGCAAGAGCAGGGAGACTACACACATGTGATTGACCTGAAAATTGAGCAAATATCACCTCCCACTTGCAAGTTAGACCAATCAACTTGCAAACAGGATGGAAGCATGGTAATGAACTATGACTCAAAATCATCATATCAGCAAACACGGGGAGTATCAACACACCAATCAGATTGCAAAGTGGAGGAGACTGTTTACAAAAACAGCCCTATGGGCATATTCTACACTAACAGCCTCAAGGAAATGATTAGCAATCCAATCAATGATAATGATTACCTAAATACCCCTATGGATATATTCATACTTGGAAGTCCAGAAGTATTCATCAATACGCCAATGGATGAATTCAACACACCAATGAAATGCCGCATAGCAATCAATGACATAGCCAAACCAGAGACAAAAAACATCAAAGTTATTAATAACGTCAACACACATGTAATACCTGGTATCAAAGTCAACAATCTGGAATCACAGCAACCAGGAAAAGGATTATTGGATATTCAAGGAATATCCATGGATCAATTGTTTGAACAAACAAAAGTGACAGTATCCTTGGCAGATATCCTCCGCAAAAGCCTGAAGTTGAGACAGAAGGCTCACAACACTGTGTTGTTGTTAATTCCTATGAAAAAGGAAGAATTATACCTAGTTGGTACAAGAGCCCCCAGAGCAGAAGCAGCAGTAAATAATTGTATAACACACATCATCTTAGACGGTGGAGCCTACAGCAATTTAATAACTGCAAAATTCCTTGAAATCTTACCTAACGTAAGAATTACTTCATCAGATGTCATCTTCTTGATGGCTGACGGCAGTGAGAAGTACAGCCTTGGGAAAGCAGTGGGACTGAAACTGTGGATTGGTGGAGCAGAAATATCAATTGACACAACCATATTTGACCATCACAAATATACATTGCTACTTGGAAGAGAAACAATGACACAACTTGGGATCACAACACAGTACATTGGTAATAAGTGGACAATCAAACACAACAACCAAAAGGTCCAACTCCACGTCACATTTGATAGCCCCCAGATTACCAAACTTCTATGCAAATCAATCAAAATCAACATCAACAAGGATGAATGGTTAACCATTGACCAAGGAGACAAACTAATAGAAGCTGTTAGCCAATTTGACAAAAACATTGTGAGAGATTGCAATGACTTACCTGAAGCATCTGGCTTCAAACACAAAATTAACACAGAAGATGCAAAACCTATAGTATCAAAGTTCTATAGACTTCTGCATTCAAAAGAAGAGTTTGTCAAGAAAGAGATTAGTAGACTACTGAAACAAGGATTGATCAAACCTAGTGTGTCACCTTGGGCTTCATCTCTGGTAGTAGTACCAAAGAAAGGTGGTAAACAAAGGATGTATGTTAACTATATTCCCCTAAACAAAGTTACTTCTTGCAACAACTACCCATTACCTAGAATCTCAGATATTCTAGCATCATTTGGCGGAGCAAAATGGTTCTCCAACGTTGACCTCTTCAGCGGATTCCATCAAATCTTGGTACGGAAAGAAGACCAGCCCAAAACAGCATTTGTCACTAAATGGGGCCAATATGAGTATACCAGAATGCCATTTGGGTTAAAAGGAGCACCACATACCTTCCAAAGAATTATGAATGAAGTATTTGCCGGCCTCATTGGGGAATTTGTTACAGTATATCTGGACAACATAACCATATACTCTAAGACATTTGACAAGCACCTGAAGCATCTAAAAACTTGTTTAGAACACATCAAACAAGCCAACCTGAGTGTCAACACAGAGAATTCCATTCTGGCAGTCCAAAAGCTTAACTTACTGGGACATGTGGTAGACACGACGGGGAAGCATCCAGACCCAGACAAAGTCAAAGCTATAACAGAATGGCCAAAACCTACTAATGTAACACAAGTTAGATCCTTCCTAGGAGCTGTGGGATATTATCATCAATTCATACCTAATTATAGTGACGTTGCAGCACCGCTCTTCAAACAGACCCACAAGGACAAGGAGTTCAATTGGGGGAAATTGAAGACAACACATTCAAAAAAAATTGGAATTAGCAATCACGTCAGAATCAGTACTTCTCTATCCAGACTTCTCCAAGAAGTTCCACATATTCTCAGATGCCTGCAAGGATACCATTGTTGCGGTACTCTGCCAAGATGTAAAAGGAACCTACAAACCTATAGAATTCATGTCAAAGAAATTCATAGCTGCAGAATACCACTATTGCATATACAACAAGGAAGTACTAGCAGTAGTTAGGGCCCTAGAAAAGTTTTGTTATTACATATTAGGATACCCACTTACCATTCACACTGATAACATTGCCTTGAAATTCATCACCGACAACTTGGGCACCAACTTCAGAAGGATCCTCTGGTTCACAAACCTAATTGATTATGATTTCAAAATACAACACATACCTGGTATGCAAAACGTGGTTGCCAACAGTCTATTGAGACAGTTCTCCCTGCTTACAGAAATAATGGACTACAAGGACAACCTCCAGAAGTTCAAGGAAATTTTGCTATTGAAGGCCACCCCAAAATCCATCACAGACTTCACCAACTTCATTAAGAACTGTGCAAAGTTCACGCTAATCAATAACAAAATGTTTAGAAAAACCAACAATGGACTAAAATTAATACCTGAGAAGGACAAAAGAAAAGACGTCCTAAAGGAAGCACACAGAGGGAGCAGGACACTTTGGGAGAGATGCCACCTTAGAAAGACTAAAGAAAACATACTGGTGGCCTGGGATGTACGTGGAGGCGGTACAGCATATTGAAAAGTGCCAAACCTGCCAACAGTTTAGCAAGAGAATAGAACACACAAAGCCAATCATACCTATAGTTGCCACGGGAATGTTTGACTTGTGGGGCATCAACTTTGTGGGACCATTACCAAAATCTAAAAAGGGGAATAGGTATATATTAGTGGCCACAGAATATTACTTGCAATGGCCAGTGGCAATGGCTTACCTGGACAACACAGCATCAACAACTGCAGAATTTCTGTACAAAGAAATCATAACACAATATGGACCACCAAAGGCGTTACTCTCAGATCAAGGAACCCACTTCAGAAACCAGCTCATAGCCAAACTAATGGAAAAAGTTAGAGTTAAACACAGATTCACAACGGCTTACAACCCACGTTGATAATGGACTTACCAAACAGGTTCAACAAAACGTTGATTGAGACCTTGGAGAAAACCACACAATACCAACCGAGCACCTGGGAGGATGCCTTACCTGCAGCCTTGTGGCACTACCAGAAAAAGACACAAACAACCAGGGTGACATCATTCAAAGTCATGTATGGGGTAAAAGCACCCACAATCAGATCCAAGATGGTAACAGAACAAGAAGAGATGGAGAACAACAGATAAAAATTAAGAGCAAAAGCTGAAGAAAACATAAATAAAAAGGCTTACTTTATTGCAACCAAACAGGAAGAGAAGGAGATCAAGATACCATTGTTCAGACCAGGCCAACACATACTTAAACTCAAAAATAATATTGCTGAGTCACATTCAAAGAAGTTCATAACTAAATGGGCCGGCCCTTACACAATCTACAAGGTTAGTGACAACCATAATTACTACCTCAAGAACAATGAGGGCATCATATCAACACAACCAATCAACAGATTGCATCTGAAACATTAATGCACTTAATTTAAGTGGGGGAATGTGATAGCAAATTCGATTACACATCAGAATATTTGTTATTAATAATTACGTCAACATCTCTATTTAAACCCAAGCACAGCAAAATAAACCTTACCTTATTATTCTTTAAATATTGCATATTTGTAATTCACCATTACAATGCAGATTGGTTTTGTGTTTTTAGGGAGCAGTACACAATTTCAACTGCCACATTTTGTGCCCTGCTCCAAAAGTTACAAAACAAATCTGCATGAATTGTGATGTGATCAAGCCCAATCTCATGTGGTTTTGTGTTGTGTCCAATCATAAGTATGCAAGCTATTCCTTTCAATTGAAATATATATTTATTAATATTTTGATTGGTGTTTTGATATGATTATCTAAAGAAAACTGTGGTATGATCAAATCTATCATTGTGAGGTAATGGCAGGTAAAGCTTTAATAAATTCAATTTAAAAAATAGAGTCCCACAACTGAACTTCCTCTAATTTTACATCCTGTGCCTTGCACAAAATGATACTATCTGTTTCACCCTTGAGAACCATTCTAATTTTACATCCTGTGCCCCTTCACAAAATGAAATCATCTGTTTCATCCATGAAAACCACCTTCCTTTTATATTTTGTGATCTACACAATGGAGTGAGGCACAAATTGTGACCTACTCCAAAAGTTGTGACACAAAATCAGATGTATTGTTTTGTGAACCAATCCAAAACATTCAAAAAATGGTTTTGTGACATTGTGTTTGCATAATTGCTGTTTATGTCCCTTCCTTACCCATGTGCAGTTTATTTTATCAAGTAAAATGTGGCTACCTGCATGGCTTTATAATTCTTGGAAGATGACATCATAAATGGCATCCTCTTTAACCCCAAATTAAAGTAAATCATCTTACCTGCCAATCCAAGTTGACAGATTTACTCTGAACTACCTATTGAAAGTATGCTGATCTACAAACAGGGGACTGGCTTTAAAGCTAGAAAGAAGGAAAGGATAGAGAATCCCATCAGCAATGCAAAAGCCAACCCATAGCTGGACATGCTACCCTGGCTCTATAGCTGGATAAGAGTTAGTAGGAAACCTGCATCCACTGAATACAGTAGCCTTTAAACCTGTGGGATGAACAAACCCAAGCCAGACCAAGGTGAAGCCACTCAGCTAAAAAAATGAAAGTTGATCAAAGTATACCCTTAATCAATATAAACCCATCAATCTTTGCTTTTTTGAGCTCTTTAGTTTGGGTCTAGGCGGGCTTATCCTTCATCCTTGCATGTTTGAAGGCCAGTGTACCTTTAAACGATAACTTTGGGCTGGTAAAGAGCAGTGGTCTAGGAAGATTTTATCACACTGGCTTTTACAGTTCCCAGGATACACAAAATGATCCCATCCTTAAAAAATGGATCCAAAATTAAGTGAAATACAAGGGTCAGTGTGAACCAAAAGCATAGTTAACAGATATCTGCAGTGTTATTAGACAAAATTTCCTAACCTTACATTAAGATATATCAGATCAATAAAGGATGTGATCAAAACATGTTAACAAACAAAAAGGCTTCAATTATCTTTTTAGATAACTAAGAAGCTATGAAGTCTGGTTACAAAATCTCTTCAGTTGCAGCAAGCCAGACCTAAACCTAATAAACAAGTACAATAGTTAATCAACTCACAAAATAATACTCAGGGACTGAGCAAAGTAGTGACAAAGCTGCAGGGTTGACCCTCAGCCAGGCATCACACAAAAGGCTCCTTGCCCCTCAATCTAACTATCCTGGTATACAAAGCTAAAAGCAAAAGTTGGCTCAGTTTACCAAACAAGGAGCCCCAAACTGCCAGTGATCAAAATCCACAACAGACTTGATTCAGCGCTTAACTCATTGGCAGGATCAAGCCACTCCCTAATCATCCAAGCAACTGATCACTAGGAATCTTGTTCCTTCTAAATAATTCACCCAAACTATGCAATCTCTCATATTAAAATAAAAGCATAATCTAGTTTCTGATATTTTCCCCTTTTAACTCTGCTAATGCAGCACAGTTACAACATTGTTAGCAAAAGATAGGTTTTCATCCTAAATTTCAGGAATGAAACCTTTCTCTCTCAAACCCCAAGGTTTGGAACAGGACTCAAACCCTGGTCAAGACCACATGTGAGCTGCCAGCCCTGAGGGCCAGGGGGTCACCTGCCTGTGTTTTTTGAGATTGAATTCCTTTTGAATCAAACTGAAAATGCTATTACAACTGAAGGATTCAGCGCTGACCTACCAATGATGGTGACCACCAAAAGATGCAACCAATTGCCTAATGGAGGCAAATAAGCTCCTATAATATGTGTGATGAGCCTGATGAGGTTTTCCTGGTAACCAATCAGACTCCTGCCCCTGAAGAAAACACAGGACCAAAATTTCTCTCCAAGAACATTGCTCTAGAAAAGAAGGGATATAATGCTCTTCTCAAAGATTCAGCATAATGAACACCCTTCTTGCGCCAGTGCTATTTCATGCCTCAAAACCCAGGTGACTCCACCCGTCCAAACTCTTATTTCCCAATCAACGGAATCCTATCTATTAGAATTAAAGCCTGGTAGTGTGGTACTATATGAATCCTTAGACCCTGCACCAGACTTTGTTGTAATTCTTAAATAAAGGTTATAAGGTATTGGTTTCTTAACTATTGCTGTATTTTATCTTGATAATCTTCCTGTTCAACTCTAAACCCTTCTGGCCTTTTTTGTGAGAGAGGTGGCTAAAATAAATACAGTTCAGCTCTCATCCTGGTGAGATAAACCACCAAGATGCCATCCAGTGGAACACTGGGATGACCACTCTAAAAGGAGATTATAAGGAGGATGCAGGGGACAATTGAGGAAAGCAGGTGATTAATCCCATCAACACTAGGCCTGTAAAGTTACACCTCCCCCTTAGGCCTCCACTTCAATTCCTGCCAAATGCTTGGGAATCTATACCAAATTATGTTTGAATATTTATCTAAAAGGCTACTGAAAAAGCCCAAGAAAGGCCATTAATTTAATATTTTGGAAGTATTCTGAAGATGCCCTCATCTAAACCACTCAAGAGACATCTTTGGTTAAATATCATGTGCAAGAGAAGTCAGGAGCAGTGGTAATTGCAGCTAAAGCATATTCCTGATGTTATTTGGTTTGGTTTTCCCTTTGACTATGTCCATTCAAAATTTGTCAAGATCTTTTTGCCTCAAGAAATGCATTTTTATCTGCTCATATCATTGGCCAATTGGTTGGTGACATTCAATCTACCACCCCAATCCTATCACATTCCTTAAATGAATGAAAGAGTTGTAAAAGACCTTGCTTCATCATTCTCTAATCTAATAAAGTTCAAAATTGGTTAGTAATTTTGGTCATTTGGTTTCATCTGTTGCTTTGCAGTGTTCAGTTAATTCCTCCCCCCCTTTGACCTACCCAAGAATTTTTGGCAACAACCTTTTGGTTGTTGCTGAAACCACAATTTTATTGTGGTTGAGAGCTTGGTTTTATTTTCTATTAATCTGCTCCCAATTTCTCACAAGGCTGGTAAACAGCCATGGTGTGCGTGTGGGGACACTCTCTAGAACTACAGGTGATCCTAGAGGAGCAGATTGCTCCTTTCCAGCAGAGGCTGAATATTCTCAGGAGTTTTCTTGGTGGAATGAGGAACCAGGTCAAGGTTGGGGAGGTAGTAGTCCAGGTTGTTGCAGGTAAGGCTTTTGACCAAAATCTCTTCAGAGAAAAGAAGGCCTGTGGTCTTACCAGGTAGTTCATCCAGCAGATGCAGGAGACTAGTGGGATTATTTCCTGCAAGGCAAGCAAAAGAAGAGATTTGGGTCCAAAGGTTGATAGAAATTGTGAGAGAGGGGGCTAAACTAACTAATTTTGGCTCCCATCCTGGTGAGACAAACCACCAGGATGCTGCCCAGTGGATCACTGGGACAGCCGCTCTAAAAGAGGACCAAAGGGAGGACACAGGGGATAGTTGCGGAAAGTAGGTATTCAGGCCCATCAACACCAGGCCTGTGAGCAGCCAAGGAGTGTGCAAGGGGACGGCTCCTGAACCTCAGATACCTGCTGGGACGCGGCAATCTCTTCTTCCAACTGAGGGGGAGTAAACACAGACACTTGCTCAACTGGAGGAGTATATGAGACCAAGTCAGGGGAGTAGAAGTCTAGATTTTTACAAATCAGGCTCTTGGCAAGTGTCAGGATCATCAATTATGATGATCCCAACATCAATCTTTCTGAAAGTCCTGAAATTGTTGTTAATTTGGGTCCTGGAAACTGTGGAGTTGAATGCCAAATTTCATTGGAACAATTTGATTCACAGGAAAAAACAACAAACAAACAGGCCACAATTGATTTGGATATTGATGTTTTATGCAAATCCAGACCAAAATTTGAACCCAGAACCTTCATATGCTCTTTATCTTCTGGTTCAGATCTATGTTTTAAGGATAAAATTAAGCCCCAGCATGAAAATTACAGCCAATCATGTTTTGCAACAGGCTCAGGTGACGTTAGCCAACAGCCTAGCAGGAGAGACAGGCTCTGAAAAGCCTAAAACACCCGTTGTAAACTCTGTTAAATTATTTGAAACAGTAGTTGATGAAAACCAAGCTAAAACCACTTCCCAAGACTCCAAATTCCAGTTAAAAGTAAGTTAAAAGACTTACTGAACATAAGGAGATATGTTTGAAATGTTTAGAAATATTTATTTTTGAAACTTCCTTGCAAAACTGCCCTCTTTCAAGTTTAAATTACTTTCCAATATACCCCAAACCAAATGCTATATAAGTTTCTGAGGATTGTTAATCACAATTGATCAACCAATAAAGAGTTTTTACCCAAACTTAATATTTTTATTGCTTGTAAGACCTTTAGAATTTCTTCCATGGAACCACCTAATCTTTCCCCATTTTGGGGAATCAGGCTTAAATGGGTGACTCTAATTTTGCTTTGTACTTTAGTACACTCCTCTGTTCAGATGAAAACACGCCCTGGTACAGGAACCAGCACAGAATACTGTGATAACAGGAAATGAGCGCCAGTGGTGCCAGGGAAATGGTATACATCTTCCTTGTTCTCAACAAACCCTCCTATCAAACAACAAGCTTAATCTGTGACAACTGACTCTGTGGAAACCAGTCTATTCCATCCTTTTGCCTCCTTATCTTTGCTTGCCTACTTTGGAGTGTACACTTTCCTTGGACAATTCAATCCCCTCCTTGGTAGATACCAAAACCTAGGAGAATTCATACACCTGGGTATGGTTTATATTCCCATAGACTCTATGATAACTGGGTTAAACCCTTCTGCCTCAATCCACTATGTAGGGAGATTATTCCATTTGGGGTGGGTTCCTGACAACAAGGATCTCCCCAGAAGAAAGGAGATTATTTGGGAGGCACAAAAGTTTAGTAGGATTGTCTCCCACAAGGCGCACAGAAGAGGAAATTTGGGCCCAAAGGTCAGGAGAGGTGGACCAAATAAGCTACAATAACAAATTCAAAGAAAAGACAACAAATTTAAGGACAGGAAGGATCATATTTGCAATCTCCAAGAAATTTGGAGTCTAGGAGTGCAATTTCAGAACTCAATGTTATAAAAATTTAAATGGATGGTGTAGAAACAAGAAAACTCCAGTAAGATCAACTTTGGAAGCTTAAAGATATATTGATAAAGGTCTTTTAAGGCTTTGGTGGTAATCAGAAAAAAAGTGGGTTCAAATCCAAACAGGAATAAAAAAATTGAATATAAAAGTAAGTTTTTATATCATGTATTAATCTAAACTTCAGTTTAAAACTACAGTTTCAAGAACTTAAGTACTCAAAGCCAATGCTATACACTAACACTTTCACTAGGGATTCAGAAGAGACTGCCAGGTTCAAACGGGCAAAGAAGAAGGTAAGAAAACTTAGACGCTTTACTAACACTTTTAATGATTTGAAGAGCTCAAAGTAGAGTTCCAACAGATCAATAAAATTTAAAATTGTGCTTTTAAAACCCAAATGTTTTATTGAATAAGAGAATGAACAAGCAGGGGACCAAAAATCTCCTGGCTTGACTTAAGTGAGTGGGTTTGAGGTTGTGTGGTCACTTGATAGATTTGAATCAACCTGATTGGGTGAAAGATAAATTTTACTGGCCAAACCCAGGGGGACTGGATGAGTTTGAACAAATTTTCAAACCACAGTTGATTGGCTGTGGAGGGGTTGGATTTTTTCTGATTCATATGACTTAGTGAGCATTGATATGGCATTGTTTGATTGGATGCCCTAGTTGTTTTCAAAAGCAGACAACACCAAGCTATAGTAGTTTTAAAAGCTACAGGACAAGCAAAAATACTTCAAATTTAAACAAAAATAACTCAGATGTAAACAAAATAAAAAATAATAATTTTATATTATTTTAATATATATTTATTCTTTTTTAATTTTGTTTACATCTGAGTTATTTTCATTTAAATCCAAAGTATTTTTGCTTGTCACCATAGCTTTTAAAACTACTGTAACAGATAGTCCAAATTAATTAGTGTTTCTTTCCAGGGGGAGCCACAATGGCCAGAGGATCTGCAGGGTAAGCTATTACAAATATTTCATCTACAGTGTGAGCTAAATCCCTTAAGAAATTGAGTGGTTTGACTGGCGTCTGAGATTTTTCTTGGTGCAGCAGAGAAAAATGGTGTGATCCAAAGCCAAAGAGGGCAGTGAATTTACACTGCCTGTTGTGGGATCCCAATATTATTTGGTACATCTCAATATCTTTTGGACTGAGGAGAGCCACCATGAAATACAATGTGGTGCAGACTGAAGCACACCAAGTTACTCCATCTTTTAAACCTTTGGAGACATGGCCATAGCTATTTCACATATTTGAGTCAAACAGTGATTTGTTAATGTAATAGAATTTGACTGTCCTCTTGGCTTTGAGCGCAGTGTACACCTCTGTGTAGTTTTTCTGGGTCTCAATATTGTCAGGGCTGTTGTGGTTATAGGGAGATACCCCAAGTTTTTTTTACAATAACTGCAGACCCTTGACCACATGGTAGTAAAAAGAAATTCAAGCCTCAGTCCCAAAAGTGGACTTGTCTATTGACTGCATATTTTCTAGTTGAAGATGCCAGTCTTGTTTAATCTACTGACAGATGACCCAAGTGTGCTTCTTGTTGAGCAGGATCAACAGGTGTGTAGATTTCTCTGCTTTCCAAACTTGCCCAATATTGATAAATCTATTGAATATTTATGTAAAGTTACAGCTTCACCTTGGGCCTCTACTTCAATCCTCACCAAATGCTCAGGGATCTCTACCAACTTACACCTGGATATTTCCCAAAGATTTACTAAAAAAACCCCAAGAAAAGTTCTCACATTATTAATTGCAGAGTTAGTTTGAAAATTCCCTCACCTAACCCACCCAAGAGACACCTCTGGTTAAATATCATGTGCAAGAGCAGCCAGGAGCAGAGGTAATTGCATTCAGGACAAGTTCCTCAGTTTTTAGTTGAGTCAGTTTTCCCTTTGATTTTGTCCATTTGGATTTTTCTGGATTTTCCTGCCTCAAGAGATGCATCCATGTTCCCTCATATCATTGGTCAATCAGTTTTGGAAATTCAACTTCCCATTCAAATTCCATCCCCTTCCTTTAAATTAATGCAAGAGTTATGAAAGGCCTTGTTTCATAATTATCTACTCTAATAAAGTTCAAAATTTGTTAGTCTAATTCAGCTATTTGGTTTTTTCTGTTGCTTTTGGTGTTCAGTTAATTCCTTCCCCCCTCTGGCCTCCCAGAAATTGTTGGCAGCAGTCTTTTGGTTGTTGCTGAAACAGCAATTTTTATTGTGGTTGAGAGCTTGGTTTTATTTCCTCCTACCCTGCTCCACAATTCTCACAATTTACTTGCATATTTGGTATCTGCCCCAATGATAGGTTTGGCCTGTTTGTAGTCATCAGATTCCTGCATAAGCTTGAGGAGAACAATGTGTTTTACATTGGGGACTACCTTTTAGATGGCTTTTTTTTGTACAAATAATCCAGGATCATGATTGGTGACTGGTACACAAGGCATAGGCACCTTGAGTAAAACATCACAACCTTCTTTCACACCAGCTGTCCCTTTGTAGTTCTATAAAAATTGGGCTCTTTAATGTCTTCTTGGTCACTGTTGATTATATAGGGCTTGTAGCTAGTGTCAAGCACAGGCTCAAACTTCTCTATCATGGCTTTTTGGACTGACTCCTGTTGGTAAATGGGGTCAAATACAAAAGAAGTAAGCTCAACTGTGAGAGAAGGGGGCTAAACTAACTAAGTTTGGCTCTTACCCCAGTGAGAAAAACCACCAGGGTGCTGCCCAGTGGAGTACTGGGACAGCTTCTCTAAGAGGGGACCAAAGGGAAGACACCAGTGACAGTTGAAGAAAGTAGACATTTAATCCCATCAACACAAGGCCAGTAAGCAACCATGGTGCCTGAGAGGGAACAGGAGTCAGAAACTCTGGTTCCTGCAGGGGGACAGACTTGTCACTCTCAGTTCTAGACAGAAGGGAAGTGGGAACTTCTGCCACAGCAGGAGCAAGCAAGGCAGGATCAGCAGAGTACAGGTCTAGGTCATTATAGGTCAGATTCTTGGCCAGAGTTTCTCCTGAGACAAGAAGGCTGCCCAGGAGGTGTAGGAGACTGGAGGGGTTGTAACCCACAATGCATGCAGAAGAGAGGAGTTGAACCCAAAGGTCTGGGAAGGTTGACTAAAGAAGCAACGGAAACAGAGCCAAGGAAAAAACTACAAACTTGAGAGCAGGGTGTATCATTTTTGAAAACTCTAGGAAATTTGGAGTCTGATGGTGGTGTTTACTGGGATTTTTGTAGTAAAACCTTGGTAAATAGGGGGGCACCAAAGAAAGACACAAGCAGGAGCAAGCCAGAGAACTTTTGGAGGCTTTTAGGTGGTTGCAGGTGGCTTTGCTGTCAAGTTCAATCAAATTGGGTTTGAAAACAGGAAAAAGCAAAGAAAATATAATATAAAAGTAAGTTTTTATATAAACTACTAACTTAAATTTTGGTTTCAAACTAAGTTTTTGAAATCAAAAGCAATTTAGAGTAACACTATACACTGGAGCTTTTTTCTTTAGTATCAAGAAGACCACCGGGTTCAAACAGCACCACTCAAAGGTAGCATATATTAAGGAAAAGACTGACACTTTTTAAAATCTAAAGGCAAACTCAGAGGAAGAAATCAAAACATCAAATTTAGTAAAATGGGTGCAACAAAAATCCAAGTTTTTAATGATATTAGAGAATCAACAAGCAGGGGACTGGAAGTCCTTTTCTAAGTTAAGAGGGAGGAGCTTACAAATTAATGAGTCACATGACAACTTAACCTGGATTCAATTGGCTGGGAGAGAAATTTTGCTGAACCCACCCAGGAGAACTGGAGGGTTCTAAACTAATTTCTGGGCCTCCATTTGATTGGATGGAGTTGGACATTGACATTTGGGATTCATTTAACTCTACTGACATCCATGTGACAACTTTTGATTGGGTGTTTTTAATTGTTTTCAGGAGCGGTTGACACCAGGCCAAGTGTCAGGAATGACAATTTGGATGCTCCTGAATCCCAAAATATGGAACCAGAGTCAAACCCTGGACAAAATCCTTTTCAGATCGCCAGACCCATAGGCTGGGAGCCTGATAACCCACTATCAATTGACAAAGTTGTTGCCAACCCACCAGGACCAAACCTTTAACTGTCACACAGGATTCTGCAAGCAAACTGCCAGTGCAAGATGCTGGGAATTACCCCAAGGTACCAATACCTGATACTGGCCGTTTTCTTGGTGAAATGTGCCAGTTTCCCAATGAAAGTTATTCCAAAATTCCCCAAAGGCCAGGAAGAGGCACTGAACCTGAAGAGGCACCCAATACTCAAATTTATAAGCAGAAGGATTAACAGTCTTCTCATCCTGAAGCAACCAGTGGCAAACCACCAGTGCCAAGCGCCACACTGCCATCTAAGACCCCTAATGCTAAACCACCCAAGCTCAGAAAACCCAATCAGGAAATGAAGCCTAGAAATGTGGTATAAATACCTGCCAGGCCAAGATCAATCCCCATTGTAATTTTTAAATAAAGATTATGAGATATTGGTTTCCCCAATTATTACCATATTATATTATTGTCATCTTCCAGTTAACTCAAATATCATCTGACCCTCCTTCCAGCCACGTACTGCCCGCCAGGTGTCCCCTTTGGTCCTGTCCATTTCAAAGAGTACCCCTTAAAGCCTGAGTATAAGGACTACACCACCAACAACATACTAGCCCAGGATTCTTTGGCCAGAACTACAGTGTTGACCAGATACAACCAAAAAGGCCCTTGGTACGTTACCAAGCCCCGCCTGTTCAGAGATAAATACAACTTCCTTCCTGCCTACTAATTAGACATGGAACCACCTGCCACCCCCAAATCAATGCCTGCTTCTGCCACTAAGCTCCCACTGGACCATACCAATAAGCTTTTTGGGATTGTATATATTACTCTCACAGGAGTAATAGATACTATTGTCCCACCGCTGGTCCATGGTTATGGGTGGGCAAGTCAATGTCCTACCTCATTAAGTTAGCACCAATCCTTTGGTGGGCCCTGCCCACCCAGTCTGCAACCCACCAGTTCCCAAACGCTAGCAAGCTGGCAGATCAGGGTTGGTTCCCTGACATTATGACAATCTACTTTAAATCTGGTACCCTGAGCCCCAAGATGTTGATTATTCTTGGGGCATCTTGTATGTTTTTTGTAATGATAATCATTTATTACACATTTATGATGACCAAAAACCTAATTTCTTCCGTATGGAATAATACAAACGTGAACCTGAATGACCCCAAGAAATCTGACTCCACTGCTAAAGCCGCCAAAGGGCAGTGACTGTACTACAGTCACATTGGGCTGTGGTTTCAAAAGAGGTTGAATTGTGATGAATTTCATAGACTGAAATTCATAACAATAGGATTGGCCTTGGAGAGATTTTCTAGCATAGTAATGATACCCAGGAATCAATTAGGCTGTACTAATTGAGGGCCGTAATGAATAATCTGAATAGTTCAGATTATGAGACTAGGTGTATCAAACTGTCTAATTAACCATGAAGGTTAATTGATACCCAGGAATCAATTAGGCTGTACTAATTGAGGGCCAAAATGAATAATCTTAACGGTTCAGATTATGAGACTAGGTATCTCAAACACAATTTATTAACTGGGAAGGTTAATTAATTGATATCCTGGAATATGATTGATGAGGATTTAATCATAGGGCCAAAATGGACTTGACTGTGTCAAGTAAAGACTTGTTGTCTTCAAACAGATTAATTAACTGGGAAGGTTAATTAATATATGCTGGTAATATAATTAATGAGGATTTCATTATATTGTTTAATTGCCTTGACTGTGTCAAGAAGTTTGGTTAATGTTAGCCAAAAGTAAACCCCCAAATTGTGGTTTAAAAGTGCCGTTTTGGCAAATTAATTAAATTAGAAGCACTGCTGTGCTGCCTAATTGATTTTTAAAGCGCCAAGGCGCTGCCCAGTGAATGTTTCAGGCACTAGGGCGTCGCCTAGGAAAGTTCCTGGGCGCCACAGTGGCGCCTGGTTTGAGTTTCAAAGCGTTTTAATGGGTTTTTAACGCAAAAAACCATTAAATGTAAAAATAACCAAATGTAGACAATGGCGTCTATACATTCAAGATTGATCAGCTGGTTCCCAGTTGGAACAAGGATAGCTTGGATCAGGAATACATATATTCCACAGGGTTTTGGCGCTGAAAGTCTGGAATGGTTCAAGCCAAAGCAATACATTTCCATGGAAAGAATCATGTGATTCTGGAATGTATTAGGGCATATTCTTATAGGTTAAGAGTGTGAAGATCTTTTTGGTAAAGATCTGGATTGGATGACACTGTTATTTCATAAACCACATGATAGGAATACAGGTGTGATTCTGGAACCAAAGGGGTTTTCAGCCAAATGTACCCCAATTGGTATATAATGGAAACATGATAATAATTAATAAAAAATGATAATTATGTGTGACAATGGTTGCTTTCCCCTCAATCTTTTTATGCTTTGTGTTTTTGGCTTTTAACTGAAATAAGACTACCATGGAATGAAAGATATGATCTGCAGCTAAGACTATGGAAAGCAAAAAACGTGGAAGTGATCACCAGATGGCAATGAGTTTAACGCTAAGATTGCTTGCCTGGAATCCAAGCTCATCAAAGCTTACATAAGGGATTCCCTGTCAAACCGTAAAAGAGTCAGACCAGGATAATGAAGAAGCAAGCATGAATTTCCTGGATCTGTCACAAGGGCACTCCTCTCAGGTTCAGAATGTGATAGTCAACCAATCCCTCACCAAAGTGGAGATGCCCCAGATGAGATAACTCACTCTTGAGGAGGCCTGCCACGCCGTGCCAGTGCTCTGACTAAATTTTCAAGCCAATGTCCCATCCTATTCCAGTGACACTAAAAAGGTGCTTGGAGTAGCCACCATGCTATCAGGAGACGCCCTTGATTGGTTTGGCAAAGCCATTACCAAAGACGTGGAATTCTTCCTAGATTATGCCAAGTTTGAAGTTGAGTTAATGACCACGGGGGAAGACCGCAACACCAGATATTACACCCTGAACTCCTTGTTGGAAATCTGACAGGAGGCCCACTCTATTCAAGTTTACATTGACAAATTCCTCAAACTAAAGACCCACACCTAACTGGAAGACAAACTGGCAGCCATTATCTTCCAAAAGGGAGTCAACCTAGTGATGAAGGACCTGTTGAAGCACCGCCCACCCACCCTCAGCCTAGACAATCTAGTTCCTCTGTGTAAGGGTCTTAGCATGAACCAAGAGAATGCTGGCCCCTCCCAGACCCACCAAAGCCAAAAACCAACCCCCAACAGAACAGGAATGTCACCTGAAGAGCTCCAACAACACTACCAAGAGAGACTCTGTTTCCACTGCCACAAGGCGGGCCACTTGACCAGAGCCTGCCCTAAGAAGAGCATTGCTCCAATCTCACTGGAGCAAATAAACACTTCTTCCCAGTCTTACAAATTCATCCAAGTGACCATAGAACTATTGGGGAACAAGCACCAGATTGAAGCTTTTATTGATACAGGAGCTGATGAAAGCTTCATTGACGCCAGCCTGGCAAAGGAACTATGCTTGAAGGCTTCAGAGCATAGTCTACAAGTAGTCATGGGAACCAGCTCTCTAGAAACTGGCCATGAGTGTGAACAAGAACTTCTGTTGAAAATTGGACACAATGTATACCCGTTGTCCCTGATCCTCTTGCCAGGACTACCCCACCCCCTTATACTGGGTGATTCCTGGTCCAACAGACATGACCTGATCCTGAACTATTGCAAACAAACTGCCACATTGGGCCAACCTAAATATTGTGACACCGTACCTTTTTGTATAAGCCATGGTTGAACTCCCCACCAACAGACTCTTAACCATAAAGATGTAACCTAATGTGGGAACCTTACCTATCCCCCTTCAGAAATGTGACCATGTGTTTAGCAAAGAAGAAGCTACAAAACTACCCAGCCATTCAATCTACAATCACACTATAGACCTGTTACCAGGGACCCAACCACACTAAAGCCCCATTTACAGCTGCAATCACCGCAAAAAAGTGGCCTTGAAAGCATACCTGGAGGATATAACAAAAAAGGTTTCATCCAAGTGTCAAAGGCCCCCTGCTTGTCACCCATGCTGTTTAAAGGAAAGAAAGATGGTGGGATGCGTCCATGTGTAAAATACCAGAAACTGAACACTATTAAAATGAAGAACCATTATCTCATCCCCAACACTGATGACCTCTGTAATGTACTGAATGGAGCCCAGGTGTACTAAAAAATTGACCTTAGAGATGTGTTCAATCAAATCCAAATCAAGGACAGAGACAATTACAAGACAGCCTTCAAAGCCCAATATGGGTTGTACAAGTACCTAGTAATGCCATTTGGCCTGTGCAACACCCCCAGCACTTTCCAAAGGATGATCAATACCGTCCTGGGTGAATACCTTGACCAATTTTGTGTTGAGTACTTGGACAACATCCTCATCTACAGCAAGTCACATAAAGAGCACCTCCAACACCTGGACCTCATACTGGAAAAACTCTCCCAGGCCAACCTACACAACAAACTTAAGAAATGTGAATTCTTTCAGCCTGAGGTCAAATTCCTGGGATATGTAGTGAAGACTGGTGGTTTTGCTATGGCACAGGACAAAGTAAGAGCAATAACAGCTTGGACGGTGCCCAAATGCAGAAAGTATGTGAGAAGTTTTCTGGGCCTGGCAAACTACTGTAGGGATTTCACCCAAAGTTTTTCTCATATTACTCTGCCCCTGACCTGCCTTTGCTCTGAAAAGGTCACCTTTGCCTGGAATGACAAGTTCATATCAGCATTTGAGGCCCTAAAACTTGCGTTTACCTCTGCACCTGTCCTGGCAATGCCTGACCCATCCAAGCCATTTGTACTGGAAACCAACACGTCCAACTTTACAACAGGCAGGTCCTTCTTTAGGAAGGAGGAGATAGTATGCTAAATCCTGTAGCATATTACTCCAAGAAGATGCTTCTTGCCAAAGTAAACTACCTGATCTACAACAAGGAGATGCTTGCAATAATGAAGACCCTGAAACATTGGCGCTGGTACCTAGGTGGCGCTGAATTCCCAGTAAAGGTCCTAACTGGCCACAAGAACTTGGTTTACTTCTTTAAACCCAGACAGTTGAAACAGAGACAGGACAGATGGGCTCTAGAACTGGCTGACTACACCCTGAAAATTGACTATAAACCCAGGAAAGTGAACATAGTACCAGACGCACTGAGCAGAAGAGCAGATATGATCCCCACCACAGCTGAGACCAAGGACCACAACACCCATGTACTCCTCAACCCCGCCAGCCTAGGCATCCAACTGATGTTCATAAAGATTATGGCCTGTAAGCCTGACATCATTGAGGCGCAGAAATTAGACAAGTATTCAGCAGAACTCATTTCCAACTTGACCTCAGACCCAGATAGCTGACACTACAAGAAAGAATTCTCATTGAAAGGAACTACCCTGCTGTTACACAACCAGATCTACGTACCAGAAGGTGAAACAAGGACAAAAATACTCATAGACTACCACAATTAAGAGATGGCCGGCCACCCTGGCAGACTCAAGAAAATCCAAGGAATCAAGAAGATTTATGCTTGGCCCTAACTGGATAAAGACATGGCCACCTATATCAAAGGTTATGAGACATGCAGAAGGACCAAACCCTGTAGATCCAAACATGAAGGCTTGCTAAGACCACTAGACATACCAGCAAAACCCTGGCAGTCTGTTTCAATGGATTATATTGTGGAACTGCCCCCTTATAATTAGTTCAATACAATCCTAGTCATGGTAGATAGATTCACTAAAATTTCCTACTTTGTCCCTACCACTACCCACTGCACTGCCACATAGACAGCTAGATATTTCCACAACAGCATCCTAACTCAACATGGCACTTTGGCAGAAATCATCACTGATAGAGGACCACAGTTTACCTCTAACTACTGGACCCAGGTGATGAAGGACTTAGGGGTAATGTCATAACTGTGCTGTTTTAGCAGAGTTACACGGGGAAGAATATTTAGAAGATAGATAATAATCTTTATTGTGAGATAGTGATTATATAGTTCATGTGAATCAAGGATAACAGGAACATGATTGGTGATCACACAGCTGGATGGATGAAGGGGGTGGCTTGATCCTGGTAATGAGTCAAGCACCAAAATAAGGTATCCACTATAAAGGATCATCATCTGTTCATGTTGTTGGATTTAGTAATTTGAGTTGACTTCCTAGTCTGGCTTTGAGGGACCAGATAATTGGATTGCAGGTCAAAAACCCGCTTGGTTGGAACCTTGCTGGCGGATTGAGCCTGCGGTTTTGACACCCCCCTGACTGAAGGTCGGCCTCCTCTGGGGGAAGGTTGTCAGGGAGGTTGTCAGGAGCCCGGGCGCCATATTGAACTAGTTGCTGTTCTGTGGTGGGCAGGGCAGTTTCTTGTTGTTTTTGTCTTGCTTTGCAGGATCTCAGGCAATCATAGTGTAGGGTCTTGTCTTGCTTGCGTTTCCTGAGTCCTTGCACAAGGTAAGCGTTATTGTTGTTTACCTTTAGAATGATTGCTAGCCCTACTTTCTCGGATTGTAGTTTGCTCTTGTCAACGTTCATGACCCAAACTTTGTCCCCAACTTCATGTCTATCTTGAATGGGGACAAAGGTTTTTTGAAGGCGTTCATTCTCTTTGGCTGTTTGCTTGCTGTTAGCCTCTATTAATTGAGGGTCTGAGCGTGGAGGGACTTCACTTGGAATTTCCAGTTTAGGTCCTGTCAATGCTTGAATAATATTTGGCTGTGTGCCTTATATCAGTTCAAACAGGCTTTTCCCAGTGGATCTGTTCACTTGGGTTTGACACACAAGTAGTGCAGTCTGTAGCTGCTTGTACCAGTCTTCAGGTCTCCCGGCGGTGAGTTTGGTTAAGGCTTGCACAAGGCTACTGTTAAGCCGCTCCACACGTCCATTGGCCTGTGGATGGTATGGTGTTGTTACGGTGTGCTTGACCCCTTTTTTGGTGAGGTATACATTGGTGTCTTCAGAGGTCAATTCTTTGCCTTCATTGGTTATCAGGAGTTCTGGCTTTCTAAACTTGCTGATTATCTCTTTGCCAATAAATCATCAAATGTCATTGCTGGTGTGTGCCTTCACTGCTTGGGCTACTGGCCATCTTGTCGCAAAGTCAATGACAGTGATGATGTATTTCTTGTCATTGTGTTTTCCTGGCATGGGACCAATGATTTCAAGAGACCAAACTTTGAAAGGTAGTTGTGTGCAAATTGGAAGCACTGACTTTGGCGGGGTTTCACTCTTGGCAAACTTTTTGCATACCTCACATTGGTCTAGAACTTCCTGGACATTGCGGTATAAGGTTGGCCACCAGGCTTTGTTTTAGAAACTCATATAGGTTCCGGCTCTTGGTATGTCCAAGGTCTCTGTGATAGCGTAGAATGGCGTTGGCTTGCTGGTGTGTGGGGATGTAGGGAATGGTTGTGCCGTCAGTCATTTTTCTGTGAAGAGTCCCGTATACATCAGAGAAGAGGTGTTCATTCTTGATAACTGTTTCTTTTGTTATGTTGGTGGTGCCAGGGGGGAACCCTTTGTTCTTTATTTGTAGCACTAAGAGAGGCCAGTCTGGGTCAAGCCTGTTCTCTCCTCTTGAAGCACGGACATACAGGCAGGACAGGGCGTCTACCATGACAAGCTTGGCCCAGGCTTGTACTGGATGAGCATGTTAAATCTCTACAATAGTTCCATTCACCGTGCTTGGCAGCGCAACAGATTTTCTTGAGTTTTGAAATAGATGAGTGACTTGTGATTGGTTAACACTGTCAATTTTTTCTGGCATTCCAGGTAACAACGCCATTTGACTAGGCAGTGCACAATAGCCAGCAGTTCTTTGTCATGGATAGGGTATTGACACTTGCCATCTGTCAATTTTTGCAATTTTTAGGCTACGGGCAGGAAGTCACTGTCACTATTTTTGATTTGTAGGACTCCCCCAATGAATGCATCTGAGGTGTCAGTTTCCATTTGGTACTCCCCATCACGTTTGGGGTATTGTAGGATGGGAGCCATTGTGAGTTTCTCCTTGAGACGTCTAAAACAGAGGTCACATTGGGGGGTCCACAAAAACTTGGACTTGGCGCCTGTTATGGCGGATAAGGGGGCATTCAAGACGCCACAGTCATGTATGAAACGTTGTACGTAGGTCACATTCCCAAGAAGGTGTGGAGTTCCAACTTATCCTTGGGTGGTGGCATCTTGCAGATGGCCTGTATCTTTTGACTGTTGAGTTTGATGCTGTCTTTTGAGACTATGTGTCCCAGGAAAGATAATTGCTTGCGGAAGAACTGGCACTTGGAGGTCTTGGACAACAGTTTGTGTTGTGCCAGGGTAGCAAAGACTGCCTCAAGGTCTTTGTGGTGTTGTTCCACCAAGGGGCTGTAGACAATAATGTTGTCTAGGTACACCAGGGCGTGCTTGCCTATGTGGGGCGTAAACACTTTGTTAATAAAGGTTACAAAGGTGGACAGGGCATTGGTCATGCCAAAGTTGAGTACCACACATTTATAGGAACTGTATTTAGTGCGGAAGGCCATTTTGGGAATGTCTTCCTCCTTGATACAAATCTGATTGTAGCCTGCAGTTAGATCAATCTTGGAGAAGACTGTGGCTCCTCCCAAGGCATCAAAGAGGTTGTCAATCAGCGGCAGTGGGTAAAAATTCTTAATGATAACTTTGTTCATGGCGCAATAGTCTGTGACCAGATGTAAGGTACTGTCCTTCTTAGCCACAAATAATATGGTGGCCCCAAAGGGAGACTGTGAGGGGCGGATAAGTCCTTTTTCCAATGCCTCCTTGAGGTAGGCGCGTAAGGCGTCATCTTCATTTGAGGTCAGCCTGTAGATGGGGCGCGCCTTGGGTACAACCCCCTTGAGTTGGATGGAGTGCTGAATGTGCTTCTCAGGGGGCAGCCCAGGTAGCGCTTTCTTAAAGATTTCTGGATGGCGGGCCACAATGTTGCAGTCCTGGGGTGTGTAAGTATCCTGGTGGTCTTTGAAGTGTATGATCTTGTACTGGCAGGAATCCCAGTCAATTGACTTCAGGTCTTTCTTTTTGTCCTGGGTCTCTGTGATACGTACAAAGACGTGATCACGTAGCAGTTGGTCCACGGAGTCAGGGTAGATCTGGTAGTTGACACCTTCACGCTTGATGGTCAGCACTGAGGTTGCCCAGTCTACGTGATGGTTGTTCTTTTGTAACCAGTCTAGTACCAGTACAATGTCAAATTTAGGAAACTCAATGACAGGACCTTGAATGGTGGGGTGAAGGTTCTCAAGCATGACAGAGAAGGGGGCAGTTTTCTTTGTCACAGCAATGTGGTGTTTGTCAGCCAGGACCATATTTTTAATCCGCAAAGGATTAGTGGCCAGCTTGAACTTATCCACAAAGCTACTGTTGACTAGGGTTTGGTCTGCGCCCAAGTCCAGGAGTGCTGAGCCTGTGTAACTGCAAAAGCAGAAAGGATAGGACATCAATTTATTGGGATGTCTGGCAATGGTGTACAGTGCCAGGTCCTCTGAGGGCACTTGGATCATTGGACATTGGTCTACGTCTTTGGGTCAGTATTCATCATTGGGCAAGTCAGGAGTTGTGTGGGGAGAGCTTGGCTTGCTTAGTGCTCTCCCCAGGCTTTTCCCTCATCTTGGTTGCCTTGCGTGGTGGTGACACAGAAATGGGTACGGTTTGACTATCCATTGTTTCCATTTCCATTCCCATTTGAACCCGTGGGTTTGTGATTGGCATTGTTCCCATTGCCTCCAGGGGGTGGTTGAGAGGAGCGCCTGCCTGGATGGGAATTCTTGGGTCTTTCTTGTTTCCCAGTTTGTGCCTTGTGCAGTGTGTTGGATGTCTGCTCTTCTTTTTACGCTTCCTGGTACAGGCTTTGCAGGTTGGTCACCTGATCCAGGTTCACATGTCTCATCACGTGCAACTTAAGAGCGTTGTAGTACATGAGGTGTGTGGCTGGGGTGTCAAAGGCCATGTCAGATGGTGCATGAAGACAGAGTTCCTTGTAGGCGTGGGTGAGTTCTTTTACAGTGCCTGTCTGGGTCAGGTTCTTCACTTGGCAAATGATCATGAGCGCTGTATCCTTAAGCACAAATCTTGCCAGGAAGTCTTGCTTAAAGGTATCCCAGTTCTTGTTGATGTGCTCTTCATGCCTCTTGTTGCACCAGGTGCCAGCTCGTGGGTCAGGCAACTGGAAATTTCTGCAATCCAAAATTGCTGTGGGCATTCCATTTGAGCCAGCTTGCTCTGGGCAGACTGGATCCATGTGGCGGCGTTGTTTTTGTTGGCCCCGGCAAAAGGTTCCAAGGTGGCGCTTCATAGTCTCTGAGCTACATAGGTGGGCATGGTGGTTTTGTTGGCTGGTTGCGGCATCAAGGAGGGTTCCTGGAAGAAACCTTGTGAAGACATGGCGTTGAAGGCGGGTAGCGGGATTACTGTGTTTTGGTATAGGACAAAACCATTGGGTATCTCAGCACCAGGAGTGTACGGAGTCCAGTTGGGCGGGAGGCCAGACATAATTCTGTCAAGGATTTGTTGGCCGCGGCGTGTGCGGGCAACAGGCGGAATTTTTCAAGATAAGGTAGGATGGAGAACCTACCTGTGCTACCAATGTTGTAACTGTGCTGTTTTAGCAGAGTTACATGGGGAAGACTATTTAGAAGATAGATAATAATCTTTATTGTGAGATAGTGATTATATAGTTCATGTGAATCAAGGATAACAGGAACATGATTGGTGATCACACAGCTGGATGGAAGAAGGGGGTGGCTTGATCCTGGTAATGAGTCAAGCGCCAAAACAAGGTATAAACCATAAAGGATCATCATCTGTTCATATTGTTTGATTTGGTAATTTGAGTTGACTTCCTAGTCTGGCTTTGAGTGACCGGATAATTGGATTGCGGGTCAAAAACCCGCTTGGTTGGAACCTTGCTGGCAGGTTGAGCCTGCAGTTTTGATAGTAAGGTGTTGTGTATTCACCTCCTACCACCCACAGATTAATGACCAGACTGAACAAGTGAACCAAATACTTGAACAATATCTACAGTGCTACATCAACGCCAATCAAGATAACTGGGATGAGATGCTACCCATGGCACATTACACCAACAACAGCAAAGACCATGCGTCTACTGGAATGTCCCCTTTCAAAGCCAACTACAGGTTTGACCCCACATGGGACCCTAGCATTGGAAACAAGGAAATCAACCTGTCTGGACGCGCCTGGTTTGAACAGATCCATGACACCCAACCTATATGCCTAGCAAACCTGAACCAAGCAGTACAGACATACAAGGCCTTTGCTGATCAGAAACAGACCCCTGGTAAACCCCTTCAAGTTGAAGATGAGGTCTATTTTGACTCCCAGAACGTACACCTGCATATGCCTTGCAGAAAATTAGCTCACAGAAGAAGCAGACCACACAAGATCACCAAGCTCATTGGAGAAGTTGCCTTCAAGTTAGACCTACCCCCCCATGTGGAAGATCCACAACGTGTTCCACTGTTCCTTGCTGTTCAAAAAAGATGAGAACTCTCTTTATCCACCAGAAGATCAAGTCTAGCCCCCCGCCAATCTGGAAGGACCACTCAAATAAGTACAAAGTTGAGTACATTCACAGCAACCAAGCTCACTACAAGACCCTCAGTACTATGTTAAGTGGTTAGGGTACCCCTTTGAAGAAAGAACCTGGGAGCCCTTGGGCAGCCTAACCAACACCAAACAGGCCATTCAACAATACTCAAGCAGGAAGACCCTGAAAGGGGAAATTTGGGGGAAGAAGGGGATGATGTCAGGAATGACAATTTGGATGCTCCTGAATCCTAAAATACGGAACCAGAGTCAACCCCTGGACAAACCCCTTTTCAGACTGCCAGACCCATAGGCTGGGAGCCTGATAACCAACTCTCAATTGACAAAGTTGTTGCCAAACCTCCAGGACCCAAACCTTTAACTGTCTCATGGGATTCTGCAAGAAAACCACCAGTACAAGATGCTGGGAATTCCCTTGAGGTGCCAATACCTGACACTGTTGGTTTTCTTGGTGAAATGCGCAAGTTTCCCAATAAAAGTTATTCCAAAATTCTCCAAAGCCCAGGAAGAGTCACTGAACCTGAAGAGACACTGTGGGGTTCCTGTCCACCAATCCCCAAGTGTGTCCTGGATTGTAGCCAGAGACCGGCTGGAAGGGATTGTCATTCTCTAGTAAAGGGAAATGTATCTCAGAAATATGTATAGGGGTTGAAATGGGCTTTTATTCACTCTCAGAAGGAAGATCCCATTAGAAACCTTCTGGTATATGGCCCAGGGGGTCAAGGAAACAATATGGATTTGCCAATACTTGAAGTCCTCTAATAACATCTTGGACTCCTTGTACTTGGTCTTAGACGTCTGCACCTTAGTCTTGGATGTCTGCTCCTTAGACTTAAACTCCTGCTCCTTAAACTTGGAATCCAGCACCTTAAACTTGGACTCTGGCGCTGCACTTAGGATACAGCTTCTTATTCTTGGGCTCCTGCTCCATTATCTTGGGTTTTATCAGTCCAACCAAGCTCCTGCTGGTGATCCAAAGGCTTCCAAAACCTCTTGATAGAAACTCAGAAGACCTGGGCAAGACCTCCAAAAGCCTTCCAAAAGACCTTGAAAAGACCTCAAAAGACCCTGTAACTTTCCAGCCAGCCACCTTTTTATAGTGTCTTTTTCCCAACGGTTCTGCCTTCAAAATGACTTTCCTCAGAAGCTTAAACCATTGCCGCTCACTTTTTCCTATAATAACTTAAGCTTACATACTTACATTCTCAAAAGGTTAAAGTATTAATTCACTATTTCCTTGCTTATACTTTAAGCTTTTGGCTTCCAACCAATTATTTTCATCAGGAAACCTGCCAGAACTCAACCAATGAATGCAGAGCGCAGAAATAGACCTTTTTTGAAGTTCCACTGGGATCCAACTATTAAAATAATTTACACATCTCAACCCGCTCAAATTGACAACTCTTTGTGCACCAAAGTGTTAACCGGTCCATTATTCTGGCATCATTTCTTCCTGCATTCAACCTAAACCCATTTAAATAGTAGAATACTATTTAAATTGTTCTTTATGGACCTCTTCAACTTTTTCCCCATATATTTACAAATATTATAAAGTCCAAGGAAAACATCCCACCAAAATAACCTTGTATCACACTCTCATAGCAACATACCTTTGTCTATCCTAGGAACTTAATAAATAAATATCTTACCCACACTTCTATACACATTCCTTCTTGATTTTAATACTAAACCAAGGCAAAATATTCTACATCTTCTCACTTTGGCAAAATCTTGGCTCATTTCTCCGGACCACCAGTTCTTCACCATCATCTTTGGATCCTTCAGCCAGCTCCTGTATCATGATCATCTAGTCCTGCATAATAATCTTCTGGTCCTTCAGCTTATCCTCAACCAGTTCCTCAACAAATCCTCACTAGGAACCTCCTTAGTTCCCTCTGCATACTGAACCATATTGGTTCCAACAATTCAATATGAATTAACAGTCCGTCAACTAGCCTTCACTGTGATCAAACATTCCCTCTTGCTAGTCTTTGCTGTTAATTCTGTGAACCACAGTGGTTCTTTATCTCAGTTCCTGTTACCAGAACTTGTAGACCCAGGCATGAGTCTACATTGAACTGGCGTTTGACTGGGCCCTCGCAAGTGGCACTCCACTTAGGCCATTCAACCATAAATCAATGTCTATGCATTGTCTTTACTCACCCAGGTGATTAAGTCTGAGCTTTCAGTTGCAGAGTAATCAGCTCTACTTCCCAGAGGCCTGATCACACCAAGTTCTGCAGCTTGCTTCCCTGAGAAACCCGCCTTGGTGACACTTCTGAGCAAATCTATGCCCTCTAATGCTCACTTTGGGTTTCCCCCAAAGCTCTCATAGGGGCATAAACAAGGACACCCTACCAGTCTGTTAGGTAGGATGCTTCCTCACAGACCTCCTGTAAGCGTATTAGGGTACATAGAGCCCTCAGAGCTCTTCCCCTCCCTGGCAGCCTGTGTTACCCGCCAGGGGTCCAAAACCTACTCCCCCCAGACAGACAAAGTTCCCTGCTTGCTATTTCAGTCTTCACCCTTCCGCAGCCACAGTTCCCTGCTAGGTGAAGAACTATAGCTCAAAGCAACCAATATCTTCTGCTGGGTGGAGGCAACATCTGCCTCTGTTAGTCCTTTGTTACCTACCACACAGGCTTTACTTACCCTAGTAGTCCTATGTTACCTACTAGGCTCACCTTACTTACCCCTAGTAGTCCTATGTTACCTACTAGGCCTCTACCTGCAACAAACAACCAAACTTTTTCTTGGCCAACATTAGCCCCGCCTGCAAACCACCAGACGTGTGGACTTTCATAGGCACCCAATACCCAAATTGACAAATATAAGGATTCACAGTCTTCTCATCCTGAAGCAACCAGTGGCAAACCACCAGTGCCAAGCGCCACACTGCCATCTAAGACCCCTGATGCAAAACCACCCAAGCTCAGAAAACCCAACCAGGAAATAAAGCCTAGCAGTGTGGTCTAAATACCTGCCAGGCTGAGATCAATCCCCATCATAATTTTTAAATAAAGGTTATGAGATATTAGTTTCCCCAATTATTGCCGTATTTTATTATTGTCATCTGCCAGTTAACTCAAAGATCATCTGACCCTCCTGCCAGCCTGCCAGCCATGTACTGCCCACCAGGTGTCCCCTTTGGTCCTGTTCATTTCACAGAGCACCCCTTAAAGCCTGAGTATAAGGACTACACCACCAACAACATACTAGCCCGGGATCCCTTGGCCAGAACTACAGAGTTAACCAGATACAACCAAAAAGGCCATTGGTATGTTACCAAGCCCCGCCTGTTCAGAGATAAATACAACTTCCTTCCTGCCTACCAATTAGATATGAAACCACCTGTCACCCCTAGACCAATACCTGCTTCTGTAAATTCACTGCCACCTCTGGCTTTGGATCGCTCAATTTTCCCTCATCGTACCAAGAAAGGTTCTAAAACGCCCTCCAAACCCCTTAATTCTTTAAATGATTTAGCTCACACGGTAGATGAGAGGTTTGTGCTGGCCTACCCTGTGGAACCTCTGCCTTTGGTTGTTCCCTCCTGGGAAGAAACACTGGTTAATTTGGACTACTTATTAGCTTGGTATTGCCCACTTCTAAAAACCATTAGAGCTGGCCAATCAGAGGCTGCCACATTGGCACTGAGCAACACAAGTGAATTCCAAATGACCAGTGCCTCTTCCAGCCAATCATATCTGACCGCGGAAATTGGAATGAAACCCTCCAGTCCCCCTGCCCCTGCCTAGCAAAGTTTTGCCTCCAGCCAATTAGATTTGGTTTCACTGTCATGTGACCCAACTTATTTGCAGCCCATCCCTTTTATGCAAGCAAGGGGACTTCTAGTCCCCTGCTTGTCTATTTTCCAATAATATTAAAGTTTGGAGCTATTCTGCACTTTATTTTTATATTTGTGTTTATTTGGAACCCAGTTTTGAGTTCCTATAGCCTAAAGGTTAGGGTGTTAGTTTCTGTTCCAAGCTTACCTTCTGCCAGCTGGTTTCAAACCCGGCTTCTCTCCTGGTTCATTATACTAGTATTGGTTCATCTAGTAGTCGCCTTTCCCGTTCTCGCTTTTGAAACAGAGTTCAAAAACTCAAATTTTAAATTGATTTTCCTTATAATACCTATTATTATTTTGAATTTTCTATTAAAACCATTGATTTTGAACCCGCTCTTGCTTGCCGTTCTTCCCAAACCTCTCACAATCATTGTAAAGCCCTCTGGACCTGTTCTGCTACAGTTTGGGTCTATTTTGATAAGTATACCCTATCAGCCCTTGTTCTGCCTTATTTTTATCTTAAAAATATACTGTCCTACTTCAAATTTTGTGAGGAACATTCCTATGATACTCCTAGCTCTCAAATTTGTGGTATTTTCCTTGGCTCCGTTCTTGCTGCTTCTGTGGTCCACCTCCCCTGATTTATGGGGGGAAATCTCTTTGTCAGCCCGTCTGGTAGGTAGAGACCCTGCCAGTCTCTGGGACCTCCCCAGCAGTCTTCTCTTTTCTGGAGAGGCTGTGGTCAAGAGCCTGACATGTGATGATTTGGACTTGGACACTGTGGACCTTACTTCACCCGTTTCTGAAGAAGTAGTGCCTCCCATGCCTCCCCTCCCCAATGTGGTCCAGAGGCATGCAGTACCCCCCAGGCCCTCCAAGGTGTCCTCTCCCTCTCCTACCCACACTCCCTGGTTGCTCACTGGCCTGATACTGATGGGTTTGAATGCCTACTTCCCTCAGTTGTCCCCGGTGTCCTCCCTGTGGTCCCCCCTCCAAGCGGCCATCCCAGTTCTGCACTGGATGGCATCCTGGTGGTTTGTTACATCGGGATGGGAGCCAAACTTAGTTAGTTTAGCCCCCCTCTCTCATAGCTTCTGCTACCAAGCTCCCACAGGACCATACTAATAAGCTTTTTGGGATTGTATATATTAATCTCACAGGAGTAATAGATACTATTGTCCCCGCTGCCGGTCTGTGGTTATGGGTAGGCAAGTCAATGTCCTACCTCATTAAGTTAGCGCCAATCCTTTGGTGGGCCCTTCCCACTCAGTCTGAAATCCGCCAGTTCCCAAACACTAGCAAGCCAGCAGATCAGGTTTGGTTTCCTGACACCAAGAGATAGTCCAACTTAACCAGTGTTTCTTCCCAGGTGAGAGCCACAAGCGCTAGGAGGTCTGCAGGATAAGCTAATACAAATCTTTTGTCTACAGTATGTACCTAATACTCTAGAGAGTTAAGCAGCTTGACTGGTGTTTGGTGCATTTCTTGGTACAACAAGGAAAGATAGTGCGACCCAAAGCCAAAGAGGGCAGTGAATTTACATCAACTTCCTTGTCTCTAACTTTTTGGACCTGACAACCTTGATAGCAATTCTGGTTAGCTTTGGAACCCTAGGATTTATTCCTTGTGACTTTGCACCCTGTTCAACTTGAACTGGTTGTGTCAATGCAACCTCACTATCTATCTCTCCTCTGTCTCCTTCCTGAGTAGGCACTTGTGTTGTACTAACTCAATTTTTGACCTACAGGAACGTTCCTGGCCATAGCACACACTGACTGCATTGCCACTATGTTGTTGTGTTTGTTTTATTTTAAATTTTAATACAATATTAAATAAAAATCAATTAAGTTACACTATTTTTTATTTTTGCTTTTTATCTGAATATGATTATTCAATTAGAATTTACCCCAACCAACTACCCGCTTATAGATGTTTCATTTCTTAATTAGTTGTTTTTAGTTTTAAAAAGACTATTTTAGACTTGTTGAAATATTTCTCACCCTTTCCTCCCATATTTTTAAATTCACTGCCCTCTTTGGCTTTGGATCACACTATATTTCCTTGCCGCACCAAGAAATGCTCCAAAATGCCAGCCAAGCCGCTCAATTTGTTAGGAAATTTGGCACATACTGTAGACAAAAGATTTGTGTTGGCTTATCCTGCAGACCCCACAGCCCTTGTTACTCCCCCTAGGAAGAAACACAGGTTAATTTAGACTATCTCTTGGCTTGGTGTCAACTGTTTCAGAAAACAATTTAAAACAGCCAATAAGGAGATGCCACACCAAATGTGAGTAAAGTCTAATGAACTCCAAGTGTCTGTGTTCAACTCCAGCCAATCAAATGTAAACTCAGAAATTAGTTTGGAACCCTCCAGTCCCCCTGGTTAGGTTCAGCAAAATTTCTTCTCCAGCCAATTGGATTCAGGCCAGGTTGTCATGTGACTCACTAATTGCAACTTCCTTCTTTTAACTTAGCAAGGGACTTTCAGTCCCCTGCTTGTTGGTTTTCTGATTATATTAAATTTGGAAACTTGGTTGCATATACCTTTAAATTTAGAGACTTGTTTGGACTATACTCTAGAGTTCATATACTCTTTATGTAAAGGAACTCCCCCCTTTAGCCTTAGATAGGACAATCTTTCCGTGTTGTACCAAAAAATCTGCTCAGAAGCCAGCCAAGCCCCTTTATTCTCTTGAGAATTTAGCTCACACGGTTGATGAGAGATTCATGTTGACATACCCTTCTCAGGCAGCAAACCTTGACGTTCTGAACTCAGTTCCCACTTGGGAGGAATCTCTGATTAATTTGGACTATTTTTTGGCTTGGGCTTGTCCGCATTTAAAACTAATTAAGTCTAAACAACCAGGTCGCGCTAGTGCTGAATCATCAATTTCCAATCCAACTGGATTGAATGCTGATTTAAATAACTAGTAATGCCAGCCAATTGGGGTTAAAGCCAGAAATTATTGCAAAACCCTTCAAATTAATGGCCCTGCCTTTGCAAATTTCTCTTCAGGCCAATCAGACCCATTGCCTGGGTCAGGTGACCTTTCAAATTTGAAATCTGTCCCTTAAAGCAAGACAGGGGACTTTTGACCCCATGCTTGCTCATTCTTATAATTAAAGTATGAAACTTTAAAACACAATTTTTTAGTGGTCTTTGGGTCCTTTTATTTGGCCCCATTTCATTCTCTAAAAGTGTTAGTAGAGGTTTTATCTTCCCTTACCTTCTTCCCTTTATTTTGGGTCTTCCAGTGCCCTTTCAAAGTCATTACAGAAATTGTTAGTGTTAATGTTGTCGCTTACCACTTTTGCTTAAGAGACACCAACTTGAACTTGAAAATTAGTGATTTAATTTCTTTAATTACCTATTGTAAGTTTGATTTGGTTTCCCTCTTTCTTTTGCTCCCGCTGTTACCTTCTATACACTTGAAAGCTTTCAACTACGCTTTCAAAGCCAACAGTCCGTAGTTGCCACTATCTGTCCCCTTCCTGCATTTTAGACAATTTTTCTATTTCTTTTTTGTGCTTTTTGCCTTGCTCTTTAGACCAAAGGGACAAGGGAAAATTAACTACAGATCACTGGGCCCTAGTTAGACCTAAATACAATGTTGATACATCTACTCAAGTTTGTGGCCCTCACCCTGGCACCTGCTTTGATAATGATATGGTCTACTTCTCCAGACCTTTAGGGTTGTATTTATCACTCATTTTACCACATTGGTGCCAACCCTGATCAGTTCATGCATATATTTTAGGATATCCCTGGACGTGTCCAGGACATTCTTGCCACTAGTGAGAACATTGTGAGAAGTCTTACTTGTGATGACCTTGAGTTCCATGTCCTTGAATCAGCCTCCCCAATGGTCCCCGGCTTGGCTTGTCCAATGCCTCTTACCACCAAGTATCCAATTGTCCAAGTTCAAGAAGACAGTTTGGACCCCCAAGAGTCTGCTCCCAAATGTGCCTCTTGGTTGCTGGGTAGAATGATTCTGATGGGCCTAGATTCCCACTTTTCCCAACTATCTGGCGTGTCCTCTTTATGGACGCCCCCTCAAGCGGCCATATCAGTCCTGCACTGGTTAGTGTACTGGTAAATCCTCCCTCCAGGATGGGAGCCAAACTTAGTTAGTTTAGCCCCCTTCTCTCACAATATTTTACTCCATATTTAAACACCCAGCACACAGCTTTTATAAATTCATGTTTCAGATCATGTGCCTTATTTTAGATACTTTGGTATCATTCTTGTTTAAAATCCATTTCACACAATTGAGTAGTTTCATTTACATGTTGAGTTGCTATTGTGTTTCTTTTTTGGTTTGAGTTTTGACTCACCGCGTTTGAGTATATTTCATCACTGATTTACATAGTAAATGTATGTACACTGAAGGACAACTCAAACCATTTTGTTTGTGAATCCATGTAGTTCAGTTGTATCTTGAATGTTTTTGTTTGGAGTGTGAGCACTTTGTGGCTGTGTTGACCCATTTTGTCTATTAACACCCAAAACCCCTGTTAACAGGGTGTATATTTTACACTGATAGTTGGAATTCATTTGAATCTGAAGTATTTTTGCTTGTTGCTATAGCTTTTAAAACTACTGTGACACGACATATTTTTATTAACTGAGTGGATATTTTACATTGTTATGTAGAACTTCCTTAAGTTTGAGTTCACTTTGTTTACAGATGAATTGTTTTGTTCATCCTCACAGCTGTGAAAACTACTGTACTGAGCTGTTGCTGATTGATTTTCAATGGTATGAGGTTATTGGTGGTTTGTCTCAAGGTTCTAGGATGCCACCTGAATTTTTTGTGCTTGTTGTGATGGTTCTTTTTGAAACTTTGCCAAAGTATTGATTCTCTCTCATTAGAATTAGTGTACTTGCTTTTTAAGCCTTTTGTACTAGCGGCTAAATGTTTTCTAACTTATAACATGGTTTACATTATGATTCCGAGATGCTATGATTATATTAAATGAACAATTTCAATCAATTAAACAATATAAATCATTTGGTTTGTTGCTTCTGAGTGATGCTAGTATTTTCCAGAGTGCTACCAAAGAAACTTTTTTCCCGGCATGTTTGACAACTACTGTATTAAAGTGATTTAATGTTAGATATTATATTCCTAAAAAAATAAGAAAATTTGCAATCTAATAACTATATTGACCATATTTTATGGACTGTTGTAAAAGAATAAATTATGAATCAAGTGAATAGGTTAGCCTTTTGGCAGTCTGAAAGCCTAAGTGCATTGGTTGTAAACTTTGATTAGATTTGACCAGCTGTGGCAACAATTTGAACCTGAAGAATTTAGTATCTCGATTAGTTCTAGTTGTAATAAAAATCAGTACTGGCTAGCTTCCAGCTCTGGGCCGCCATACACAGAATCGTTTTCATATATTTAAAGATTATAAATAGCTTTTTAAAATGCTGGCCCAGAGCTGGAAGCTAGCTGAATCAGCCATAGTCCCAGCCCTTAGCCAGATTTAGCATCGTCACGATCACCCAAAGCTTGTGAAAACGTAAGCCTTCATCCTTGTTACTACTTGTTTCAGAGTTTTTATTACTTAATACTGAAAATAATTTCAAATAAATATAAGAGAAAATGAGCTTTTCTTCTACATCGGATATAGAAGTGAAAGACCCCCATGTCTTTACTACACCAGTTCTCCCAAATCAAACTCACCTAATTTATGGGGACTCTCATACGAAAAAATATAAGCTTCTCAGTCTTCTCAGAAAACGAGAATCTGATTTATCTGACTCACCCATAGTTTTGGCTTCCTCTTCCTCTTTAAACGGCCTCAACAAGGAAAAGCGAGAGTTCTCCGATTCTGATTTCTTTTCTGAGAGCCTGCCAGACGAGTTCCTTAGAGAAAATCTCTTTTCTTTGTGTGAGGCAAGTAAAAAAGGAGATCTAGAAAAGTTAGAAGAAATACTCCAAATTCTATGTCGATACCAAGAAGGAAATCTAGATTTAAATTCACTTCCCTTTCCTGTGGGCAATACTCCCCTTCATATTGCTGCCTCCAAAGGAAAAACGAAAATAGCTGAACATTTGCTTTCAGAAAAAATAATTGACATTGATTCTCTAGACTCAAATTTAGAGGTATTATTTTGCTAAAAATATATTATTTAAGCCGCCGTTAACTAACAGCTTTTTAACAGACGCCTCTTATGAAATGCTGCAAATCTGGACAAATTCAAATTGCTCAGTTGCTAATAAAAAATGGTGCTGATGTAAACAAAGTTGATTTCCAAGGGTGGACAGCGCTTCACAATGCTTCAGCAAACGGTGATCTTAAACTGGTTTCCTTGCTTGTTGAAGAAGGCAAGGCTTTGGTCAATTGTCAAAGCTTTCGAGGGTTTACACCACTTATGGATGCGACGGCAAGAATGTTTCCTAACGTTGTCAAATATCTTCTATCTCAGCCCTATTTCCCTTGTGATCCTACTTTATATAACAGCCTTGGAGAAACAGCATATGCGATTGCAGTATGCTGTGAACACGTGTTTTTGTGTGATCTTTTGGAGAATGCCGAGAAGCTGTTTTTATCCAACAAGCCAAATACCAGGACTGAAGTACAACAAGTTGCTAGGTTGATTTCTGTTTATGAAAATGAGCGCTATGTCTCCCCAGGGAAAATTAAAGGGCTTTGGACTTCTACATTGAACTTCTCTCCTGCAAATCTTTCGAGTGAATATCCCCACTTTTCTCTCCGTGGAACTAATGCTTCAATACAGCTTTCAGCTGTTCCTCTGCCGACAGAAGGCGACTCTCCTTGGTCCTGGCAGACAGATTGGAAGCTGTGTACAAATATCCCTAAAGTCGATCTAGCTACTGGTTGGCAATATGCGAAATCCTTTGAGGCTCACGATCACTATTGGACAGCAGATGTCCCAGCTAACCCAGTCAACTGTGTGCGACGTCGACGCTGGTTTCGCGTTGCTCGTAAAACGATCCAATTAATTTAACCTCTTTCACTACTCTAGTTATTACTATTACTCGTATTAGGTATATTTAACAAATGATTTTGCGCCAAACTAACCTGACTATTTTTTTGCTTCTGCTTGCCAAAAATCAAATTAGCTTTCCCCTTCTTTTTATCCTTGGATATAACCATATATAATTGTCCAAAAGCCTTTCTATTTTATGTATACAATAGGCTCAACTTTATGCTCCGTCACCTTAATTTCCACAAGCCTGTTTTCTGTCGGTACATTTTCCTCATGTTTGTTTTCATCAACTTAATGAAGCCCCAGTTTCCATGGGCAAATTTCCCTTCAATTAAAAATCAAATAAACAAATACATTTTCAAGCGCTTATTAAAAACACTTTTCGATATAAAAATAAGCCTATATTTTACCAAATAATGTTAAGCGCATCTAAGTTCATATGAAACAAAGATAAAGATTCATTACCCCAGTTTATGTTTTTAAGAAAGGTAAGCTAAAGGTAATCATTTAAGTGTTATTGAGAGAATCCCGTCTTAATTAAGAAAAAAGGATTTAATTTAATTTTATATTATCTTATAATAGATACATCAATGTGCCATATAGCTGGTATAAATATTGCTGTCTTATCAAAATAACTATTAGAGCCTTATAAGAAAATATCATTGATTCTATAAGAATAGGATTATTAATTAACTTACAGCATTTTTAATATTTTTTGGTTATTAATGAAACAAGGTAAATGTTGCGAATCACAATATTCAGACTAATTCGATTTTGTCTTTGAATCATGTTGAGATGTGCAAAGACTTGGCTGGATTCACATTTGAGTTTACCAGTTGCCCCATTTCTTTAAGCAGGGGTAAGTCGATTTCCACATATTCTGGATGTCATCACTTGACTTATTATGATCATAATACTGAGGCAGATGAGTCATGTTCCAGTATATCTATTGAATGATCTACCTTGTTAAAGGCTACATTATACTATATTCTTATAATAAAGCATCAAGTTTGTTTATCTCTTCCTTGGTTTACATTAACCTTGGTGCTTTTCCCTTTGTTAAAAAATATCCATATACTCTCATTTTCCAGAGCCTTAAGTTATTATCCTTGTTAATCCCTGAAGGCTAACCTTAGGCTAGCGCAAACCTCAAATATTTTTTCATAAGGATCCCCACCATGTTAACTTGGATATCATTGCCAAGACCAGAACACATCAGTCAAGTAATTCCTTAAATTTTTGGGGGGGACTTATAAGATCTATGATAAAATCTGAGAGTTGCTCATTTTTTACTTCTTGAGACATATTGAGCTTAGGGCTTTTTTAGATTATCATTTTATAAAACATGTATAAAGAGAAGCTTTTGAAGGGATCTGGCTAGTCTTTTTTAAAAAAGCATAGGCTAGTGTTGCAACATCTTTGATTACTCGCTCTCGGGGAATTAACGCCTCAAGTGATTCACCAAAAGACTCACTGACTAATCATTAAATTAGTGGCACTACTATCATTTGGCCATCTATTACGGGGATCAAACAATCCAGATCCTAAGCAGGACACAACTTTAATAAGCCTTGTGACTTAAGAGGAACATTACTCAGATAAGCCCCATAACTCCCATGACGTACATGGACAGTATGTGGCTTCCCATGATACTATATATTATCCCATATTCATATAAAATAAAGTATCATTATCTATTTAAATTTCCCCTTTATCTTGTTTATTATACTTCTAAGAAGTATATACTTGACACTAGCCAGAGATTTTAAAAAAATTAAATGAGAGGAGCTTCACAGTAGTTTTCAAACCTGTTGAGATAAAATATACTAGCCTTAAAAATATCAGTTCATTTCAGAACAAATAAAACTTTTTAGTAAGAATAAAAGGCCGGTTCATAGCCAAAAGGATGTCAATGGGCAAAAATGTCCAACCTCACAACAAAAGACTCATACTAAGAAAATCATTTGGAGTTAACAACAAATAAACTGATGCCACAAAAAACCACTTCAGTTGCACTCCAAATATACCATGATTATTAAGTCCTAGGAGAACTATACAAACTCAAGCACTGGAGCAAAAATATTGCCCCATCCACAAACTCCTATAGCAACTGAAACAGACAAAAAACATCAAGCATCAAAACAAATCAGTAAAGTTTTCACAATTGTATTGGTACATCTAATTAATATATACAATCTGGAGTAGAAAATAGAAATATAATGTTCTGGGTGTCTGTTTTTTGATGAAAACTATCAAATAAATCAAGTATATCAATATGAAAAGCTTAAGGTGCACATTTAACAACCAAAAATAATAGATAGAAAATTTTTATACCCTAGTGTGGAATATATTATAGGAAAGACAAGCTATGAAGCTACTATGTATGGACAAAATATTGCATCAAATAGATTATATATTTAAAGTGATCCACTTTATTTTAATGTTGTTTTAAAATTTATTTTATATCAAAGTGGACACACCACAACAACAGAGTCAAGGAGCCAAAGGAGTACGTCATAGATATGGACACCCTCATGGGTCAAAGAACAGATTGGCTGTTGTCCAGAAGGCAGAAAATGTGTTTAAAGTTACACCTCCCCCTTGGGCCTCCACTTCAATCCTCACCAAATGCTTGGGATCTCTACCCAACTGTGCCTGGATATTTATCCAAAGATTTACTGAAAAAGCCCAAGAAAAGCCCTCACACTATTACTTGTGGACTTGTTCTGAAGATGCCCTTGCCTAACCTACCCAAGAGACACCCCTGGCCAAAGAGCCATGTGCAAGAGCATCTGGGAGCAGCGTTACATGAATCTAAGACAGCTTCCTCAATTTCAGTTCAGTCAGTTTCCCTTTAAATTTGTCCATTCAAAAATTTGATTTTATTTCCCTGCATCAATATTGCACTCATGGCTCACCTTATTGGTTGATTGGCCTTGGCCCACCCTATTCCCACCCCAATCCCATTCCCTCCCTTAAATGAACACAAGAGCTTTAAAAAGCTCTTGCACATTATTCTCTAATATAATAAAGCTCAAAATTTGTTAGTGATCATGGCCATTGATTTTTACCCGTTGCTTTAGGGTGTCAGTAAATTTTTTCCCCTTTTGGTCTCCCTGAAATTTTTGGCAACAAACTTTTGGTTGCTGCTGAAATAATGGTTTTAATCATGGTTGAGAGCAAGGTTATGTCCTTTCCCAATCTTCTCCCCATTTATCACAAAACACTTCCTGGACAGAAAATTTTTCAACCACACCACTTATCCTACATGTCAAAACAACCATGATACAGGGTTCAGCCCCAGCACACAGACCTTTGGTGCTCACAATGGTGTGACAAATAAATCAGGGCAAACTGAAATCAACAGTCCTGGCTAAACCACCTCTCACTGGCACTTCTTTGCTAGCACAGGGGTGGGCCAAGGCCTGCAACATTGAACAGGAACAGATCAAGAGGCAACCAGATACCTAGAAGCACATTATGCCATAGGTGATCCAGTTTATGTCTATAACTCACACACTGAAAAAATCAAACCCAACCACTTTGAGCTCTTCAAAGTCACAGCTGTCTATGAAAATCACACCTATTGTTGTAATCCTGAGTATGGGTAGTTTGTGGGTAGTTATCTTGCTTGTCTTGTATCACAACTTACTAATTACTAAAGACTAAGTTGAGTTACTCTCTAAACTTAGTATGTATAATAAATGTAATAAATGCAATAATTGATAGTTTATTGAATATCAAATCTGTGATTTATATAGAATTGGGATATTGATAATAGCTGCTTTAACGCCAGGATCCTCTGCTTCACAGCCTGGTCCCGCTGCAACCTTAGCCCACTATTAACATTAGATTGACTGATCATAATTTAATATGGCATAATGATACAACTTAGTTGATTGGTTGACCTATTTTTCATCCAGAGTGAGAGTGCTAGTTGCTCTCTTGCTCATTGAGCTTAAAAAACGATTTGCATTACAGTAAAGGCTATTTTAACCAATCACCATACAATATTTCTTCCTACTAAACTAGGCATTAATGAAAAAGGGACACAATCTTTTTCAACATGATGAATTGCCCAGAAAGAAATAGAAACCCTGTAATCTGTTATACTGATGTTCCCAAACAGAAAATCAGTAAAACCCAAAGGGGAAAGTCTGACATCCCTGTTAGCAACCTGCCTAGCAACTTGCCTGTCCTTTCTCCAGAATAAGTCAAGTTTACCAAAATACTGGGTGGCAAAATAGACACAGCATTGTATAGCTCTTCCAGTTTAGTCTCTGACAGGATTTTGGAATATTGACTAATTAAAATATTCAATAAAATAATGCAGGCCAGCAGTTGATTACTCTTAGTTATGGTTTTAACAAAATAATGCGGGCCAGCTTGCAATTACTCTTAGTAATGGTTTCAATAAAATAATGCAGGCCAGCTTGAAATTGCTCTTAGAAATGGTTTTGATGAGGAGCGCCTTTTGGGAAAACTTCAAATATGGAATGGAGAAAGAAGAGAAATATATTTTATTGGATAATACTTTAGGCTTATATAGCTTTAGCTGTGGCAGAGATTTGGTTGGATCAAACCTAGGGGTTGGTCATGTGCAGGATGGGCTTGAGTCACTGGATACTTGGACAGTCATGTGATATTGCTTGGTTACCATTTCTGGTATGTCAAACTGTATATTGGGACGGCACCAAATTGGGTGATGACTGGATGTTAAGTGAGTTGGTGGTAGCCAGAATACTTGTACATCCAGATCCTTGACACACACACCCCTTAAGGGGTTACTATGGTACATCAAGAGGGGGCTTTGTCTTGACGGCTGTTGCCTGATGTTCCTGGAGTTGTTTGCTAGTTGGTACCAGTTGGGTCAAGTGTTCTTCTTTGCTAAGGCAGAGGCGGGCTCTGTGGTATTTCATGACAACAGGGTCTTTGGCACCTTGGAATTTCACTAGATAGATGTTTCTGTCTGGTCTGCACCTGATGATTCTCCCTGGTCCCCTGTGTACTGAGTCTAGCTTCTTTCTGTTTCCAGCCAGGACCCAGACGGGGGAGTTGATGTGGAGTGGTTTTTTTGTAGAGGTTACCTTTTGTGTGTTGAGCCTTTTTATTTCTGCTATTTTAGCTTTGAGGCGTATGTGTTGTAGAGCTGGTTTCTGTTCTACTGTGGGGGGTTTCCCTGGGGGGATCTTTACATATGGTTGATTGTTGCAGGTAACTATCTCTAGTTTGTATCCATATGTTAGTTCAAACAGTGAGTAGCCTGTCCCTTGATTGGTGCAAACCCGGGATATTAATCATGCATGTTTCACGTGTAGTGGCCATGTGTCTTTGGATTTGCCATCCATTATTTTCTTGAGGGTTCTGATAAGGCTGCCGTTTAGGCATTCAACTCTGCTGTTGGCCTGTGGCCTGTAGGGCAAGGTTGTAGAGTGATGTTTTTGGATTTTAAATTATTGTTTACTATGTGACCTGATAACTCTGTTGCTCCATCAGTTATGATATAGTCTGGAGTGCCGTAGTCAGCTATGATTGCTTTGTTAATGAATCAGTTTACTGTTTCTGCTTTGTGGTCCTTTGTTGCCCAGCAGATGGGCCAGCGTGTAGCATAGTCAATGGCTACAATTAGGAAACATTGATTTATCTTAGTTTCTGGGAAGGGGCCCACTACATCCAGTCCCCAAACCTTGAATGGTTCAGGGTCAGTTACTGGATTAACTGTTGGCTGGGAGCCTTTGTGCTGGCGTATTTCTTGCACATTGTGCACTTTTTCAGAACATCAATTATAAATTGTTTAAGATTGGTCCACCATACTATCTCTTTTAATGTGAGGTATATATTGTTAGCCTTTGTATGTCCTAGTAGATGGTGATGTCTTAATATAGTGTTAACTCTTTGTGCAAGTGGGATTTAGGGAACATGCTTGTCATTAATGTTTTGGTATACAGTGCCATTTGATACATGAAAATATTTTTTGTTCCTTACTAATGTATCATGGGTTAGCTGATGTGTTGAGGGATCTTTCCCTTTGGGTTTATACTCAGTATTATATAGGTTTGGCCAGTCAGGGTCCAGGTGGTCAGTATGATCCTCTCTTGGCTGAAATAGCCTAGAGAGAGCATCAGCTGTGACCAGCTCTGCCCCCTTTTTGCATTGGATGTCCAAATTGAGCTGCTCTAACAGGGACATCCATTTGGCTTGTTGCCGTGCAAGTGCGTTCTGAGTTTTGAAGTAGATTAAGGATTTATGGTCAGTTAGTACTCAGACATTTAAATGTACTTCTAGATAACATCTCCATTTCTTGCATGCGTGATATATTGCTAGCAATTTCTTATTGTGTATTGGGTACCTCTGCTCGGTTTTAGTTAGTTTTCTAGTTTTGTAAAATACTGGCAGGAATTCTTGCTGCCCTGGCTAGCAGATGCGTAGGACTGCACCAATGGCAGTGTTGCTGGCATCCAACTCAAGCTTGTAGCACCCATTGTTATTAGAGTATTGCAAGATTGGTGCTTTGATCAAAGCTTGTTTTAATAGTTGGAAAATCTTGTTGCATTCTGGTGTCCAGATGAATTTCTTTTTGGCATTACCCTTGGTTAAGTCATTGATTGGTGCGGTGAGCTTTCCACAGTCTTTGATATATTTCCTTAGGTAAGCAACCATTCTGAGAAAGCATCTAACTTGTTTAACAGAGGTGGGGTGTTGCGTGCTATTTATGGCTTTTATTTTTTCTGGATCTTCTTTGATGCACTGTCAGAGACAATGTGGCCTAAGAACAGGAGTTCCTTTTCCATAAATTGGCACTTAATAGGCTTGGCATAGAGTTTGTGCTTTGCAAGTCAATCAAGTGTCTTGCAGACATGTGTGTGGTGTTCCTCTTTTGTTTTTGAGAATATAATGATATTTTCAAGGTAGCATAATGTATTTGAAAGGCTGTTTAAAATTTTGTTCATCATAGCAACAAACATTGCAGGAGTCTTGGTCATCCCAAAGTTCATTACTCTACATTCAAAGGATCCAAATTGTGTATGGAACGCAGTTTTTGGTATGTCCTTTTCTTTTACTTCAACTTGGTTATAACCTGAGGTGAGGTCAATTTTAGAGAAAAATTTGGCTCCAGAGAGTCTTGCAAACAGATCCTCTATGAGTGGAAGGGGATATTTATTCTTTACTGTGCTTGCATTTAGTGCTCTGTAGTAAGTTAATAGACAAAAAGTGCCTTCTTTTTCTTTACAAAGAACACTGCTGCCTCCACAGGGATTCAGATGGGCAAATGAATCCTTTGTCTAGGTTGTCCTCAATATAGGTCTTGAGGGTTTGGGTCTCCATGGGAGAGAGTCTGTAGAGAGGTGCAGGTTTAGGCATGGCTTTGCACAGGTCAATGCCATGTTTGACCTCCTGTTTGGGTGTAACTCTGTGAGCTCTTCCTTGAATACATGATTGTATTTGTTTAGGAGTGCCGCAAGTTCTGGGCATTAGATTTTGGTTGTTTGTATATTACTGAATTTGGTGTACCTCATTATGTGGAGGGTACTGTCTTTAGTTAGAAGTTCTGAGTCATCTTGGTTTATGACCTGGACAAATACTGTGTCTCTTAGAATGAGGTTGTTGGGCTATTTGAGGATATTACAATTGACTCTGTTGCATTTGATGGTCATGGTTTTTGTTTTCAACATGCGCTGGGGTTCACTTGGGTGAACCTGTAAGGGGTTCTATCCCTTTCACAAACAATTCAGAAAATATTGGACCTCTAAGTAGAAAAGAAAACTTTGAAATTGCATATTTAAATGCTGAAATTGACAAATTTAATTATAATGGATCAATTGAATTAATCAATTTGAATCCACATTTAAAAACAATTAACAAACACGCTTTCAAAAGTGAAAGCAAAATTGAAAGCAAAAAAAAGCCTTAATCAACTCAGAAATATATATTATACTTTAAAATCAAAAAATCAAGGTCCAGATGATGAATCCAACAGTAACCACCGTATAGGATTTAAATTGAGCTCCAAAACCTCAGAAGCAACCAACAGCCACAAATTAAATGACTAAACACCCACTTCCAATATCCAGGGGAACCACCTAACTAATCACAGCCATCACAAATACTAAGACAGAGAAAAAGTCCTCATCTAGGTCCAAAAAACTATCCTCACCATAGTGCAGAAGTGAACTGCAATGTAATATCCCAAATTACTTCTTCTTCTTGCATTGCAGGCTGCAGACTGCTGCAGACCTGCAAGGCAATACTTTCCAATCTATTATTGCAGAATCACCTGGCAACCACTGTGTTCCCCCCTTCACTTGATCTCAGTATTTAAACTGAGAACTTTCCCCTATCCAAATTTCTCTAACAATTTCTTATTCCTATCAACCCAATAAATCTATATTCTCAAACATCTAAACTTGATTAGTAGATTCAAAAGGTTCCCCCTTCAAACAGCATGAAGTTCATATTCCTTGTATGGGATTTTTATGTGTTAATCAGTCATGGGTATGCCAATGTGAACTTTGAAACTCCCAAACCAACCCCCACAGATAAATCAGAAGATTCAATTTGGTATTGTTTTAGTCCATGTTGTTGCCATGCTCCATACGTTGAAACAGCACAATTCCCTCCCATAATCCACCCCAAGGCCCCCTGGTTGGTCTTGGGATATACCAGCGTCTATTACCTGTTAAGCCACTTTACTCCCTTTTTGGGGAGATTCTGCTTATTTGGTCATCTCTTGCACATGTTAATGATAGGGATTCCAGTAGGGTCCACTCTGGTCAAATTCAACTTGGGAGCTCTCCTTCATTTGATTGGAGAGAGACTTCCCAATGAGTGGATCCCTGACAGAGCCAGTCCATGCCTACTACAATTTTGTAGTTTATGTTGTTCATGACAAGTCCTTTGATGAACGTTTGTATGCCTTGGAGGTCAATTCTGAAGGGAGTTGTTTCACCTTTGAGTAGAACCTTTGATTTGTCTGCCATTCTGGCGTATTTGAAGTTGGATTTGACAACTAGTATTTTGTACTTGGTTACAAATGATTTGCTAAACATGGTGTATTGTGCACCAGATTCAAATAAAATTTTATGTGTATGAGATTTATAAGTGCATGGGTAGACAAGAAGTTGAGAGCAATCTTTAATTTTTACATTCATAAAGATGGAAGATTGCGGGACATGTGGGATGCAAGCAGCAAAGTTTGTGCCTTAATACAATTTCTTGTCATTTTGGGAGGAGACAGGGGCACTTAAGCCTGTTTCCCTTCCCCTTTTCCCTGTTCCTCTGTTTTGAGACCTTTGAGGTCAGAGAATGTGGGGTCAGATTTGTAGCAGGTTGCTACTTCAGCGTTGTTAACTTTGGCAGTGTCCTCTTTCTTGGGACGGGAGCAGTTTGCGCTTTGGCTATGATTGCCATTGTTACAATTGGAGTTGCTGTTGTTATGGTTGGTATTTTGGCGTTTATTGCCATTGGCGTTTTCTCTGCCATTGCCATTTGAGGAGTGGTTGCCGTTGTGTGCGGCATATTCCATGTTGGCATGTTTTTCAGAGTGCTTGGCTTCAGCAATGAGCATGGGCATGGAGGTGTTGACCTCTGGAAAGATGAGGGAAGCAACAGAGGGTTTCATTCTGTTGATGAATGAGGCTCTGGTGTGTACGCTGTCAGCTTGCGCTGGGTTTTGGATTTTGCGGTGTATTTCCTCAAATTCATTGGCGTAAGCCGTGATAGTGGTCTTCTGTGGAAGATTGCTGAGCTGTATTGCAATGTCTTGGAGGGATTTGGGGACGCAGAAATTGTGCATGTTGTCTGCTTTGAACTCTTCCCAGTTTTCAAGCTGGTTGTCAGTCTGTGAGCCAACCCAGGTGGCAAGCCAGTTAGCTGCGGTCTTGTAAAGGCTCTTGCTGGCTTCCTGGATCCATTTTTTTGTGGGGGATGCAGCTGGCGTGGAGTTTAGCAGCTGAGTGGTATAGCCAGTTGATCACATTTTCTTTGTTTTTACCAAAGAACTTGTTAATACCAATATATTTGGTGTTGATAACTTCACCTGTGATAGGTGGTTGTGTGTTTGTTTGTGGTTGAAGACAGCAACTGTATTGAATTATCTTGGTGCATGCTTTGGGAATGACCAGACCTTCAAATATGATGCATCCACTAGGTATATCTTTGTCAATGTTGTGGGCGCAGAAGTACGTCTTACAGGCCTCCTGGGATGTGTCCTGGTTGAATATGTGAGCAAAGGTGGGCGGGTTTTGGTCAGTCATTTTCTCTTTCATGGGTATGGTCAAAAAACTTTAGCTGCTACCAGTGATGAGGAGCGCCTTTTGGGGAAGCTTCAAATATGGAATTGAGAAAGAAGAGAAGTATATTTTATTGGATAATACTTTAGACTTATATAGCTTTAGCTGTGGTGGAGATTTAGTTGGATCAAACCTAGGTGTTGGTCATGTTCAGGATGGGTTTAAGTCACTGGATACTTGGACAGTCATGTGATATTGCTTGGTTGCCATTTCCAGTATGTCAAACTGTATATTGGGAGGGCACCAAATTGGGCAATGACTGGATGTTAAGTGAGTTGGCAGTATCCAGAATACTTGTACATCCAGATCCTTGAAAGTTTCAACAAAATAATGCGGGCCACAGATTTTTGAAACCAATAACCAAATCATATCCTGGCATTAACAAAACCCCTATTCCTAATTAATGAGCAAAACATGCAGATAATGTGCAATCAATTAGTTCACCTCAACAACCACCTCAAACAAGCTTCTTATAATAATTACTATGCTAAACTTTAATTATATCCTAGAACAAGGTCCACCATATGTGCTGTCAAAACCGCTGGCTCAACCTGCCAGCAAGGTTCCAACCAAGCGGGTTTGTGACTCGCAATCCGACTTCCCAGTGACCCATAGCCAAACCAGGAAGTCAACTCAAATTACCAAATCCATCAACATGAACAGATGATGATTCCTTATGGCAGATACCTTGTTTTGGCACTTGAATCATTACCAGGATCAAGCCACCCCCTTCTTCTATCCAACTGTGTGATCAACAATCATGTTTCTGCTATCCATTGATTCACTATGACTATATAATCACTATCTCTCAATAAAGATAATTATCTAATTTTCAAATATTTCCCCCTTGTAACTCTGCTAAAACAGCACAGTTACAACAGTGCCATCATCTGAAACACTTCTAGCAGAATCTAAAATGGACTGGGCCATCAGGCCAACCACTCTAAGATAAAAGGCTTTGAGCCTATTGTATTAGAGTAGCTCTGATTAAGTGAAACAATCATCTCTGTGAACTAGTAGCCAGTCACTGGCTAGCTATCCCTGGAAGTGGCCAAGGTAGACAGAAAGGATACTGAGCTGTGGAAGTTGTCAAGCAAGCTTCCGTCACGAACCGCACACACTCAAGGTTGGGCCAGAGCTAACTCAAATAAACATGGGCAGCTGGACCAGCCTCAATATCAGTCTTCTAATAAAGAGTTGATATTTCAAACCCTTTCCCTAGTTCAATTCTAATTAAGTGGAGAGCAAAATATCATACTGTTGCCATACAGTATTAAACCCTATAGTAAAATATAGAGACAACAACTTATGAACCTATATCCAGAAGTAGGAAGAACCATCCCAAATCCTCTGGGCCTTGGGCCCTGTCAGACTTGCTACTTCTGATGACAACAAAATATTCTGGGCCAAAGGTTCCTCCAAAGTCACAGGTTCTCTGTACTTTCCTAATGTTAGAAGACTTAGGATATAAGCTGGTGGATGATAAAATACCATGGTCCACAATTTTCTGACAGTCTCATATAAGCTGAATACCTATCTAGAAGTTCTCTTGTAGCAACTTCTGAAATGACCACTTCCTTGCAACTATCAACTAAAGCCCAGAAACAAAGTAATACTGGAAAAAATAAAACTTCTTTGCATATGTCAGCTGCCAGATCTGAAGAGCATGTTCCTAGCTTAATCAAGCTGATCAAGGAACTAAACAAGGACAAAGTAGGTTTAGCTCCTGGGGAGGTGTAAGAAGAAAGTCAGGGTTCATTCTTGGACATGGTTGCCTATCTTTTCTGGGAGGAGATCCCTAGTCTTCACTTCCATGAGCCAGTAGTCATGCGGTCAACACTGATGCTGTCCTTAGAAAGTCCCTATGTGATCTCTACCAGAAAACTTGAAATAGGGAATATTGTGCACTGGTGTATCCATGGAGTAAAGCTAGTATGGTATGCACAACTTTGCCTCCAGGATTTCACCTATGATGAAATTCCCCTGACAGACAACCAGGTGTCTTGTGCTCTCAAACTCCTCAAAATAGTGTTCACTGTGTGATCCAATCCTTGTTCTGTGGTGGGTCCTGTGCCCTTGTGATATGGGTCAAATAGCCACAAGTGTTGGCTACTGAGGGCTATGGGAGTTATCTTAGAGCTTCTTAGTTATAGTAAGACAGGAAGTTGTCAGTCAATGACTTTGGTCAGAAATCTGGTACTTAGTGGCTCTAAAGTTGTCTATCAACAGAGACTACACCATATATCTAAGTATATCAAATGGATCTTGGGGATCATGTATTCCATTGGTGGTAAAACACCATAGGAGTATTCCCAACATGAGAGTCTCCTGTGGGAATTCATCTTGCTTGGAATTGCTTTTCCCTACTCAGTTGGTATCAATTGCGTAAATTTTCTTCCCGTAGACAAGTCCCCTTTACTTCCCTTTGCATTTTTTGGCTTCCTAATGTCTGGCTTATCTACACAGAAGTTGTCATGCCCTGCCCCAAAGGGCAGGCTTCTTGAGATAATTAATTTATTCTTCAGTTTTTACTTATCTTTTGGGTTATTTATTAATATCCAAAATTTAGGTTAAATTGTTAATAATTTAGTATTTTAAAGTACTCTTACCTTTGTTTCTTTGTGATTTGCGTTTGAATTGTTGTTTTTGTTGCCTCTCTGACCGCCAATTCTTAATTTAAATATATTTCTACTTTAAGTTAGAATATTTTCATCCATATTACCTTTGAAACTCCTGCTTGTGTCATTGCCGCTTCCCCAGTTTTACCAGCAGATCTGCGTAGAGTACTGGCTTCTGTTTCTCCTTTTTCTTGCCTCTGGTTCTCTAAACTTCCCCAGTTGCTCCTCTTCTTGGCTGCTTCCTCCCTGGTGATCATTGTCAACAGAAAAGGCTTTCTTACTATAAATAAAGAGCTTTTGAAGAGTAGGCTTTAAGCCAAAATTCTAAGTGATTTCTTCCCCTTCAATCTTTTCCAAATTTAACTTGAGATCTTAATTTTTAAGAATTTATACATTTTTATTAGTTTCATTTCAAAGTTTAGTTTTTCCTTTCTTTTTAAAACAGATGGAACTTGTAAGACAACAAGCCTTAGGCTTGTTGTATCCATTGTTTTCCCTTAAAGAAGCATTCAATAGTTATATGTACCAATTTGCAGATGGAGAATATCCTAATATTGACATTCCCTTAGTTACAAATTGTTCACTATTAAACACTTTGTTTTATCTTATTTGCTTAGGGTTTTTACACTCAATCACTCCTTTTGTAACACAATATAGGTTTTTAGCAGGGTTCTGTAAGATTTTCTTACAGACAGTTCCTATGTTTCTATATCTTTTAAATTTGAATCCTAATGCCTTGCACGCCCTAGTTTATAACCTTGAGCCATTATGGGCAAGACCTTACAGAAGTAGCAAAAGTCCTCATCCAGTTGCAACTGTGTTTAGAGGCAATAGCATTGTAGTAAAGTAATTTTGCATAAACCATCACTATATTTTTCCTTTCTATAGGCTTTATCTCATACTTGACACAAATAGGGTAACAACTAATGGATTCTTTATATTAGTTTTTTCTTTTTCTGAGTTGTTACCCTTAATGGGGCTTAGAATTGATCACCAGGAGCCTTGTAAATGTATTGCACATGTACTTGGGTAATCAACTGTCCATTCTCCAGGTCCTTTAAGGTATAGCTGTCTACTCCTACCTTCTGGACTACCTTTACAGGTCCTTGACATAATGACGCAAGTTTTTTTTGCAACTATATCCTTGATTTCTGTAAAAATAGACCTTGATGACTATTTCATATACTTGAAGGGATGATTGGTGCTTTTATGAACAGTCAATGTCCCTGATCTTGGAAGACAGGATGGTCAAATATGCTTCCAATTTCAGTTTAATTAGCAACTGGGATAACCTTTGGAGATATGTGTCTGGAGATATTACATCACTGGTGTTTACCAAGCTATATAGATGTGGTAGCAGGATAGGTTAACAGATATATAGCAACTGGAAAGGGCTTTTCCTGATTGCTCTATGAAAGCCAATGTTATAAGCAAAGACTGCAGCTGAAAGATAGGTGTCTCATTTCAATTCATCCTGGTGACTTAGCTTTTGCAAGATTTGGACCAGGCTTTCATTAGTTTGTTTCACTATATCATTGGATTGAGGATGGTAAGGTGTTGACAGAGTTCCACAGATATCCATTAGTTTTTTATTCTGGTTATTATATAACTTGTGAAATTTTCCCCATTGTCTGTAGAAGTGTTTGCTGGCAACCATGCCTATGGAGGATATTATCTAAAATGAACTTGACTGTGGTCAGGGCTAACTAAATTGGAATTGGTTTAGCTTTCATCAATTTGGAAAGTTGATCCACTGATACAATCACAATTTTTTTTAACAGTAGTCAATGGCAGAGGTCCAACCACATCTATTGCAACAGTGTGGAAGGCAAACCCAGGTCATATTAGGCAATGCTAATAGTGCATGTTGTGTTCTGAGGCGCGGCACAGACACACAACGGGAAATCCTAACCTTAGGATTGGATTTGTACTAAGTCTCAGTTAGATGACAGGGAAGGCAGATGTGTTTACCTTGCGGCCCTGGAAGAATAATCTCTACTAGTTGTGGCTAGAGAGAGAGGCGCAGAAGTACAGAAGACACAAAGACAAAAATGTGAATAGAACTTAAGATTTATTGGGTATAAAGATTGGGAATATATACTGTGTAGCTTTACCACAAAACAGTAAATGGACAGTAGGATCACTTGCCACCAGCATTAGTGGGACAAGTGAGTTGCACAGGTATCAGGAAACCAAACAATTGTACTTCCTGAATTGGTCATCAACTCATTTTGAGTAGCAAAAGCAAAAGCGAGCAATTTGTCCTCAAAATGGCCCACCAAAGGCAAAATTGAAATACAGTGAATAGCTGCATTCACGGCAGCGCAAGACTTTTGGTTGCTCTATATTGCAATTATGGCAGGCAGCTAGTATTTCTGCTACATCTGAGTGCATAAGTTCCCAGTAGCAGTGCTGCTGCAGAAGATTCAGTGTTTTCTGAATGCCCTAATGACCTACAGTTTTGTGGGCTGATACAATTGTGTCTGTACATAGTGAAGATATGATGTACGGTAAGCATTTGTCCTTGTGGAGTTTTTGCAGCTGTTTGTTCTTAACCTTAGTGTCAACAGAAAGATTTTTCAGAATTTTCTGAATCTCAGGTGGCTCCTCCCCCCACAAAAACTGGTCCAGGAGTAGCCTGTTATAGAGCCTGTCTGCTGCTGGTGAAACCAATGCTATTTTTGGTAGTTGAGATGAACAATCTGCATTCTGATGTGCTGCGCCAGCAAATGCACAATCTCATAGAAAAAGGCTTGTAGCTTGATATCCCAACGTGCTAGGAAGCCTTTGGGATCCTTCAGAGTCTTAAGCCATTTAAGAGAAGTATGATCAGTTACTACAGTGAAATGGATGTCATGCAGATAAACTCTGAACTGTTGATATGTGTATATAACCACCAGGTGTTATTGTTCAGTGGCTGTGTAATTGTGCTCATAGCAATTCAGAGTTCTTGAATAGTAATCCATGGGATTTTCCTGGTTTTTGTCATCCATTTGAGATAAAAAGGTGCCAATTGCAATGAGACTAGTGTCTGTATGGACAACAAAAGATCAGTCAAAATCAGGATAAGCAAGGACAGGTTTAGTGACAAGGGTGGCTTTTAATTTGTCAAAAGCTTGTTGACAACCCCTAGTTCATGAGAAATTGACCTTGTTTTTTAAGAGATGAAAAAGAGGGCCTCCAAAACCAGCAAAGTTAGGAATGAAACGTCTATAGTATCCTATCATCCCCAGGAATACCTGGACGTCTCTTTTTCTCCTTGGTTGCTGCATATGGGCAATTGCCTCTACTTTTTCATATACCGGTCTAAGTTTGTCAGGGACCCACTTGGCAGGGAATAAACTTTCTAGCTGATGATCCAAGGCCCCAACATTCAAACCTGCTATTACCGAGCCAATAGGAACCGTGACCATTGCAAAATGTCCAAGGTGTCCTAGGTAAGAAAATCTTCCAAACATAGAACTGAAACATCTGAGTAGATAGTAATCCACCAAATATGGCAAGAGGTAAAAGGAGGCATAAGTTCTAACCAGAGTAGGTTCAGTGGGTAGTGTAGTAAACAAACAACCATAGTGGAATTTACGTCCCCAATGTCCAGAAGGATATTTGAACCATCCATGGGCAAGGGATTCCTTCTGGTGGGCGTCATCTGGGGAGGAGTTGTACCAGTTGGTTATAGGAGTTGAATTTTCCAAGGCTGACACCACTGGCAAGAAGTAAGCTAGAAACCAGGATAGGAAAAGAATTCCTCTCATGGCTTCAAAAATATGTTTTATCAAAAAATAGAGGAGTATCAAGAAGCGGAATATTCTTTATTGTTGGAACATTTAAGAATGATAAGGTTTGCACACTTAAATAGCCTCCAAAATGGAGGCTGTAATATTAAGTGGTTATTTGGGGGAATGAGATGGATTTGCCAATGATTTTCATGACTATAATGTATGAAATTAATACCCAGGTAATATTGGCTTTGATTTGAGTCTGGAGAGATGGTATAATCTCATAAATGAAAAATAAGAAAGCAGAGTAAGCCATAAGATCAGAGGCAATTAAGCAGTTTATAGGCTGAAGATCAAGTAGTGAAGAGTACAGAGCTTGCACTAAAAGAAGAGAGAGCGGGTCATCAGTTGGTTGGAAAGCTAGATGCAGCCAATCAGGATCAAGACAGTAAGTGACGTTTACAAGCTTATTATTAACACTTTCAAATTCAAAAGACGTTTCAAAAGCAAAAACCAACTGAATTACAAGGTAATAAAAAGGTAAATCAAAGTTTTGTGTTGATCCAGAGCTAACAATACATTCCTTGGAAGCGTCCTGGGTTTGAATCTGGTTCCCCAAGGTTTCCAAATACCAAGTGTTACTGTTAAGACTGTTGTGTTGTGTTTTTGACTGGGTGCATTCTAAATCTTTGTTCTGGTGTTGATTTGAGACTGTGTTTTTTCCAAGGCTGTCAATAAGAGCCAGGTAGTCAGGGAAAAAATCCCTGACAAAGTTCATCCTTACTTATAATGTATCCCAGGAATTCCAGATTCTCTTTAAAGAAATTTCATTTCCTAGGCTTTAGCTTTAGATTAGCCGCAATCAACTGTTGGAAGACAGCCTTGAGGTGTTCCAGGTGTTGACCAAAGGTTCTTGATAAGAAATTGATGCCATCTAAATAAACCAGGACACAGGAAAGCTTCAGGTCACCCATTACAGAGTCCATTGCACGTTGACAAGTGGCTGGAGAATTAGAAAGGCCTTGTGGCATAAATGTAGGCTGAAAGAGGCCTTGCTTGGTAATAATTACACATTTCTCTTGGTCAGCTTCTGGTAGGTTTATCTGCCAGTACCTGCTAATCAAGTCCATTGCACTAAAATATTGGGCACCACCTAGCTTATCCAGTGTGTCATCAATATGTGGTAGGGGATATGAATCCTTTTTTGTGACAGAATTCAGTTTCCAGTAATCCATTACCACACGGTTAGATCTGTCTTTCTTCTTCACTATTAGAGGAGTTAAGGGCCAAGGGCTTTTGCTAGGAACCAGGAGTCCAGCTGACAAGAGCTTCTGTAGTTCCTTGTTGACAATAACTTGGTTATCCTGACTTCTCCAAATTGAGCACAAGCATATAGAAGCCATAACTTGTGTGTCTAGAACATGTTCTACTCCTAGTGCTTTCCCAAGGTCATGGTCATGTTCTGAAAAGATGGCCTTGTATTTCTCAAAGAGAATTAAGACCTGATATTTCTGTGGTTTGTTCAATTTTTGGAGTGGATTACACAGAATTAGCAATAAAACTGCAGGGTTATTGCAAGGAAGCACAAATTCACTGAATTCTTCAAAAGTAATAACTTTAGCTAAGGCCAAATTCTCTTCAAGCTTTAGGTGGCCCAAAAAGCTGGTTCTTCTTAACCTTAATGTGACTTTTAGAGAGATTAACTAGAAGGACCAGGATTTCTTTGCTAAAAGGCATCACTATCCTGGGGGATATCCAGGGTTCAAGACGTGAGCCATTGTGTAGGCCATGAATTTCACCATGTAGCCCTTTCAGAAAACCTAAACTAAGTACAGCATTGTGAATCATATGCAATCCTTGTGGAATCACAAAGTCTTTGGCAGAGTAGAGAGGTATTCCTTTGTATTCCTTAGTAGCCAAGGGAAGAAACCTTGGTTTCCTCTGGCAGAGTGTATAGGCTACAGGAAGATCACCATCAGTGTATTACATGTTGATATGGGGAACCTTCTTGGTTGTGTTGCAACCAAGGTTCAAACCTTGCCTGCCAATGGATCTTACAATACACAGGGGGCGCTCAATGAGTCGCCCCTTGACATATCTAACATTATGAATGAATCTGGTGGCAATGTCAAATGGCGGGAACTTCATCCTAATTAGGAGCGTTGCCAATTTGACCTGCTGATCCCCGCATGAGTTATTCCTTGGCTCCAAACCCTACATGGAACTCCCCACTATGCCACCCCCTTGTGGCTTTCCCCATATAGTATATTAACCACAATATCCTACAATAAACAATACCTTATTCTATTTATTCTGTCCTTTTCTATTGGACTGTTGTCTTCCCCAATTCCAAATACTGAATCCTCATGGTTCAGTTGCAACAGTGGTAGCAGAAGTAGGTTCCGACCTATTTCAAAAACAAAGTTCCCCCAAGAAAGGACAGAGTACGGGCCATATGGCTACTCCACAACAAGAGACATTCCTTCCAATCCCCAAGGGGAACATTCCCAAAGGGTATGTCATCTATCAAGACCAGTTAGTTCTCACCAGCGTATACAATTGGCTCTGCCTTGGGCAGTGTGACGCTAGCATCACACCCCCACAGTTGGATCTGTTGCAACGTATTCTCAACCTTCAACTAGAGTCCTTCACTGGCGGTGTCAAAGGAGCTGACATTGTCAGTTGGCTCCAGTCCACTGAAACGCGCCTTTGTATCTGTCAGGTTCCTGAGTCCATGTGGGTTGCCACTGCATCTGGCCGCCTTACGGGGCCTGCCGCCGTGTGGTTCACCAACTGGGCCAGCCAGGAATTTGATGTCACCTGGGCAACATTTTGAGACGCCGCCAAGTCCCAGTATAGCAAAACCTTCTCCCCCATTATCTTGGGGACTCCCCTCCTAGCCATCAAACAGACTGGTTCCGTCCCTGAGTATCTTGCCGCGTGGCAACAAGCCCATGCTGCTGCCCCCAAAGCAGTGACCAATGGGAACAACATGTTGCTCACTCTCATTGTCAATGGGTTAAAACCCCATATCTGCAAGTGGGTTCCCGTAGGCCGCTGCACCTCTATTGACAACTGATATAAAGCCATTGTAGAGGCCAGTAACCAGGCTTCAATGAGCTTCCACCGCACCAACAATCCTCCACCCCAACCACGTCCTGCACCTAGCAATGGCCAAAGTCAAGTGGGACGTCACCAACCTCAACAACAAGAAGGTGCAGCTAAACGCTCCTGCAAGGGGGAGCTCCAGCTAGCGCTGATCAAGGACCAGGGAAAAGCCTGGGGGTTGTAACAACAAGAGATCCTACAACCCTGATTGACCCGCCCTCTCAGCCCTTGCTTGCAAAGAACTCCCGCAACTACAATCTTCACAAGGTCAAAACCCTAGACGTCTTCCAGGTCCATAGTGATGATCCTGTGTTGCAAGCTACTCATTCTGCAAATAAAGTAACACACTTGTCCTATCCCTTCTGTTTCTGTGGGAACACCCACAAATTACTGATAGATACTGGGGCTGACCACACTATGGTGGACCAGGCGTTTGCTGACTCTCAACAATTATACCAAGTGCCCAGCAGATTCAAAGCAGTACGCGTAGCTAATTCCCGCAGAATTGCCATCACCCACAAGACGGTACCCTTCTCTGTAAGAATGGGGAACGTCCAGGTCAAACTCTCTGGACCAATCATGGCAGGCCTCAGCCACAACGTAATTGCTGGCCTTGACTGGCTCCAGCATAACCCCTCTTACATTGACTGGGATACCTCTGTCATCACCCTCAATAGAAATGGGGTGGGTTTTCAGATTTACCCCATGGAAATGAACAAACTACTACACAACACTGTGTTTGTCAGAATGACAGAAACAGGATCATACAGCTTCAAGGGGGGAAACTAGACTTTAACCAATGTTCTGTCAAAGTTATCCGTGCAGAATTATCTGCAGTCCCTCCCTTGTCAACACCACCACCACCAGCGCTAGCTGCACTCCTCAAGGAGTACAAGGACGTATTCAGTGAAACACTTGAACAGCTACCTCCACCCCAGGAGATCCAGCAAGCTGTACAACTTCAAGGATTGTTACCTAAAGCACAACCATTATACCGTCTCACTCCAAAGGAAGATGAAACCCTCCGCCAGCACCTTGTGGACGCGCTTGATAAGGGATTCATTTTCCCCTTGCTCTCTCCATACGGGGCGGCGGTCTTCTTTATAGCTAAAAAGGATGGGTCTCTTTGCCTGATCACAGACTACCACGTCCTAAATGAGGTGACAGTTAAAAATAAGTACCCCCTGCCGCTGATTGACAACCTGTTTGATACACTTGCCGGCGCGGAGGTCTTTAGCAAGATCAATCTCACCGCGGGGTACAACCAGGTACGCATTGCACCAGGGGATGAGGCAAAAACTGCCTTCTGCACACGCTACGGGTTGTTCAAGTGTTGTGTCATGAACTTTGGAATGACAAACTCTCCCTCCACCTTTGCCAGGTTGATAAACAAAGCCTTCGAGGAACTGATTGGGGGATGTGTGGTTGTGTACCTTGACAACATTATTGTCTTCAGTCAAGATCAAACCACACATCTCCAACACCTCTGTGCTGTCCTTACCACCTTTTGGGGAAACCAGCTAAAAGCTAAACCCTCCAAATGTGAGTTTCTCAAGTCAGAGTTATTATTCCTTGGGCACACCATCTCTGCCCAAGGGATAAAGCCCAATCCTGCCAAAATCAAGGCAATCATTAGCATGCTGCCCCCACAGATGTGGGCCAAGTGCAAACAATCTTGGGCATGGTTGCCTATGTGCAAAAGTTCATCCCCAATTGCAGGGAACTAATTGCACCTCTCACTGAGCTCCTCAATACCAGACAACACTTCCATTGGACCCCCACCAGAGATCAAGCCTTTGAGACGTTGAAGCAAAGGCTCACAACAGCACCATTACTGCAGTTCCCCAACCAAAACCGACAGTACAAACTCAAGACTGACGCCTCTGACAGGGCCATAGGGGGCGTGCTAAGGGTAGAAACTGACAATGGTGTCTGCCTCCCCGTAGCGTATGAATCCAGGAAGCTCACTGACTTGGAACAAAGTTACACCATCCATGATAAAGAGCTGGCGGCCATTGTACACTGCGTTGAGAAGTGGCACTGTTATTTGGAAGGTGCAACCTTCCCACCCCGCGTTCTGATGGACCATAAGTCCCTCCAATACTTCAACACACAGTCCCATTTGACGCGCTGCCAAGCAGGATGGGTTGAACGCCTGTCTCCCTACCAATTACACATCAAATATAATCCTGGGAAAGAGCTTGTTACAGCCGACGCTTTTTCACAACTCTATGTAGCGTCCATCACTGGAGACAACGGTCTGGACCCCAACTGGCCCATGCTCTGTCTGCGCCCTGAGGCAACCCGCTACAAGGGCCTTAACTCAGTCACTATCTCCAAAATGAAGGATAACAAAAGTCAATTCACTATTGATGCTGGAAATGTCTGTTGCCAAGCAGAGACAGGCAAGAAGACGCCGTATATTCCCACTAAACAACAAGGAGACACCATCTTACACTACCATCAAACCTTGGGTCATATCAGAGGGAGCAACCTCTTTGAGATTATGAAACATAAGGTTTGGTGGCTGCGCATGCGCCAAGACATCTTGGACCTCCTTGAGACATGTGTATTGTGTGAAAAGAATATGTCCAAACCAGCCCCTCCTAAGTCTGTCCTACCCATTAAGGCTATGGAACCCTTCAAACAGTGGGCCCTCAACATTGTGGGGCCACTTCCCAAAGACATATTAGGTAAAAAGTATATTATCACCGCTATCAACTATTTCACGCATTGGCCAGTGGCCTGGGCCACAACCAATCACACTGCCACCACCGTTACCCGCTTTATTGGGAAGGAGATTGTGGCTTGCTTTGGGCGACCCAAGCGTTTCATCACAGATGGTGGGCCCAAACTTGTGGGGCATGTTATGAAGGCATACTGTGTCAAAAACGCGCTCCAGCATATTGTAACAACCCCCTACCATATGCAAGCCAACAGGTGCGTGAGCCAATTAAACAGCTCCCTGGTTCAATTGATTGCCAAGCTCTCACAGGAACATCCCAATACCGCGTGGACTGAACATCTTCCCACCGCCCTACTGATCCTGCGAGCAAGAATCAACAGGGGCACTGGGTTCAGCCCTAACACCCTGGCCTTTGGAACACCTGATAGTCTGACAGGGGTTGAACAGGGGAAACTGCAGTCCAAGGTCCCCGACAAACCCCCCTTAGTACCAACTCCCTCCCTGGATCAATGACGTGCCAAGGCCCAGGAAATTGAACACAAGCAGATTGCAGGAGGGACAAAACACCTCAAAGCTAGGTACACCATAGCTGACCCTGTCTACACCCCCAATCCCAATTCCGCCAAACTGGAACCCAACCACCTAGGGCCCTTCAAGGTAGCTGCTGTCTATGACAACCACACCTACTAACTTGAGGATGCCCAAGGGAATACCAAGAAGCTTCACCACAATTGCTTGCGCCCCTGTCGTGCCATCCCCACACAAAGGTTGTTTGTGCGGACCTTCCCAGACCTTCCGCAGGCTCCAGTCCTGGTGTCTGACAACATGCAGGGGGCAAGGGGGGTGTTGCAACCGAGGTTTAAAACTTGCCTGCCAACGTATCTTATGATACACAGGGGGCGCTCAATGAGCCGCCCCTTGATGTATCTAACGTTATGAATGAATCTGGTGGCAACGTCAAATGGCAGGAACTTCATCCTAATTAGGAGTGTCGCCAATTTGACCTGCTGATCCCCGCACAAGTTATTCCTTGGCTCCTAACCCTACATGGAACTCCCCACTATGCCACCCCCCTTTGGCCTTGTGGCTTTCCCCATATAGTATATTAACCACAATATTCTACAATAAACAATACCTTATTTTTATTATTCTGTCCTTTTCTATTGGACTGTTGTCTTCCCCAATTCCAAATGCTGAATCCTCATTGGTTCAGTTGCAACAGTTGGTAGGTCTTTGGGTCTGTCTCTATGATAAAGCATGGGAACCAAATGACCTATGATGCTGAAAGTGTTATCCTTGTGATTAATGATTGTTCTGTAAGTGGCCATGAAGCTTGTCCTAATGAGTATATCATAACTATTGTTACAAAGGACTATTGTGGGAGCAGTAACTGCTAGCTTACCAAACCAAAGTGGGAGAGAGGAACATGCACCCATGGCTTTGGTTCTGTCAGGGACAGCAGAGCCAAATTCTTCTTCATAGTCCAGGTCCAGAGCTAGTTTAAGCTTCTTAACTAGCCTGGTGGAAACCATATTCCCTGGGGCTCCAGATTCTAGGATTTCTCAAACCCTAAGCTTGTGGACCACAGGATAATGTAGGTACAATTGTGTCAATCTCCATAATTTAGAGATGAGATTTTTGTAACCTTGTGTATATCCAATCCTTTAAGCTGTAAAAGCAATGCTTTTAAAGCATAAGTAAGCTCATCCTTAAGAGTTTTAATGGTATCCAGGGTAGTTGAGACTTGTACAGAGCTTAGTATATGTGCCAACTTCTTGACACTATACTCTCATGCATTACTTCACTAAAAGTATGTGATAATTGTTCAATGTAAGGGATTGACACAGTCTCAATTTCTTCACAAGAGGGCCAGGCTTCAGTACACATGGCCTGTCTTCTTGTTACAGCGTTCATATCTAGGACTCAGTGCATTAGGTCTTTGTTCACTTCCTCTTTGCCAGGCAGGTAGCGCTCAGGGCTGGCGTCCAGGTCTATCAGGCTGGTCTTTTCTTCAGGTGGGTCTTTGGCGGTGGGGTCTGGGTCAATGGTGAGAGAGGGGTCATTAATACTAGCAGCCAGGTTTTTCTCTGCAACCTGACAGCTTAGTAGTTTTTGCCTCCTCCTCATCTTCCTCTGTTTCTTCTCCTGAAGGCTTGTCATTGTCATCACTGTTTTTGTGGCTTACATGGTGTACATTTTCCTTGGGTTGCTTACATTCCCGTGAAAGGTGGCAAGGATAGCCACAGTTGTAGCATGTACAAGTACTGTTAGCATTGTTGGCCAGAGGAGTTGAGCCAGTCACTGGTTTCTTCATAGTATCTTTTCCCAAAGTCCTGCCTTTGGAGTCAGTTACATTGAAGATGGTGATTTCTTGTAATCAGGGAAAAGAATATTGAATTGTTCTTTAAACAAGCCCAATTAATGCATCAATTCTGGGACTGTACGTGATTCATAAATTCTTAATTTAAGTGCAATGAAAAGTTCTCTGTTTGGGTGTACATAGTTTAATAGGGCTCTTTTCACTTCAACAAAAGTTGCTGCTCCCATAGAAACTAAAGTTTGTGCCTCCAGGTAAAAGCACTCAGAAAATCTATTAGAATTCCCCCTTCTTTATCTTTCCTTCTGTGAACTCTATTTTCTGACAAAAAAAGCTTTCTCACTGCCAAACTCAGCAATAAGCGCTCTGGATACGTTCTTGTAAGTCCATCCTTGTTCAGGTAATCTGGGCATAATGATAGTATGGGTCTTCAAGTCCAGGCAATTGAAGATTGCTGCATTCTTCATGGCGTTATCTGCATCATACATAGAGTTTTTATAAAGGCAGAGGAACATGTGTGTTGCAACTGAACCAATGAGGATTCAGTATTTAGAATTGGGAAAGACAACAGTCCAATAGAAAGGACAGAATAACAAGAATAAGGTATCTTTTATTGTCAAATATTGTGATTAATATACTATATGGGGAAAGCCACAAGGCCACAAGGGGGTGACATAGTGGGAAGTTCCATGTAAGGTTTGAAGCCAAGGAATAACTTGTGCAGGAATCAGCAAGTTGAATTGGCAGCGCTCCTAATTAGGATGAAGTACCCGCCATTTGATATTGTCATCAGATTAACCCATAATGTTAGATACATCAAGGGGCAGCTCATCAAGCGCCCCCTATGTATCATAAGATACGTTAGCAGGCAAGTATAGAAACTTGGTTGCAACACCCCCCTTTGCCCCCTGCTTATTTTCAGACACCAGGACTGGAGTCTGCAGAAGGCCTGGTAAGGTCCGCACAAACAACCTTTGTGTGGGGATGGCACGACAGGGGCGCAAGCAATTGTGGTGAAGCTTCTTGGTATTCCCTTGGGCATCCTCAAGTTGGTAGGTGTGGTTGTCATAGACGGCAGCTACCTTGAAGGGCCCTAGGTGATTGGGTTCTAACTTGGCAGAATTGGGATTGAGGGTGTAGACAGTGTTATCTACAGTGTACCTAGCTTTGAGGTGTTTTGTCCCTCCTGCAATCTGCTTGTGTTCAATTTCCCGGGCCTTGGCACGCCATTGATCCAGGGATGGGGTTGTTGTTAGGGGAGGTGTGATGATCCACATGTTTGGTGTTTTTCAGGCAGGGCTTATGTTGGCCAAGTGAAAGTTTAGTAACTGTTGTTGAAGAAAGCTGGCTGGAGGACCAGAAGATGATGGTGAAGAACTGGTGGTCTGGAGAAATGAACCAAGATTTTGCCAAATTGATTTGCTGAAGTGAGAAGATGTAGAATGGTTTGCCTTAGTTTAGTAGAAAATCAAGAATGAAAGTGGATAGAAGTGTTGGTAAGATATTTTTTATTAAGTTCCTAGGATAGACAAAGGTATGTTGCTATGAGAGCGGGATACAAGGTTGTTTTGGTGGGATGTTTTCCTTGGATTTTATAATATTTGTAAATATATGGGGGAAACGTTGAAGAGATCCAGAAAAAAATTTAAATAGTATTCTACTATTTAAATGGGTTTGGGTTGAATGCAGGAAGAAATGGTGCTGGAATAATGAACTGGTTAACGCTTTGGTGCGCGAAGAGTTGTCAATTTGAACAGTTTGAGCTGTGGAAATGATTTTCATAGTTGGATCCCAGTGGAACTTCAGAAATGGTCTATTTCCGCGCTCTGAATTCATTGGTTAAGTTCTGGCAGGTTTTCTGATGAAAATGATTGGTTGGAAGCCAAAAGCTTAAAGTATAAGAAAGGAAATAGTATATTAATACTTTAAGCTTTTGAGAAAAAAGCCATTTTGAAGGCGGAACTGTTGGGAAAAGGACACTATAAGAAGGTGGCTGGCTGGAAAGTTACAGGGTCTTTTGACGGTCTTTTTGGAGGTTGTTCCAGGTCTTTGAGAGGACACTTCTGGGTCTCTTGAGTTTCTGCCAAGAGGTTTTGGAAGCCTTTTGATCACCAGCAGGAGCTTGGTTAGAGCTGAAGCCCAAGATAATGGAGCAGGAGCACAAGAATAAAGAGCTGGTTCCTAAGCGCGGTGCAGAAGTTTGATTCCAAGGAGCCAAAGTCCACATTTGAGGAGCAGGAGTTCAAGTCTAAGGAGCAGACGTCCAAGACAAAGGTGCAGGAGTCCAAGATATTGTTGGAGGACTTCAAGTATTGGAAAATCCATATTGTTTCCTTAACCCCCCGGAACATATACCAGAAGGTTTCTAAGGGGATCTTCCTTCTGAGAGTGAATAAAATCCCATTTCAACCCCTATACATATTTCTGAGATACATTTCCCCTTACTAGAGAATGACAACCCCTTCCAGCTGGTCCCTGGCTACAATCCAGGACACACTTGGGGACTGGCAGACAGGAACCCCACAGAAGGCTTGTCAGGGACCTTGGACTGTAGCTTTCCCTGTTTGACCCCTGTCAGACTGTCAGGTGTCCCAAAAGCCAGAGTACTGGGGCTGAACCCCGTTCCCCTGTTAATTCTTGCTCAAAGGATAAGTAGAGTGGTGGGCAGGTGTTCAGTCCACGCGGTGTTGGGGTGCTCTTGTGAGAGCTTGGCAATCAGTTGAACCAGCAAGCCATTTAACCGTTCCACACAACCATTGGCTTGAGGATGTATGGGGGTTGTAACTATATGTTGGAGTGCGCTCTTGGCGCAGTATGCTTTCATGACATGCCCAACTAGTTTGGGACCGCCATCTGTGATGAGACGTTTTGGTTGCCCAAAGCAGGCCACAATCTCTTTGCCAATAAAGCAGGTAATGGTGGTGGTGGTGGTGTGGTTGGTTGTTGCCCAGGCCACTGGCCAACAAGTGAAGTAGTCAATGGCAGTGATAATGTACTTCTTCCCCAGTCTGTATTCAGGGAGTGGCCCCACAATATTGAGGGCCCACTGCTCAAAGGGTTCCATGGCCTCAATGGGCAGGACAGACTTGGGGGTGCAGGTTTGGACGTGTTCTTTTTGCATAACACACATGTTTTGAGGAGGTCCAAGATGTCTTGACGCATGTGCGGCCACCAAACCTTATGTTTAATGATCTCAAAGAGGTTACGCCCTCTGATGTAACCCAGGGTTTGATGGTAGTGCAGTATTGTGTCCCCTTGTTGCATGGTGGGAATGTAAGGTGTCTTCTCACCTGTCTCTGCCCGGCGGCAGACGTTACCAGCATTGGTGGTGTCGTGTATGAGGCGCGGCACAGATACACAACGGGGAATCCTAACCTTATGTTTGGATTTGTATTAAGTCTTGGTTAGATGGCAGGGAAGGCAAAAGTGTTTACCTTGCAGCCCTGGATGAATAATCTCTACTAGGCGTGGCTAGAGAGAGGCGCAGAAGTACAGAAGACACAAAGACAAAAATGTGAATAGAACTTAATTTTATTGGTAAAATAGAAAATGGATTATATAGTGGTTAGGAATACCACAAAACACTACTATGACAGTAGGATCACTTGCCACAAACATGAGTGGAGCAAGTGAGTTGCGTAGAATCAGGAAACCAAACAATCATATTTCCTGATGCAGAAACCAGTTCATTTCAAGGGTTGAAAGCAAAAGCAAGAGATTTGTCTTCAAAATGGCCCATCAAAGGCAAAATTGAAACATGATGAATGCTGTTATTCACATTAGGTGGTGAACTGAATTTTGTTGTCCTTCAACTTGGAGATAATGACTAAGTTAAGGCCCTTGTAGCAAGTTGCCTCAGGGCAGAGGTAGAGCATGGGCCAATCTGGATCTAAACCATTGTCCCCAGTGATGAACACTATGTAGAGTTGCAAAAGAGCGTCAGCTGTGACAAGTTCCTTCCAAGGTTTGTACTCAATGCGTAACTGGTAAGGGGATAGGCGCTCCACCCATCCTGCTTGGCGGCGTGTCAGGTGAGACTGTGTGTTGAAGTACTGGAGTGACTTGTGGTCTGTCAGGACGCAGGGTGGGAAGGTAGCACCTTCCAGGTAACAGCGCCACTTTTTAACACAGTGTACAATGGCTGCCAATTCTTTATCATGGATGGGGTAGCGTTGTTCTGAGTCAGTAAGTTTCCTGGACTCATATGCCACAGGGAGGAAGACGCCATCATCAGTTTTGACCCTTAGCACACCCCCTATGGCCCTGTCAGAGGCATTGGTCTCTAGTTTGTACTGTCAGTTTCAATTGGAAAACTGCAGGACTGGTGCAGTTGTGAGCCTTTGTTTCACTGTCTTGAAGGCTTGATCTCTGACGGGGATCCAATGGAAGAGCTGCTTGGTATTGAGGAGCTCAGTGAGAGGTACAATCAATTCCCCGCAATTGGGGATAAACTTGCGCACATAGGCAACCATGCCCAAGAAGGTATTCACCTGGTCCACATTGGTGGGAGGTGGCATGCTAGTGATTGCCTTGATCATGGCAGAGTTGGGCTTTATCCCTTGAGCAGAGATGATGTGCCCAAGGAATAGTAGCTCCAACTTGAGGAACTCACATTTGGAGGGTATAGCTTTTAGCTGGTTTTTCTGAAGGGTGTCAAGGACAGCACAGAGGTGTTGGAGGTGTGCGGTTTTATCTTGACTGGAGACAATAATGTTGTCAAGGTACACAACCACACATTTCCCAATCAGTTCCTCAAATGCTTTGTTCATCAACATGGCAAAGGTGGAGGGAGCGTTGGTCATTCCAAAGTTCATGACACGACACTCAAACAACCTGTAGCGCGTACAGAAGGCAGTTTTTGCCTAATCCCCTGGTGCAATGCAGACCTGGTTGTACCCTGCAGTGAGATCAATCTTGCTAAAGACCTTTGCACCTGCAAGTGTATCAAACAATTTGTCAATCAGCGGCAGGGGGTACTTGTTCTTAACTGTCACCTCATTTTGGGCATGTTAGCCTGTGACCAGGCGGAGGGTCCCATCCTTCTTGGCTACAAAGAAGACCACTGCCCTGTATAGAGAGAGAAAAGGACAAATGAAGCCCTTATTGACCGCGTCCATAAGGTGCTGGCCGAGGGTTTCATCTTCCTTTGGTGTGAGACAGTATAATGGTTGTGCTTTAGGTAACAATCCTTGAAGTTGTACAGCGTGCTGGATCTCCCAGGGAGGAAGTAGTTGTTCAAGTGTCTCACTAAATACATCCTTGTACTCCTCAAGGAGTGCCACAAGCGCTGGTGATGGTGGAGATGTCAAGGGAGGGACCGCTGGTGGTTCAGCACGGATAACTTTGACTGAGCATTGGCTGAAGTCTAGCTTCCCCCAATTGAAATCATATGAGCCCGTCTCTGTTATTCTGACAAAAACAGTATCATGGAGTAACTTGCTCATTTCCATAGGGTAAATCTGGAATCTCACCTCATTTCTGTTGAGGGTGATGATAGAGGTATCCCAATTGATGTAGGGGCAATTGTGTCAAAGCCAGTCAAGACCAGCAATCACGTTGTGGCTGAGCCCTGCTATGATTGGTCCAGAGAGCTTAACCTGGATGTTCCCCATTCTCACAGAGAAGGGTACCATCTCGTGGGTGATGGCCACTCTGCAGGAGTCAGCTACTTTTACAGCTTTGAATCTGCTGGGCACTTGTCCTAATTGTTGAGAGTCAGCAAACGCCTGGTCCACCATAGTGTGGTCGGCCCCGGTATCTATCAGTAATTTGTGGGTGTTCCCACAGAAACGGAAGGGATAGGACAAGTATATTACTTTATTTGAGGAGTGGCTCTCTTGTAGTACAGGGTTGTCACTGTGGACTTGAAAGACATCCAGGGTTTCAACTTTGTGAATGTTGTAGTCACAGAGATTTTTTGCAAGCAGGGATTGAGAGGATGGGTCAGGTGGGGTTGTAAGGCCTTTTGTCACTACAACCCCCAGGCTTTTCCCAGGTCCTTGATCTGCGCTAGCTGGAGTTCCCCCTTGCGGGGGCGTTTGGCCCCATTATCCTGCTGACGTGGTTGATGGCGGCCTACTTGACTATGGCCATTGCCTGATGTTGTATGTGGTTGGGGTGGAGCGTCGTTGGTACGGCAAAAGCCCATTGAGGCCTGGTTGTTAGCCTCCACAATGGCTTTATAGCAGTTGTCAATAGAGGTGCAGCAGCCAAAGGGAACCCACTTGCAAATATGGGGTTTTAACCCATTGACAATCAGAGTGAGTAGCATTGTGTTTCTGTCGGTCACAGCTTCTGGGGCGGCAGCAAGGGCTTGTTGCCAGGTGGCAAGGTATTCAGGGATAGAAACAGTTTGCTTGATTTCTAGAAGAGGAGTTCCCATGACAATAAGAGAGAAGGTTTCACTGTAATGGGACTTGGCAGCGTCTCAGAATGCCGCCCAGGTAACGTCAAGTTCCTGGCTGGCCCAGTTGGTGAACCACACAGCAGCGGGCCCCGTGAGGCACCCAGACGCGGTGGCAACCCACATGGGCTCAGGAACCTGGAAGATGTGAAGGCAGGTTTCAGTAGACTGGAGCCAACTGACAATGTTGGCCTCTTTGATGCCATCTGCAAAGGATTCTAGTTGAAGGTTGAGCATGTGCTGGGACAGGTCTGACTGGGGCGGGATGATACTGGCGTCATGCTGCTTGAGGTGGAGCCAATTGTACACACTGATGAGAACTAACTGGTCTTGATATATGATATAACTGTTGGGGATGTCCCCCTTGGAGATTGGCAGGAAGGTCTTTTGTTGGGGAGTAGCCATACAGCCTGTACTCATCCTTTTGTGGGGGGAATTTTGTTTTAGATAGGTTGATAACCTACCACTGCTACCACTGTTGCAACTGAACCAATGAGGATTCAGTATTTGGAATTGGGGAAGACAACAGTCCAATACAAAGGACAGAATAATAAGAATAAAGTATCTTTTATTGTAGAATATTGTGATTAATATACTATATGGGGAAAGCCACAAGGGGGTGGCATAGTGGGAAGTTCCATGTAAGGTTTGAAGCCAAGGAATAACTCATGTGGGAATCAGCAAGTCAAATTGGCAGTGCTCCTAATTAGGATGAAGTACCCGCCATTTGATATTGCCATCAGATTAACCCATAACGTTAGATACGTCAAGGGGCGGTTCATTGAGCGCCCCCTGTGTATTGTAAGATACGTTAGCAGGCAAGTCTGGAAACTCAGTTGCAACATGTGGATGTTTGACTTATTGTCAAATTTAGGAAGATTTTTAGGTTTGAAGTTCTGTATAACCATTAAATTACTATACTTGTAACTTCTTCTGAGCAGAGGAGATGTATTTATCAGGGATCCACTCATTGGGAAGCCTTTCTCCAATTGAATGGAGAAGAGCTCCCAAGTTGAATTTGATCAGAGTGGAACCTACTGGAATCCCTATCATTAACATGTGTAGAAGGTGACCAAATAGGCGGAATCTTCCCAAGAAGGGAGTGAAGTGATTGAGGAGATAATAAACACTGGTGTACCCCAAGACCAACCAGGGGGCCTTGGGGTGAATGATATGTGGGGATTGAGCTGCTTCAACATAAGGGGCATGTCTTTGACGCGGACCAAAACAATACCAAATTGAGTCTTCAGATTTGTCAGTAGGAGTTGGTTTGGGGTTTTCAAAGTTAACATTTGTTTGCCCATAACTGATTAACACACAAAAAGTCCATACAGGAAATATGAACTTCATGTTTTTGGGGAAGAACCTTTATAATCTACTAATCAAGAGTTTAGAATTGAAAATATAGATTTAGTTTTGTTGATAGGAATAAAAGAAATTGTTGGAGCAATTTGGATGGGAAGAATTTGCCAGTTTAAATACTGACTTCAAGTGAGGAAGGGAACATTGTGGTTACCAGGTGGATCTGCAAGAGTGATTTGAGAAGTATTGCCTTACAGGACTGCAGCAGGCTGCAGCCTGCAATGCAAGAAGAGGCAGGTTGGGATATTGCATTGCAGCATTGTACCTTACTATGATTAGGGATGGTATCTGGGGCTGGATGAGCAGTATTTCTTTGGCTTGGGTGGTTCACTGGGTTTAATTGGATACTTGGGTCCCTGAATCTCTGGTTTGGACAATCTTTGCATTTAATTCCTGATTGATTGGCTGTTTTATGTTTATTGGAGCCAAAATTTAATGCTGAATCTTTATCATTGTTGTTATTGTTGTCCAGAGCCTTAATTTTTGATTTTTAATTAGAATTTATGTTTCGGTCTTGGTTTTTACGTTTGCTTTTGTTTTTGCTCTCAAAATTGATTCTAATACATTCATTTATGAATTTCAAATGTGTTTTTGAATTGATTTCATTCAAAGATTTGGTTTTGTCCTTGGTTTCTGATTTAGCATTTAAAAATGCAACTTCTGGTTTTTTAATAATTTTAAAACAATTAAGATCTGATTTCCAATTTGTGTTAGGGATGGAATCCCTTACAGTATTTCTCAATTTTGAGGCGTGGGATTGTGCTTCTGAAGCTGTGTCTCTTTGATTGTTGCTGGTTTTTGAAGTAGAAGCAGCAGCTCCAGGCAAGGGCGTCTCACTGCTATCCAACAAAGGCTCAGCTACATAGACCTTTCTAATGGTATGCCTACATTATCTTTGTTGCTCTCATAGCTATGAAAAGAGCAGCAATTCTTGGAAAGAGCCTGGCTGTTGCAGGAGAGGGCACTAGGGCTTCTCCCAGAGTTGCCCTGGATTTCAGGTTCCAGACCTGTGTGGCAAAGATTTACAGGAAAAAGCTGCTTCATCTGTTCCTGTAGCAACTGAATATTGCTACATTAAAATTGTACTTTGCAGTATAGGTCCTTGATTGTTTGGTTGGCAGCATACAATTCATCTACCAGATTCTCTTTTATGGCTTCCTGTCCATCAAGCAGCATGTCAGTTTTTTTCTGTGCGGCTTGTTGGCTGTTGCCCAGTCTCTCTAGGCTTTTTTTCAGGAAGCCAGGCATAGGTAGAGGCATTGGGCGGCTCAGGATGGGGTTGGACCAAGCCAGGGGGTAAAGCTCACCATAGAACAGGTGCTAACTTGATAATGTAAGACATGTATTGCCCAAGTAAGGACCAGGGTCCAGAGGTAGGGACCATGGAATCCACCATTCCTGTCAAAGTGATATAGAGTAATCCAAACAGTTGGGTGGACGTAGTCTCTGCAGCGGTGGGGGTCTCAATTGGACAGTTGCGTTGTGAGGTTAAGGGCAGAGGCATGGGAACAAAGTACGCTGGCAGATAATTGTACTTGTCTTTGAACAATCTTGACGCCCTTTTGTACCATTTTCCTTCACAACCTATGTATTCAGTTTCTCTAGTCCTTGCCAAGGGGTCAGCAATGAGGATGGTCTCCAAGTTGTACTCTGCGTAGGCAGGGTTGGGTGGGTATTTGGTAAAATGCACAGGTCCAAAGGGGCTCCTGGGGGACAGTATAGTGTCTGGGAAGGATTGTCAGGTTGGTCTCCAGAGGGGGTGGTTGCCTGGTGGTCTACTTGAATGGAGTTAAGATGGAAGATCACTAAGACTAGATAGGGTAAGATTTGTTTAAACCAAAGGTTCATAAAAATTTATTATTGAAAAGACAATGTGGTCATCACCATACCGCTGGGGTTTTTATACCATGGGTTTTTGCTTCTTCAATTTTTGCAGGGTTCAGGTTTTCAGACAAGGCACTGGCAGGGCATGGATCTTGGCTTAGAGTCTTGAGGGCAGCAGATCCAGGTTGTGCCTGCTCTGGTGAACAGAAGTGGCAATGCTTTGTTCCGCCACCACTGTTCACTATGTCACCTGAGTAGTTCAATTGTACTACACATTCTGGATGGAAGGCTGGCAGTTGCTGGTGGTCATTGGCAGAGTTAACAATAGGTTTTTTAACCTCTTTAAGGCAAGCTACAACCTCTGCATAGGTCCAGATCTTTGGCGGCTCAAGGTTGGCATCAATCTGGTGATCATTTGGGGAATTGTCCTTGGGACACTGGCGGGTCTCAGAGTAACTCGTCAACTTGGGTTTGCAATTTAACAAGTGGGCGGTTTCCTGTCCACTTTTTGTGACTCAAGTAGTCTTTGGAGGGTCAGGGTTTGATTCCGGGGTTTCCAATGTTGATTTTGAACCTCCAGTATTGGCGCTTGGAAGGCTAGCAGGTATAGTAGTAGGTCCTTCCCCAACCTCCTTTAGCCAGACCACATCTTCTGTGTAGGTATGGGTCTTCATTGGCACTGGTTTGGCGGCAATCTGGCAATCATTCAGGGAATCCTCCGTAGTAGGCCGGCAGTTTGCAGAGTAATTTAATGATTTGAGCCTGTGACTTAACTGATCAGCAGGTCCTGGACCATCCTGGGGGGTTCAATCTGCCTTCAGGGAACTGGGTTTCAACTCTTGGGTTTTCAATATAAGTATTAAAATGTCATTCATGACAGCCTTCATGGTTTTCCTCTGTTTGCTTGTGGTTTTGCTCAATAAGTTTCATGGGTTTAGGAAACTCAGCATATAAATGACTACAATAAGCAAGAAATTGGTGCAGGCCTTTGTCAATCTCACTCACATGTTCAGAGAGCTTCTCCATATACCTTTGAATCATGGCTGTGTTTTCCCCATTCTTCACTAGAGCAGGACTATCCTCAATCATTCACACAGAACAACGGAGCAACTCAACTTCATTAAATAGATAGCAGAAGGTAACTTTGGCTCATTTGACATGGTGAGTGACTGTACAAATCCAGTTATTATCAACCTCTTTATGCTTAATCATAGATCCTATCATTGCAGCAATCATAGTTTATCAGATGTTTCTCAATTTGAACAGACCAAGTAGCTGTGTGTTTCTGGTGGCCTACCAGGCTGTTAATCTGATGGCTAATATTGGTCATGGACCCTGAGAGCTTATCATATAGGCAGCAAAAGAAAGCCTGCTGACTGTTAATTAGGTTCTCTTGGTGCAAAATGAAAGATAACTGCTACCCCAAGTGGATGTGATTGTGAAAAATTGCAGGATGAGAAAAGCTATGCAAATACTCCTTTGCTTGCTTGATTGTCTTCATCTGAAGATGGAGTTTGTTTGGGGTTATTTTAGTGAAGTTACAGAATTTCTCCTTGGCTGTTGCGCCATAGGATGGAAGTACTTCCAAATTCTTGTGGGCCTCCCCATTCTGGTGAGCCCTTGGTCCATACTAATAATAGCCAGCTCCAGCTGCTGCTGGGTAGGCTCTGTGTTCCCATCCACTTCAAGTGGTGTGGGTATGTCAAGGTGTAGAACCAATTAGTCTCAATTTATTGAGGGTGCTGCAGTACCATCATAAACTGACTGAAAGCAACAGTGTTGCTAGGAAGGCCATATCTTTGCCAGAAATTCAATTTAAGTCTGTGAAGAGGCTGTTGGGTGATCCTGTAGGTGCCAAAGAAAAGCATGTATAAGTTCATCTCCATTCCCTCCCCGGTTTAAAGACAAGTCCCTGGCAGGGCAACAAGCTCTATCAGAATGATGCATGTGATAGAGTGAGTACCTATTGTTGTAATATCAAATATGGGTAGTTTATGGGTAGTTACCTTGCTTGTCTTGTATTATGACTTACTAATTACTAAAGACTAAGTTGATCTAATCTCTAAACTTAGTGTGTATAATACTTTAGATTCAGAATCTGTTAGGAAAAATACGGGATTTTCAAATTCTTTTATGTAAACTCACCAACTTACTCAAATATTTTTCATCCTTTTATATAAAAAATTAAGTTGTTCTGGGATGAAAATTACTTCATTAAGTTGGTTAGTTCATGCAAAAGAATTTGACAATCCCGCATTTTTCCCAACAGGTTCTGAATTTACAGTAAATTTAATAAATGTAATAATTGATAGTTTATGGAATATCAAATATGTGAGTTATATGGAATTGGGATATTGATAATAGCCACTAAACACCAGGATAATCTGCTTCACAGCCTAATCCCGCTGCAACCTTAGCCCACTATTAACATTAGATTGGCAGATCATAATTTAATATGGCTTAATGATACAACTTAATTGATTAGTCAATCTATCTTTCATTGAGAGTGAGAGTGCTAGTTGCTCTCTTGCTCACTGAGCTTAAAGGATCAATGTCAGTTACAGTAAAGGCTATTTTAACCAATCATCATACAACACCTATCATCTTGAAGACGCTCAAGGTAATAAAAACTTCATAACAATCAATTGTTCCCCTGCTGCACTGTAACTTCCAATAAATGTTTCATACACACCTTTTTGGAGCTCCCACAAATTATAATATTGGCCAAAGACAAAAATCAGGGGGTAGGGGGTGTTGCAACTGAGATCAACACCTTTCCTGCTAATGTATCTCACAACACACAGTGTAGCTCACATATCTGCCTCATGATGTATCTAATAACATAATACATTCCATCACCAATGTCAGAATATGGGCAATATTACCAAATTAGGAGTTTAGTCAATTTCAGATGATGATCCCTTGATTGGTTATTTGTTACCCACACTATATATGGTCTACCACAATGCCACCCCCTTTGTCAGGGATCCTGTCTTGAGCGGCCAGCCTGTTGTTTTCAGGGGTAACTTGGGCCAGTTTTTTTGTGGGCAAAGCCCACCACAAGAGAGGAGCTAACTTAAAAAGGTAGGAGATCAATTTGCCCACCCAGGACCACAGGCCAGCGGCCGGGATTATAGTATCAATCACCCCTGTGAGGGTGATGTACACAATCCCAAACAGCTTACCAGTGTGGTCGTTCAGAAGATTGGGTGAGGAAGTGGGCATATGTTTGGGGGTCACAGGCGGTTCCATGGGAAAGTTGTAAGCAAGGAGATAGTTGCATTTTCCTCTAAAAAAACTTGGGTGTTGAGAATATCCACAGGCCTTGACGGTTGTATCTAACTGCAGATTATATGTTGGCCAAAGGATTGAGTTCAAGTATCTTTTCCGGGGTGTAGTCCTTGTACTCAGGTTTCAAAGGGTAGTCAGTGAAATGGACGGGGCCAAAGGGTACACCGGGAGGACAGAAAACTGCGGGCAGCAGGCAGGAGGACCAGGAGATCTTGTACTGAATTGGTAGATAGAAAAATATAAAATAAGGCAATAGCTGTGTGAGCCAAAATAGCATAAACTTTATTCAAAAATGGTGATAAGGTTTGAGCGCGGAATCTATAGGCATATATAGAATCCCACCTCCAAACTTAGTATTTCCCATGATGGTTTCATCAAAATATTGGGGAAAATACAGGCAGGTGGCCAGAAGGCCCGGGTGTGGGAGCGGCAAAATGGCACCTCATCTGGGTGTTCTCTCATTGGTCAGACTGTCCAAATTAGTCACTTGATTTTCTTGATTTTTGGCTGTGGTCACGGGGTCAGGACTAAAGCCCGTGATTTCTTGTGGTAGAGGAATTTAATTGGTCATCAGAGAGGACTTCAGATTCATGAAGTTCATAGAGGAACTTTCTCTGCCTCCATTAGGTAATTTGAGAAGCTTCTCCTCAGCCACCATCATAATTGAAACTGCGCTGGTTTTCTGGCTTTGGGACTTAGCAGGGGCTCCAGCTTGCAGGGGCTCAATCTCAGAAAAACGCGGGTGGGTGGGCCCTCAGTCCATGGGGCTGGCGGCCTGCAGGAATTCAGGTTCAGGGTTCAAATCCCGCCCTTGGGCCCAGGTTTCCAGGGGTAAAGAATTGTCAATCCTGATACCCTTGTGGATTAGGGACATCTCTTTTCAGTATATTAACTTCTGTCTCCCAATAAAGCTATTATTTTATCCTTATTCCCTGTACTTTTCTTTTAGACTGTTGTCTTCACAATCCTAATACTCAACTATAGATAGTTCAACTGCGGTACATCAAATCACCTAGATGGATGTTTTCTAGCCAGCTGGATAAATTGAGGGCTGATGTCCTAGTTGTTCAATGTCCTTGATGGCCTTGGGATTTCCCCCATCTAATGGCTCAAGAAAACCTGATAGGTAGAATTTGAGCTGTCCTGTGACTCAATTAATACACCAAGTATCTGGCTATAATTGTAACCACTGATGTAATCAGGGGCTGGTTGATAATAGACATATCCCTGGGATAAAGAGCCAGAAATGCATCAATGAAAGTCATCTTTTTGTCCTTCCTCCCCTCATTGGTCTTATTAACTTTTCCTTGTTTGCTAAAATTATTAAACACAGTAGACATTTTGTAGTATGAGAGGAATATAAAATCATTAGATAGACTCTTCAAGCATTAAGTGATGGTAGATACCATGACAAGATCATATAAGGAAACCTCACTGTCATCACATTGGTCCCCATTAACATTGATCAACACTGAGACTGGTACCACTTTATCATGCATCCAAGCTGCATCATGAGGGCCAATACCCATATGCCATGGTGTGAAAGCTAGTTACAGAATTAATTCAAAGAAATATTGGGGTCCTGCTTCATTAGATCAAGCATAACAAGTGCAGGGTGGCAGTCAAGATGCTAAAACATACAGCTGAGCTACACCCAGTTTTGCCCTTTCACAGCATTCTGTCTGGGTACACATTTTGATATCCTAGCTGAAAGAGCTTTTTTATTTTTAGATTAGTGATCTTTCACAATCTTTATTTTATATTCTAGTTATTAAAGTAAAGGTGCTTCAGGCAGGCTGCTAAAAGAGTAAATTTGTGATATGCCCAGCTTTACTCTTTTACAGCAACCTGCTGGTATGTGTTTCTGGTCTCATAGCTGATCATCAGCTTTTTAAATATAGGACTGGACTTATATTTTTGTAATTGAAGCTTATGATATGGGTATTAAATCTTATCAAATACTGGTGAGTAAAAAGCCATTGGTTATGGCAGGCTGGAAAAAGAGAAAAGCTTTCTCAGACCAGCTTTGCATTTCATAGTAGCCTACTGGTATCTATTTCTGGTACCCTAGCAGAAATAATTTTTTGTTAGTTAAGCAAGTTTTCTTTTTAAGAACTTTATTGTTCTAGTTGTTAAAAAATGGTTTGATGATATGTAAAGTTAATAAGTTTTGTTTATAAAAATTAAAACTGTAGTAATTCTGCAACTTTTCTTAGATGATAATATGTGAAGGCTCTGTAATTTTCTCTATTAAACTATCAGCAATGTCTTTTTTATATTATTATTAGGGATTATATATTTTATATTTATGTTGTAGCTGTGCTATATTAGCAGAGTTACATAGGAGTATGTTTAGAAACTAGATAATATCTTTATTGGAATATGGTGAATTATATAGTTTAAGTGAATCATTTAAAAGAATCAAGGTTGTGTAGATCAATAATTTGGATTCAATAAGGGGGTGGGTTGAATCTGCTAATGAGTGAAACGGAAAAACAAGTTGCCACCAAGTGAATATTGTAATTGGTTTCTGTTTCCTTGTTTGGTAATTTGATAATTCGAATTGGCTTCTGCATTTGGCTTTGAGTGCCAGGGATGTCAGGTTGAGTGGACAAGCGTGGTGTGGCGGGCGGGATGCCAAAAGAACAAAGCTGAGCTACGCCTGCTTTGCCCTTTTACGGCATCCCACCTGGGTATGTGTCCAGGTATCCTAGCTGATTTTTTTGTTTTTTAGATTAGCTAACTTTTAAATCTTTATCTTATACTATATCTGGTAAAAGAAAAGGTGTTTCAGGTAGGCTGCCAAAAGAGCAAAGCTGTGCTACGCTCAGCTTCACTCTTTTACGGCAGCCTGATGGTTTGTGTTTCCAGTTATAGCTGGAAAAAACTATTATCAAAGAGAGGTGTGAAGTTATATTTTTGGATTTTAAATTTTAAATTTTTTTGGCTTTTTAATGATCTTTATCATAAATCTTTTGAGTGAACCCCAGGGGTGATGTCAGCCTGCTATAATGCATTCCTGGCCTCATACCTAGTAAAAACATGTTTAAAGATGCAGCCTCCTTGTGGTTTGTTGGTAAAATTATATAGATTTGTTAATGAAAAATATCAGAAACCCAATGAGTATATAGTTGAGCGGTGAGCAGGCTATCAAAAGAAAAAAGCTATGCTAACTCAGCTCTATTATTCACAGCTTTAAAATGTTATCCTTTTCTTTTTCCCTAGCAGAAATACCTTTTTGGTAGTTTAGTATGTCTTTTTTAAATTTATTTACTATTCTGGTTGTTAAAAGATGATTTAATGATAACTAAAGTATTTTTTAATATAAAATTGATACCTTTTTATGATTGCTACTTTTCATTAGAGAAGTATGGGTGTATGCTTGGTAAATAATCTTTTATACTATTATCAAGGCTTTATTAGAGGTTTGTACTTTTTATTATGCATTATATTTTGACATTTAAGAGACTGTAGATTAATTAAAGTACTTTTAAGAGCTGTTGAGATACACAGACAAACCCAAGCATAGAACACCAAGTTTTCTTGCATAAAAAATCAACAATTTATACATGTTAAAAATAAAATTAGCCCACTTAATATTTTTTGTGCATGGTTTCTGTGCGCTCAGCACTTAGTTTAGGTTGTCTACCTCAACAGCTCTGAAAAGTACTATACTTTTATCCACATTGTGAAACTTCAGCCCTTTTAAATTCTTTATTTTCAGTATATATTTTGAGCTCCAATGGACATTAAAATACCCATATTAATAAAGATCAAGTACATGGTATAGAAAGCTCTTTTTTCCTGAACAATTATTTTGTAGTTTATAGGCTTAATATATTCTTTTTATAGTACACCTTTTTACTAAGGTACAGTCTTTAGTTGTTGGTGACTGCATATTTTATTTATTGACATACTGATATCAATTTCTTTTTACATATATGTAATTCTATGTGGTACTCTGATTTTTGATATTATTATTTCCTATTTTAGATAAGATACTGTTTGATTTTGTAGATCTTTTTAGTAATCTAATGTGTTGTTATTTCATCTTCATAGCATTTGATTTGATTGCATTTTATTTTTGTGTGTTCAGTACCCTCTGGTAAGTTATTGTTTTTGATTTTAGCAGAAAACATCATAAAATGAAGCCATTGTAGTATGGTCTAAAAATTGATTATTTATGAATTTCTAATATATTTTTGTTATCTCAGAAACTTAATTAATTATGTTGGTCGTTTTTAAAAAAAGAACCCTCCAATTTTATGAGCAGATGAAAGTTAAAAGATTTATAGTAGCTACTATATATGATATTTAAAGTAGTTTATGTGGTGCTAAAGTTTTGCATATGGGGGTGAAATAGAAATTATTATAAATGTTCTATTTGGGTGAAAAAGATTTTAAGTAGAGTCAGGACACTCTTGATTTTTTATAATAAGATAAAACATGACTATAACACCTAAAATATGAAGATTAATTAGAAGTTTTTTAAGCAAATTATATTTTCTTGGTAGAGAACTTAAAACTAAGTAACTTTGAAATATGCATTTTAGTATTCATTAATCATATAAAAATAAAATAAAATTTAAATACAAAGATATAGCTAATGAAAGTTTAAAACAAATAAAGTCAAATGAGACCTTAATAGTAAAAAGTTGAATTTGGGTAAAAAAAGAGCTAATTGGATCAAAAAACTAATCTAGACAAACAGTTTTTTAGTAAAATATCTGTTTAATCTAAAAAAATTACCCACCCCAGGATCTGCTATAGGAAGAAATCTGGAGCTTGAAATTAAGGTTAGTAGTTTGGAAAAGATGACTTACCTAATCCATGATCTGCTGCAGGTGGAAATTTTGTGCGTTTTTATAAAAAGGTTAGTAAGTTAGTAAAAAGCTTACCCAGCCCAAGATTTGCTGCAGTGAAAACTGAGCATTTTTAAAAAAATTCTATTACTTAGCAAATTCACTTACCAAACCAAGATCTGCTTCAGGGCAAAAATCTGGGTTTTCTTAATCCAGGTTAGTAAATTTGGTGAAAATAACTTACCCAACCCAAGATCTGCTGTAAACTAAGTCAACCTAAAATAGAGGAAGGTTAGTAGTTTGAGTGAAATGGTTACCTGAAATAAAGCTTGGCTAAAAAATATTAGTTAATCAAAACAATACTTACCAACCCAAGATCTACTTCAGGACAAAAATCTGGTTTTTTAATCTAGGCTAGTTAATTTAGGTAAAGAAGCTTACCTAAACTTAATCTTCTTTGGGGTGGAGGTCCTTTTAAAAAGAAAGGAGGTTAGTAAATTGGGTGAAATGCTTACTTGAATTCAGCTTTGATTTCAATCTCCAACTTATTAGTTTTTTAACAAACTTATTATCTTTTTAAATACCTTTTTAAATTAATGTTAGCTTTGAACTTTTAAAAACATTCTTACCTTTAAAATCCCTGATCTACTATGCTTAAAACAGTTAATATTATATATATTTCAAAGCTTACCTTTATTTTGAAGTAAATTTACAGTGTTAAAATTGAAAAGTTAGTACTGTGTTTAGTGATGGCTTACCTTGGCTTAGTAAATCTAATCTTATCTGTTTGGCGGAGAAATAGATTGGATTGACCAATAATAGTTGATGAAAGCATTCTAAGCTCCAATCATTATTAGTAAAGTTTTATATCATTTTTGACTCTCTTATCTTTTAGGCAAACATGACTAAATTAAGTCCAGATATATATTTTTTACCTTTATTAACACTGCCACAGGAAGGGATGCTGTGAGACACTTCAAAGTGTCCAACAACCCCTTTGAGTGACAGCATTATCCATTAAACCAAACTATTTTATAGGCTTTCTGTGTTTGTTGTCAGGTTTTTGTTGGACTTAAAAGAAGGTAAGTTCTTCCAAGCAAAACATATGTAATTAATTTCTCCTACAACTCAAGTGGTTATATATGACAAGCGTGGTGTGGCGGGTGGGATGCCAAAAGAACAAAGCTGAGCTTTGCCTGCTTTGCCCTTTTACAGCATCCCGCCTGAGTACACGTCCAGGTATCCTAGTTGAGTCACATTTTTTTGTTTATTAAAATAAGTGGCCTTTTAAAACTATTTTGTTAAACTCTAGTTGGTAAAAGGAAAGGTGTGTCAGGCAGGCTGAAAAAAGAGCAAAGCTGTGCTACACTCAGCTTCACTCTTTTATGGCAGCCCACTGATATGTTTTTTCAGTTATATCTGGTAAAAAACGTTTAGTGATGGTTGCTGGTATGCATTTCTAGCCTATAGCTAGTAAAAGGAAAGATGTGCAGGCAGGCTGCCAAAAGAGCAAAGCTGTGCTACGCTCAGCTTCACTCTTTTACAGCAGCCCGCTGATATGTGTTTCCAGTTATATCTGGTAAAAAGCGTTTAATAATGGTTGCTGGTATGCATTTCTAGCCTATAGCTGGTAAAAGAAAAGATGTGCAGGCAGGCTGCCAAAAGGGCAAAGCTGTGCTACGCTCAGCTTCACTCTTTTACGGCAGCCCACTGGTATGTGTTTCCAGTTATATCTGGTAAAAAGTGTTTAATAATGGTTGCTGGTATGCATTTCTAGCCTATAGCTGGTAAAAGAAAAGATGTGCAGGCAGGCTGCCAAAAGGGCAAAGCTGTGCTACGCTCAGCTTCACTCTTTACGGCAGCCCACTGGTACATGTTTCTAGTCTATATCTGGTAAAAAGTGTTTAATAATGGTTGCTGGTTCAGGTTTCTAGTTATAGCTGATAAAAAGAAAGATGTGCAGGCAGGCTGCCAAAAGAGAAAATCTGTGCTACTCTCAGCTTCACTCTTTTACAACAGCCCGCTGGTACAGTAGTTTTAAAATCTATGGCAACAAGTGAAATGAACTCAGATTTAAACAAAATCATTTCAGATTTAAACAAAATCCAAGTCGCGCAAGATTCAGGATTCAAACAATTTAAATATTGTTGGTTAATAAATGAAATGTCAAACCAAAAACAAAATTTTACTTGCCCATTATACAAAATTATATCAAACATCAAGCAGTGTAGTTCAAACCACAAACAAAATGAACTGACACAACAATTGAAATGGATGGATGCTATTCCCAAGTATATTATAATCCAATCAGGATTCATGTGAGATACCAACAGAAGGACCAAACTGAAACAAGATCTTAGTACTCTAGAAGCAAGATTACACAAACACAAAACAAAATGAACTCACACAAGATGTGTAGTATGAGCAGCCTAAAATAGAAAAATAACAGTTTAACAGCCAATCAACAGCTATCCAATTTAGAAACAGAGGCATTTTATTCATTTTCATGGCTCCAGATTTGTATGGAATGGTTTTGAGAACCTTCTGAATATGGACTCAAGATTGCAATAAAAATAATTCATTAAATTTTAAAATTTCTACTTTTAGTGATTTTATCCTAAGTTTTTTACAATGGTTTTCAATAGCAACATCTTCAACCGCGCCAGCAGCCAAGCCAGCAGCAGTCAAGCCAGCTTCAATGGAGGCAAGGCTCAGAATGTGGAGGCACCCGTTTACACCCAAGCCTTTGAGGCGGGTAACAAGGAAGCTGACCTGTTACTGTCCCCCGACCCATATGGCTTTGACTTGTTTGAGAGTCACTTTGCGTCTAGTGCTGCCCCCGCTCCCACACCCACCTCTGCACAAGCTGCCCACCAACCAACCAATCAGGATGGCAACCTCAATTCAGAACAACTTCCCACCATTGCCCAACCTTCCCCTCCCTCAGCCAATCAGGCTTCAGCTCCCCCGCCCAGCGCCCCAAGTGACAAATCATCACTGCCCAAATCCTTCAGGAAATTGTGGCACTCAACCTGCAGGGTCTGTCCTGGGATCAGATCGCTGACCAATTGCAATTTACCTGAGCTACTGTCATGCGGGAATTCAACAGCATGATTAACAGGGGGAATCAGATTGGGGCGGCCAAGAAGCCCAAGAAGGCCCAAGAGTCCCAGATAACTGAGGCATACCCAATAATGCTTGACCTCCTCCAGCGGGACCCCAAGCTTCCCTTGACCCAGGTCCGGAAGCAACTTGCTCATCATGGCATTTGGGTGTCTGAGCGCATGGTGCAGCTCTGGATGTACGGGAAGGTGGCTTCTGTATGGGTTCTTACCAATTTTGCCGGCAACCAATGGGATGGCGCTGAGGATTCCCCATATGATCCTGCCATTGAATTCACCCTGGTCCGTTGCTTGACTAGTCTGTCAGATGATGTCATTTTCATCTCCTACTACAAGCTATTGTTAGCTTTTGATGACTTTGGTGAGCAAGGAAGAGCTGCCACTCAAAAAGGAAGGAAGAAGGTCAAGAAGGGGATGTTTCTTGGTGCATTTCTGGCTGTGTTGGCCAAGGGTTTTGTCTATTATCAAACAAACCCTGATTTTGTTGATGGGTACTCTTACAGCCACATCCTCGGTGGATTGCTCAACTCCTGGGATGGCTTGAATTCCAAATACTGGGTTTTCTTGAGCCACCAGATGGAGGGAAGCTCCACTGCCCTCGAGGCCATCCAGGGACGCAGGCACCAGGCCTCAGTCTACCCTGCCGGCCATGCCAACGTCTATCTGGGAGATGTTGTCTTCTTTAACATGGGGTCCACACTACGGGAGCGCCATCCTCAGGCTTTTAACGACCTCTATCTTGGGGTCCTTGATCACAATTTTCCCTTTGGTTGCCAAATGGTGGCTGACTTGTTTGCGCAAATGGTTTTCCATGTGAACATGGGCAGCCAATCACGTAAGGATAAGCGCCTTCCACCTCAGGCAACCGCCACTTACCAGCCCATCCAGCCAATGACCAATGAGGAGTACAACAAGTGGTATATGGCGGCCATCATGTGAAATCCTCATGCCTTCACCCCCACCACCAACACCCCTAACCTGCAAGCCCAACCCACCCAATCCCAGACCCCCAGGCCAGCACTGCCTCTACATCTTCCTTCCCACGTTATTCTGCCTCCTAGGCATCACTCCCCCCTGCCTCAATAAACCCCCTGTCACCAAAAATTTTATATTTATATTATCTTTATTTTGAATTTCAATTGTTCATGTTCTCTTTGTTAATAGTTGGTTTTATTCTTTATGTTCAGCTTATTTCTATAAAACCATATATTTACTATGGTGTGTATCTAGATCCTGAACACAGTTATTTTTAGCACCAAACCCCAGCCCCTTGTGAAAACATTAACAACAATTTGGTGATCAGCTAAATTTGAATTAGAAAATTATAGTGTTGACTGTTTTTAGATAAAGTTGTTACTGATCCAAATTCAAAACCTTAATGATAAACTTTAAGCCAATCAGGAGCCAAGTGATAAAGTGATTATTGTGACATAAAGGGTCATTCAATAATTCTTTGATGCATGTGCGCTAATTAATATGATTGGCTGGATGTTTTGCCATTGTACGCCATTGCCGCTGTGGCAAGTTGTTGATGGACTAGTGCCCAATCAGCCGCTGAGTTAACTCTAGTCCATCAACAACTTGCCACAGTGGCAATGGTGTACAATGGCAAAACATCCAGCCAATCATATTAATTAGTGCATATGAATCAAAGAATTATTGAATGACCCTTTATGTCACAACAATCACTTTATCACTCGGCTCCTGATTGGCTTAAAGTTTAGCATTAAGGTTTTGAATTTGGATCAGTAACAACTTTATCTAAAAACAGTTAACACTATAATTTTCTAATTCAAATTTAGCTGATCACCAAGTCGTTGTTAATATTTTCACAAGGGGCTGTGTCAAGCGCTAAAAATAATATGGTAACCAGGGAAACAATGCCACACAAAGCAAACGACACATATTGAGATGTAAGTAAAACATATAAAAAATGGGTAAAAAGATGGGATAATGTAGTAAATGGGAAAACAAAAAGGAATAAACAAAGAGGCAATTGTATCAAAATAATACAGAATTTATTGGAGCAAGAGCTATAAAAACATATGAAAAGGTTAGTAAAAAATCAATGGACAAATTGGAAAAACTTCTAAGAGACCTTGACTTGGCAATTGCCAAAATCAAAGAAATTGACCGCAAGATCAAGGAAAAGGTGAAGTCTGCCGTCCTTGAAGGGAACAAAATTGAAAAGGTGTCCGCCAAGTCACTCATGACCAAAATACCAGACACACCTGAGAAGACAATAGAGCGCCTACTTAATATTTAAAAAACAGTGGTTGAGGGGCTCCAGTTAAGGTCCTTTGCACTCTCTGCGCCGTCTGTCTGGACGGACGACCCTGAGATGTACGCACATCTCAAACCCGCCAAGAGGGCCCGCAAGGAGGACACTGAGACACCCGCACAGCTGCTTGCGCCAAGGATGGTAAAGCCTGTCAAAGCTGCTGGCAAAGAAAAAACCCAAGAAGGTAACCTAAGAAAATAAATTTAATAAAAATTCATAAATACTTACCTTTTTTTAGAAGAAGTTGATGACAAACTCCGCCGGGTCCTGGTTCCTTTTGTTCCCCCCACGTTCTACTCAAATTTTGCCACTCACATGGCAAAGCAGCTTTTCCTGTCCCCCCTGTCTTGTGGGAGCTCAAAGATAGGATTCACAGCGCATTCCCAATGTCCAGGGAGGCATTGGCTGGGCTAACGCATGAAGAGGGGGCATTTGAGTGGGCAGTTACTGCCTACAAGGATGCTCAACTGGTCTCCCTGGACCCAGTTAACCTCAGTGGAGTTTACACAGTAAACTCCATTGAGCTTGTTTGGGACGTCCTGGCAACGCTCCCATTCAAGAATATACCAGAGATGGGCCGGGCCCATGCGGCTGCTTGCTTCTGCTTCCCAGTGGAGCACACCCTGTCCTACTTGCTGGAGAACTTTGGGTGCGCAGTAGAAAAACTGGCTGTTGCGGATGCAACAGCCGTGAAGAAGACTAAAATCCTCCTGGCGGACTTTGGGCTGGCCTGGAGTGCGGACAAGACAGGGGTCCCAGAAGCTATGGATCTTACCTTCGGCAAAACAAAACACAAAAAAAAATAAGCGCAGTATACAATAAGCTGTGTGAGTTTACAGAAGCCTTTGCTGGGCAAAGGCTTCACTTGGTGGTTTACCTGGGGTTCCTGTTTTACTTTGGAATGAGCGCCAGCGTGGAGGACCTGGATGGGGTCCTTATGGGGATTGACAAGGCTCAACTTGCTCTTGACGGGAAGAAGGTCCCCCACAGATATGACTCAGTGGACCATGTTATCCAGGACGCCCTGGTCCTGGCAGGAATCTACGGGTTTGCGGCCCCGCCTGAGAAGCTGCTGCTTCACTCCCACCTCACCATCCTCCCTTTTACCAGCAGGCAAGAATATTTTAACCAGGGTGTATCCACTGTCCATGGTGTGGCGGTGGAGGTTGTGTGCCACCTCCATTGTGGGGTGGGTACATACCGCCAAACCCATTATAGGCACTCCTAATTTATTCTCTATACCAATAAATATATTCACCCTCTAGATTATTTTTATTATAATTAATAATTTTATAAAATAATATTTTAGCAAACATTACTTACAAAATAAATTCCAGGGAAGGTTTTAATAAAAGCATATAATATATGTCAATAAAATCTACTTCTAATTTGTATGATTTAAATTTATTTTTTAGTTTTCTTTTTATATTTATTTGCCAAAAATGATATTGATGTGTTTGCGTAATCCATTATCAAGTGTTTGGTATACCCTGGATGCAATAATAAAAATGATTATAAATAAATAAATTACTAACCTTCATTGATGGTTGTGCTGAATGTGATTGCGGGCTTAGAAATATCTAAATATAAAATGATATTTAATAAATCTTGAATAGTAAATTAGAGAATATAAAAAAGTCAGACAAGCTAAGCCTTTAATTGATTGGCTGGCTCGCAAGGCACGCGGGGATAAACAAATCAGTGTGGCCATAGAATTTGGCCACGGTCTCAGCTGGGAGGGTATGGATCCCAGCCTGCAGCAAATCAAAAAGGTCCTCTGTCCCAGTTGGGGTTCCTTGCTTGACAACTTGCTTGAGCCACCCAAAGACTTCCTCAATTGGATTAAGGAAGGGCAAATAGGCAGGGAAAAAGATAAGGTGCAAATTTGCTGTGGCCAATTGCTGGGGGTCCACTGCAATGCTCATGTCAATTGATGGAAATTCTTCAAGAATATCTGCCACCTTGTGGAGACCAACGTTGTCCAGCACAATTACGTTGGTGAAGCCCGGGCTTATGCGCCTCAGGTGCTCTAGGACCAATTGGAGAAATGATAGGAAGGTCCAGCTATTGTGAGATCCCAATATCATTTGGTAGAGCTCAACCCCCTTTGGACTGAGGAGAGCCACCATTGAATAGGCTGTGGCGCGGACTGCAGCACACCAAGCCATCCTGTCATTGGAGCCTCTGGGGACATACCCATACTCATTGCGCATTGACGAGGCAAATGCTGATTTGTTGATGTAGTAAAATTTGACCGTCCCCTTGGCTTTTAGGGCAGTATACGCCTCTGCGTATTTTCTCCGGGTCTCAATATTGGCTGGGCTGTTCCAATTGTATGGGGATACACCAAGTTTTTTCCAGGAAAATTGCATTCCCTTGACCAAATGATAATAGAAGAAAATTGAGGCCTTGACCCCAAAAGCAGACTTGACCATGGCCTGTATATTTGCCAGTTCAAGATGGCAATCTCAGGTTATCCACTGGCGGATTGCCCATTTGTGCTCCTTTGTGAGCATGGTTGACACACGCAAGGATTCCTCTGTGGCAAGGACTTGACCCGTGTTAGGGACTTGTTGAAGGTCTTTGAGGCGTACTTGGGATCCACCCCAACAATGGCTGTGGCTGCCTTGTAATTGCCTGATTCACACATTAGATTAAGCAGGATGATGCATTGGATTTTGGGGATGGGCTTCTGAGCGGGCTTTTTAGCGGTGGGGATTGACTCATCAGCATTGGGCAAGGCACAGGGCATAGGCACCTTGTTGTAGAAGGCTGCAACTTTCTTGTGCACCAGTTGTCCCTCATCAGTTTGAAAGAACTCGGGCTCCTTGTTGTCCTCCTGATTGTCATTGCTTATGTATGGCTCATAGCTAGTATCAAGTACAGGCTTCACCTTCTCCAGCATGGCTGACGGGACTGACTCTTGCCGGTACACAGCATCAAACACATACAAAGTAAGTTCTACCTCCTTATTTCTAACCATTTTGGTAGTGGTGACCTTGATGGGCTTCCGGGTCAGCTTGGGGACCTGAGGGTTTATGCTCTGCACCCTAGCAGCTTGTGCTCCTTGAACCGGCTGTGTCAGTGCAACGTCACTATGGAACTCTCCTCTTCTGCCTCCCTCCTGAGTAGGCACTTGTGTTGTACTGAGTCTATTCTTTGACCCGTGGGGGCAACCGCAACCGCAGCGCACAACGGGTGCATTGGTACTCTGGTGTTGTGTTCCTTCCATTTTAAAATTTAATGAAATACTAAATAAATTTTAATTAAGTTACTCCCTAATTTTAATTTTTGCTTTTATCTGTTTATGGATATTCAATTAATATTTTTTCCCACCCAATATCCCAATTATAGATTTTTTATTTCTTAATTAGTTGTTTCTGGTTTACAACGCCTATTTTTGAATACCCAAAATAATTCCCACCCTTTTTCCCGGATTTTATGCCAAATATAAGCACCCAACACAATGTTTTTAAAATTTATGTTTCAGATCTTGTGTCTTATTTTAGATGCCTTGGTATCATTCTTGATTACAATCCATTGCACAAACTGTGTGAGTGATTTTGTTTGTGGTTTGAGTTCCTATTGTGTTTCTTTTTTGGATTGAGTTTTGTGCACCATGTGTGGGTGTATTTTGTCACCAATTCATATAGTAAACATATGTACACCAAAAGCCAACTCACACCATTTTGTTTGTGAATCCATGTATTTCAGATTGCATTTTGAATGGTTTTGCTTTGCGTGTGAGTACTTTGTTGCTGTGTTGACCCATTTTGCCTATTAGCGCCAAAAATCTCTGTTAACGGAGTGTATATTTTAACCTGCTAGTTGAATTTTGTTTAAATCTGAAATGATTTTGTTTAAATATGAGTTCATTTTGCTTGTTGTCATAGCTTTTAAAACTACTGTATGTGTTTCCAGTTATAGCCAGTAAAAACTATGATCAAAGAGTGGTGTGAAGTTATATTTTTGGATTTTAAATTTTAATTTTTTTTGGCTTTTTAATGATCTTTATCATAAATCTTTTTAATGAACCCCAGAGGTGATGGCAGCCTGCTAGCATGCGTCTCTGGTCTCATACCTAGTAAAAACCTGTTTAAAGATGCAGCCTCCTTGTGGTTTCTTGGTAACAATTATTTAGATTTGTCAATGAAAAATAAGAGAAATCAATGAGTATATAAAGTTGAGCGGTGAGCAGGCTACCAAAAGAAAAAAGCTATACTAACTCAGCCCTATTATTCACAGCTTCACACTGTTATCTTTTTCTTCTTCCCTAGCAGAAACACCTTTTTGATAGTTCAGTATATCTTTTTAAATTTATTTACTATTCTGGTTATTAAAAGATGATTTAATGATGTCTAAAGTATTTTTAATATAAAATTGATACCTTTTTATGATTGCTACTTTTCATTAGAGAAGTATGGGTGTATGCTTGGTAAATACTCTTTTATACTATTATCAAGGCTTTATTAGAGGTTTTTACCTTTTATTATGCATTATATTTTGACATTTAAGAGACTGGAGATTAATTAAAGTACTTTTAAGAGCTGTTGAGATACACAGACAAACCCAAACATAGAACACCAAGTTTTCTCACATAAAAAATCAACAATTTATACATGTTAACAATAGCGCTAGTACCCTTAAGATTTTTTTTGTGCATGGTTTCTGTGCGCTCAGCACTTAGTTTAGGTTGTCTACCTCAACAGCTCTGAAAAGTACTATACTTTTATCCACATAGTGAAACTGCAGCTCTTTTAAATTCTTTATTTTTAGTATATATTTTGAATTCCAATGGGCATTACAATACCCATGTTAATAAAGATCAAGTACATGATTAGAAATCTCTTTGGTTCCTGAACCATTATTTTGTAGTTTATAGGCTTAATATATTATTTTTGCAGCACACTTTTTTACTAAGATACAGTCTTTATTTGTTGGTGACTGCATAATTTATTGATAACATATTGATCTTAATTTACTTTTTAAATATATGTTAATTCTATGTGGTACTCTGATTTTTGATATCATTATTTCCTATTTTAGATAAGATACTGTTTGATTTTGTAGATCTTTTTAGTTATCTAATGTGATGTTATTTCAGCTTCATAGCATTTTATTTTATTTTTATGGGTTAGTTCCTCTGGTAAGTTATATTGCTTTTGATTATAGTAGAAAACATTATAAAATGAAACCACTGTAATATGGTCTAAATTTGATTAAATATGAATTTCTAACAGATTTTTGTTATCTCAGAAAATTAATTAATTATAGTGGTCTTTTAAAAGAGGAACCCTCTAATTTTATGAGCAGAAGAAAGTTAAACAATCTATAGTAGCTACTATATATGATATTTAAAGTAGTTTATGTGTTGCTGGAGTTTTACAGATGAGAGGGAAATAAAATTATTATAAATGTTCTATTTGGGTGAAAAAGATTTTAAGGAGAGACAGGACTTTTTTATCACAATTAGCCAAAACTTGACTATAACCATTAACCATGAAGATTAATTAAAGGTTTTTAAGCAAATTATAATTTCTTAGTAGAGAATTTAAAACTAAGTAGTTTTAAAATATACTTTTGATATTTATTAATCATGTGAAAATAAGACATAAGTTGATATTCAAAGATATAGATAATTAAAGTTTAAAGGAAGTCAAATAGATTACCTTAATGGTAAAAATTTGAATTTGGGTAAAAAATATCTAGTTGTATCAAAAAACTAAATTGGAGAAACAGTTTTTTTGTAAAAATATCTATTTAAACTAAAAAAAACCTTACCCAAGCCAGGATCTGCTTTTGGCAGAAATCTGGGGCTTGAAATAAGGTTAGTATATTTGGAAAAGATGACTTACCAACCCCAAGATCTGCTGTGGGGGAAAGTTTGTGGGTTTTTTAAAAAAAGGTTAGTAAGTAGTAAAAAGCTTACTTGGCCCAAGATTGGCTTTGGGATAAAAATCTGGGAGTCCCTAATCAAGTTTAGTAATTTAGAAAAAATGGCTTACCTAAATCAAGATCTGCTTGTGGGCAAATGTCTGTATTTTTTAATCTAGGCTGGTAATTTAGTGAAAAAAAACTTACCACCCCAAGATCTGCTGCAGACTAAGTCTATCTAAAAGGATTTTAGGTTAGTAGTTATTTAGGAAATGGTTACCTGAAATGCAGCTTGGTTAAAGAAGAAGATTAGTTGATCAAAACAATACTTACTAAACCAAGATCTTCAGGGCAAAAATCTGAATCTTTTAATTCAGGTTAGTAAACTTGATGAATAAATAACTTACCCACCCCAAGATCTGCTGTGGATCAAGCTCATCTAAAAGGATTTGAAGAAGTTCTTAGTTTATTTAAAATGATTACCTGAAATTAAAGCCTTTTATTTGATTTTGAATTGAATTAGTTTTTTTAAAAAATTATTATCTTTATAAAGCAAAGTTAGCTTTGAATTTAAAACAAATATGCTTACCTTGAATATCCTTGATCTATTTTGCTTAAATAAGTTAGTATTATGTGTATATTTTGAAGCTTACCTTTAGTTTGAATTGAGTCTAAAGTGTTTGAAAGGAATAAGTTAGTATTGAAGTTAGAAGGCTTACCTTGATCATCAAACTCTAATCTTGTCTTCTAGGTTTAAGTTTATTATCCAATCATATTCGGATTGCTGCATCCTTTGCACCAATGATTAGTGATTCGCGTTGTGCGACGTTGGCCGTCGTCGGACAGGTTTGGACCCAAAAATTAGCCAATCAAAATCAATAGAGACATCTTAAGCTCTAATAAAAATCAGTAAGTTTTAATATGTGATTTTAAATATCTTACCTTTTAATTGAACCGGACTATTTTAAGTCCAACTTCCTAAAAGTTTTACTTTGATTGACACTGCCGCAGTCAGGAAGCTGCGAGACACTGCTAAGTGTCCGACAACTCCTCCTGCGGCAGCATCACCCATTAGGACTGACCCATCATCTAGGTGTGATGCTTACCGTCGTCGGCCTTTAACGGACGTAAAAAAAGGTAAGATTTTCTAATTGAAAACATAGTAAAAAGCTTCCTGAGTGACTGGAGAAGTCCTGGGCGATGTGGTCTTGTGCAAAAATTTTCCAGGGGTCAACCCCGCTGTTTCAACACATATATGTAAAAACCTAAAATAATAACTTTCAAATTGTTTAATGTGTCAAAACAACAGGGTTAACCCCCTGGCAAGGTTCTGACTAAACAGGTTTGAGACCTGCAATCTGACTTTCCAGTGACCCAAAGCCAAATGTGAAAGTCAACTCAAATTTCCAAACCTAGTAACATGACCAGATAGCAATCACCACACAAAGGATACCTTGATCCAGCTCTTGATTCTCTACAAGGATCAAGCCACCCCCTCAACCGTCCAAGTGAGTGATCACCACAATCATGTTCCCAATATCCGGATTCACAAGCATCTATATAATAGATATCTCCCAATAAATAATATCATCCAGTCTCCAATCATTTTCCCTTGTAACTATGCTAAAACAGCACAGTTACGACAAATGGAGCTAATTGGCAAAGCCATCACTAACCCTTCTCTGATAAAATTTAAAATATATAGCTAAGGCTATTATTTTTATTAATAAAAAGGCTATAAATCATGCAATAGTTTTCAAAGCTGTGACACCAAGAAAAATTTAACTTAGATGCAAACAAAATCTAAAACTTGTCATTTATATTGGTTAAATATAAATTGAGTCCACTCCTATTTTATTTGCATCTGAGTTGATTTTGCTTAGCGCCACAACTTTGAAAACTAATGCATCACATCATTAAATAGGCTTTTTAAAAACTATGCTAATCTATTAAAGGTTTAGATTTAGTATAATTGCTAAGCCAAAAAACACTTTTTCAGCTAGGATACAGAAACTTATATCAGTGGACTGCTGTAAAAGGGTAAAACTGAGTGTAGCACAGCTTTGCCCTTTTGGCGGTCTGTCTGACACACCTTTCTTTTTACCAAACCATGTTTGGTGAAATTTAATATATGTAGCTAAACATTTATTTATTCAAATCAACAAATAAACCTTTTAAAAAGCATGTTCCTAGTAAGAGACTTGGAGTCAGATTCAGGCAGAATGTCTATAAGCAAACTAATCATGAACAACATGAATTATTCGTTTGATTTTGACAGACTGCTGACCAGGGCACACTTGTTCAGTTTATAGTATCAAGTATTGAATTTAGCTTTGAATATTTATAGAGATATTACCACAGAACTACTAGTAAACTAAGCATAGGTTAAAATGTGCAAGCGTTTTACAAACTATATAAATACCTTATTATATTTTGCTCTATTATAGCTATGAAAAATGATTGTTATACTGTAGACGAGCTTCTAATAATATAAAAGGTCTGATTAAGACCTGTAGAAACTTGTAGCTTCTATGAAGTCACATATAATACTATTATTTCATCTCCCAAAATCAGGTATTTATCACCAAGCTACTTTCTCAAAAGGCTTGAGTTCCAACATAGGCTAATTTTGGCTATGGTAAAGGTCTGAATAATAAATGGCAGTATTAAAAGGTTGGCTTGTAAATTACAAGTGTACTTAAACCAAAGTCAGCTAATAGGGTGAGTTCATAGGCGCAAAAGTGAGGTGCTTAGGTTTGGGCGGTATTTGCAGGGTGGAAGGGATAATCAGAGTAACCCACGTGCTTTTCATTCTCGGGGTACACATAGTAGCTCTTTAAGTCGATGGGCTCAGCTAACTCAAGGTTGTTGAACATTCGGAAAGGAAGGTCAGGGTTAGGAATAAAGGCACGACCAAAAGAGACTGCTGCCCCTTTGCCTGACTCAATCAGTTTATCGGCCTCTTCGGGTGAGTATTCGCCATCTCAAATTAATTTGGTTTTGGTGAGAAGTGGTATAAAACATTCAAGATTAAATGGGTTGGCTGTCTTGGCTTGGTCAAAAGACTCAAGGTAACGTAGCAGCTGGATATACCCAATTTCACGCTTATTGAGCTCTTCAATAAGATAGGAATAAAGTTCCTTGAGTGACTCGGCACTATCATCTCCCATATAATTATATCCGCCGCAAGGTGTTAGTTTGATGGCAACGCGAGAAGGGGGAAATATTTCGCACATTGCATCAACCACTTCCAGGGCAAATCGAGCGCGGTTTTGGAAAGATCCTCCATAGTGATCGGTACGCGTATTAGATTGTTTTTCCAGAAACTGATGTACTAGATAGCCGTTAGCACCATGAATCTCAATACCATCAAAGCCACAGCGCTTTGCATTGAGAGCAGCTCGGTGGAAAAGCTTAATCAGGTCACGAGGGTCCTCAACGGCTTTTGGTACTGAGTACCCAGGCTTACCAACAAGGAGGCGAAAGGTACCCCCTGAGCAGGTATGGCCGAAGGTGCAAGAGGAGGCTCTCCATTATTCATCTGGGCGTTGGCGGCGCGCCCTAAATGCCATAACTGGGCAAATATTATGCCGCCCTTTTTGTGCACTGATTCTACTACACGCGTCCAGCCTGCCACTTGCTCTTCTGTCACAAGGCCAGGGGCGTCGGGCCATTCTGAGCCTTGCGGCTCTACTAGAATCCCCTCGGTCATAATAATGCCAGCAGATGCACGTTGTGTGTAGTAATCCACAGTAGCCTGTGAGGGTACAATGTCGCGGTTGCGAGTCATGGACGCCATAGCAACCCGGTTCTTAATAACCAGGTCTCCAAGCTTCCATTCCTGAGCCAAGTTTTTGCAATACGGTACTTCTGTCATGAGCGATTAAAGAGCTTTCTTTAGCTTAAATCACTCTTATCCCAGTGAATGCCATATATTTACTACACTGATATTGATGCAAATTATTAAGTGCATATTATAAGTATATTTTATTGGCTTTCCTGATAGCATTTCGTTTTATTTCATCACAAGTAGGGCTCTTCCTTTTCACCGCAACAAGTATAAATGCCAAGCTAGAGTCCACTTTTTGAATCGATGCAGTTAAAAGCAGCGAGTTTTATTTATGAGTATACTCAGAATTGGCCTGCATGCAAATAGTGACGTCGCTATGAAACGAAAGCTCAGTACATCCATTCTAACTCGTGCAGATCGGAATATGAATTTAAATTCTTCACTAATCCAGTTGTTTGCCGGACTTGACCTATGTTTTGAAGATTAAGTCAATAAAAATGACGAATATTTAGACTGGGGAGGACCATTTTTCACCCTTTAGCTCGGAAATATGGCATAACGAAAAACATTTTTATTTAAATCTATAAATTATTTGGTGTACTGGTAAGCCAGTTTCATCTAAACCTATGCGGCCAGAAACGTATTTGATTGGATCTCTTCTGCATTATGTTTGGCGTTTTGTCGATTCAACTGATCGGTGATCATTTCCTCGCTCATGATTCTTATGGGAGGAGCGGCGCAGCCAAGCATCAGATTAATAAATAAGATTCAAGGCTCCTGATTTTTCACTGCATTGAATCAAGACGTAGATTTTATTTTGGTATTTATATAGTGTTATTTGTCCAAGGTAGGAGTAGGGCTGCTTTGGCCAAGCTCTGGATAGCTGCGGCCTGTTTCTAGTTCTGGGCCACTTGCATCAAATAGCTATTTAAAATTTATAAATATAATATATTTCCGTTTTGGCTGTAGTGGTCCTGAGCTGGAAGATAACCAGGGCTGGGCCGAAGTATCCCTAGGTAGGAGTAGCACTCCACATATTCACTGAATTAAATATATTTGCTAAATTAAATACCTCTTTTTTTAAATCAATTTGATTAAAATGATGGAGTCCAAAGTGGGAGTGAACATAGTTTATGCATATTTGCTCAAATTTATTATACAATAGTTTTCAAACCTGTTGAGATAAATGTATATTATTCAGTTTAGAACACATGAACCCAGTCTTAAAAAGAATGTCAACTGAAACCAGTTGAAGGTCAATTTACTCAATAAAGCTTCCATTTATCTAAGACTGGAAAATGAAAATAGTCAATCACACAACAAAAATGAAGTCAAATACTGAATTCTAAAAATGAGATAGCAAATGCATGGAACTCAAATTCATAATGTTCCCAATCCAGTCACTTCCTGAAGCATTCTTCATCAAGTTTGATAATGAGTGTGTAGCAAATATGATACAAACGAGAACGCTTAAGGTTCAATCACAAAAGTGATGAATTCAAGCACAAAATGACTCTTTTTTGAAAATATTGATTATTTTTTGGGACTCAAATTGAAAATAATAGATTTCAGGAGTGAATCCACCAGAATCTATTCAGGGAACTACAGCATTATTTTCAATTTATGTCTGAGAGTCTGGCTCAAAAAGGAGCACACACTTTAATAAAATTAATTTTCTAAAAATACTTTGCTTTCTTCCTTTAATAGAGTATATTATTTTTTTGTTTACAATGAGTTTTTTAAGTGAGAGTAACTTTGATGTCATCGAGGAGCAGTACCAGAAGCTACTCCAAGCTCAGGCTACTGAGCTAAGGAGTGCAACCACTGTGTTTCCTGTGTATACCTAATTTAATGCAAGTTGTGAGAGGACTGAGTTGTATGTGTCACCAGCCCCATCCACAGGTGGCTTTTCCGATAGCCAATATGGAGCTTCACCAGACCAGGCCCAACCTGAGCCTTTGTCACATTTTGGAGACTGGAAAACTGTGGCTCTCTCTAATCTTATCCAACCATTGTCTGAGAGTTTGAGCCAATCAGAGCAAGCCCTTTCTAATCTGGGTCCCCTTATTCCTCAAGTCCGCCAAAAACGACAGTCATCACCAATGAGATTGTTGAAGAGATCATGATTCTCAAGCAGAGTGGGGTAAATTTTACCAAAATTGCCACTCGGCTTCAATTCACTGAGGCAGTGATCAAGCGGGAGTTCCAAGCCCTCTTGAAGAGAGGTGGTGAAAAACTGGGCAAGAAGCCAAAGAAGCAGATTGACTCACAGATTAAGGAGGTGCATCCCCTAATGCTTGACTTCCTCCAGCAGGACCCATACCTCCAATTAACTATGGTCCGCTGCCTACTTGAGCTCAAGGGCATTGTGATGGTCCACATGTTTGGTGGTTTGCAGGCGGGGCTTATGTTGGCCAAGTGGAAGTTTAGTGACTCTTTTTGAAGAAGTAGCTGTAGGATTAGTCTGAGCTGTTGGAGACTGAAATGAGCTGGCCAAAGGACCAGAAGATGATGGTGAAGGACTGGTGGTCCAGAGAAATGAGACAAGATTTGCCAAATTGATTTGCTGAGGTGGTATAATGTGGAATATTTTTTCTTGGTTTAGTAGTAAAATCAAGAAGAAATGTGAATAGAAGTGTGGGTAATATATTTATTTATTAAGTTCCTAGGATAGATGAAGGTATGTTGCTATGAGAGCTGGATACAAAGTTGTTTTGGTGGGATGTTTTCCTTGGATTTTACTATATTTGTAAATATATGAGGAAAATGTTGAAGAGGTTCAAAAATAACAGTTTAAATAGTATTCTACTATTTAAATTGGTTCAGGTTAAATGCAGGGAAGTCTGGTTCCGGAATAATGGACTGTTTAACGCTTTGATGCGCAAAGAGTTGTTGATTTGAGCGGTTTGAGCGATGAAAATTGATTTCTTAGTTGGATCCCAGAGAAACAACAGAATTGGTCTTTTTCTGCGCTCTGCATTCATTGGTTGAGTTTTGGCATGTTTCCTGATGAATATGATTGGTTGAAAGCCAAAAGCTTAAAGTATAAGCAAGGAAATAGTGAATTAATACTTTAAGCTTTTGAGAAAGTAAGTATGTAAGTGTAAGAGAGGAGGGCTAGAATAACAAAGTCTGGCTCCCATCCTGGTGGGACCAACCACCAGGATGCCATCCAGTGCAAGACTGGGATAGCCGCTTGAAGGGGCCTCCCAAAGGAGACCAGATGTGAAAGGGGAGGGAAGTATGCATCCAAAGCCATGACCATGGCTCCAGTAAGTAACCACAGAGAGCAATCCTGAGTGAAAGGGGCCTCTGTATTTGGCTTAGGGATTTGGCGCAAGGGAGAAGGATTGACCAAGTCAGAAGAAGGAGCTTCAGTAGTCACAGATCCCAAAGGTGGCAACAACTCTTCAAGATGAGAAGACAACCAAGAGAACAGCCCATAGGATCCTGGTTTGAAGGGAATCTGGGTGAGATGCTCAATCACATTTTCAAAAAGACCAGGAATAAACTCAGAAGATCAAGAAATCAAGGAAAGTTTGCTCCAAAAGACTGGGTTTGAGGACCAGAACAAGAGGGAAATGGGCACCAGTATCCACATAGTCATCTTGTACCAAGGTGACAACATGATTTCAGCGGGTACCCTTCTTTTTCTAAGACTACTGGGTGGACAGACCAGGAGCACGGGTAAATAATAGGAAATGATACAAATTAATATACTTGGAACAATTCCCAACAAAAAACGACGGGCAGATGGGCAGGCGGGCCAGAGAAAGCGGGAGGCGGGAACGACAGTGGGAGTTGGGATAAATACCTTTATTGTTAAACAAACTTTAAAATACAAAAGATTTTCAAAGTCAGGAGTTTATTCAACAATTGGAATTGGTGAGCAAGGGACCTGACAACCCATGCTTTCATTTTATGCAAAGGGGGGTGATAGGACGGGAGGGGTTATGAAAGAGGCTATCAGAGTGCAATCTAAAGGGGAGCATATTAAAGAGTACTAGCCAATCTTATCTTGGTTTGAGACCCAGAAAATAGGGGCTGCAGGGCCAGATGTAAGACTCAGCCCCTTTATTGGCTAGGAGCCTTCCAAGGACTCAGGGTGTGCATTTCCCCCTAATGCCTTCCTCTGACGTCTCCACCAGATAGCTCCAGAATCCAATTGTTTTGGACCGGAGGAATTAGCTACCTGGGACATCACTGGTCGCGGGTTTTGGTACCCAATTTCCCTGGGCCGCAGATTTGACTTTTCCGACTTCATGTGGCCCGCATTTTTTTGTTGGTTTGCTAATTGTTTCAGGACCAGGCGACACCAGGACAACAAGCAATCCAACTGAATTAATGTCTCCTCCGCAGTTAGAGGAGACTCCAAAGGGGAAATGAGAACTTCAGCTGGGAAGGCCAACACAAAGCATTTGTCTACTGTGTGGGCCAAGTCCTCCAGGTTTTGGAGGGGTTTTGCCTGCACGCGGGCCACCTTTTTTGATGGTCTGGGAAATACATCCCAATCCAGGGCCAAAGGTGGGCCACAGAACTTTACAGTAAGCCTAAGTTATTATAAGAAAAAGTGAGCAGCAATGGTTTAAGCTTTTGGAGAAAGCCATTTTGAAGGCGGAACTGTTGGGAAAAGGACACTATAAGAAGGAAGCTAGCTGGAAAGTTACAAGGGTTTGCCAGGTTGTCAAAGGTCTGGATGTACAAGTATTCCGGCTATTGCCATCACACCTAATATCCAGTCATTGCCTGATTTGGTGCCTTTCCCATATACCATTTGACATACTGGAAATGGCAGCAAACCAATATCACATGACTGTCCAGGTATCCAGCAACTTGAACCCATCCAGCACCTGACCAACCCCTGGGTTTGGTCCAACTAAAATTCACGCCACAGCTAAAGCTATATAAGTCTAAAATATTATTTAATAAAATATACTTCTTCTCCTCCTAATTCTATATTTGAAGCTTTCCCAAAAGGCGCTCCTTATCACTGGTAGCACTACGGTTTTTGACCACACCAACAAAAGAGAAAATGACTGACCAAAACCTGCCCACCTTTGCTCACGTACTCAACCAGGCCACATCCCAAGATACCTGGAAAACGTACTTCTGCACCCACGACATCAATGAAGATATTCCTAGTGGATGCACCATATTTGAAGGTCTGGTCATGCCCAAAGCATGCACCAAGATTATTTAATACAGTAGCTCTCTCCAACCACAAACAAATGCACAACCACCTACCACAGGTGAATTGACCAACACCAAATACATTGGTATTGTCAAGTTCTTTGGTAAAAACAAAGAGAACATCATCAACTAGCTAGACCACACAGCCGCTAAACTCTGCGCCAGCTGCATCCCTCATGAGAAATGGGTCCAGGAATCCAGCAAGCACCTGTACAAGGCCGCAGCTAACTGGTTTGCCACCTGGGTTGGCTCACAAACAAACAACCAGCTTAACAACTGGGAAGAGTTCAAAGCAGACACCACCCACAATTTCTGCGTCACCAAATCTCTCCAAGACATTGTAATACAGCTCAGAGATCTTTCCCAGAAGACTACTATTGCAGCTTAGGCCAACAAATTTGAGGAAATACGTTGAAAAATCCAAAACCCAGCACAAGCTGACAACGTACACACTAGAGCCTCATTCATCAACAGAATGAACCCCTCTGTTGCTGCCCTCATACACCCAGAGGTTAATACCTCCATGCCTGCGCTCATTGCAGAAGCCAAGTGCGCTGAAAAACGCGCAAACATGGAATATGCTGCACGCAAAGGCAATTGCTCCTCAAACGGCAATGGCAGAGAGAACTCCAATTGCAACAAACGCCATAACACCAATCATAGCAATGGCAACTCCAATTGTAACAATGGCAATTGTAGCCAAAGCGCAAACCGCTCCTGTCCCAAGAAAGAGGACACTACCAAAGTTAACAATGCTGAAGTAGCAACCCGCTATGAATCTGACCCCACATTCTCTGACCTTGAAGGTCTCAAAACAGAGGAACAGGGAAAAGAGGAGGGGGAACAGGATTAAGTGCCCCTGTCTCCCCCCAACACAACAAGAAGAAGTACCAAGGAACAAAATTTGCTGCTTGCATCCCACGTGTCCCACAATCCTCCATTTTTATGAACATAAAAATTAAAGATCATTTACAACTTCTTGTCTACCCATGCACTTACAAATCACATAAACATAAAATTCTATTTGACTCTGATGCACAACACACTATGGTTAGCAAACCTTTTGTAACCAAGTACAAAATACCAGTTGTCAAATCAAACTTCAAATATGTAAAGTTCTGTGGCCCACCTTTGGCCCTAGATTGGGATGTATTTCCCAGACCATCAAAAAAGGTGGTCCATGTGCAGGCAAAACCCCTCCAAAACCTGGAGGACTTGGCTCACACAGTAGACAAATGCTTTGTGTTGGCCTTCCCGGCCAAAGTTCTCATTTCCCCTTTGGAGTCCCCTCCAACTGCAGAAGAGACATTAATTCGGTTGGATTGCTTGTTGTCCTGGTGTCGCCTGGTCCTGAAACAATTAGCAAACTAACACAAAAATGCGGGCCACATGAAGTTGGAAAGGTCAAATCTGCAGTCCAGGGAAATTGGGTACCAAAACCCGCGACCAGTGGTGTCCCAGGTAGCTAATTTCTCCGGCCCGGGAGTCCCCTGACCCGAAACAATTGGGTTCTGGAGCTCTCCGGTGGAGACAACAGAGGAAGGCATTAGGGGAAATGCACACCCTGAGTCCTCCAAAGGCTCCTAGCCAATAAAGGGGCTGAGTCTTACATCCGGGCCCGCGGCCCCTATTTTCTGGGTCTCAAACCAAGATAAGATTGGCTAGTACTCTTTAATAGGCTCCCCTTTAGATTGCACTCCAATAGCCCCTTTCATAACCCCTCCCGTCTTATCACCCCCCTTTGCATAAAATGAAAGCATGGGCCGTCATGTCCCTTGCTTACCAATTCCAATTGTTGAATAAACTCCTGACTTTGCAAATCTTTTGTATTTTAAAGTTTGTTTAACAATAAAGGTATTTATCCCAACTCCCGCTGTTGTTCCCGTCTCCCGCTTTCTCTGGCCTGCCTGCCCGTTGTTTTTTGTTGGGAATTGTTCCGAGAACAATAACTTGGACCATTCCCTGTTATTTACCCAAGCACTTAATTGTCCCTGCCAACCGCCTTCCCTGGCCCGCCCGCCTGTCGTTTTTTTGTTGGGAATTGTTCCGAGTAATAATTCAGATCATTTCTTATTATTTACCTGTGCACCTGGTCTGTCCACCCAGTAGTCTTAGAAAAAGAAGGGTACCCGCTGGAATCATGTTGTCACCTTGGTACAAGATGGCTGTGTGGATACTGGTGCCCATTTCTCTCTTGTTCTGGTCCTCAAACCCAGTCTTTTGGAGCAGACTTCCCTTAATTTCTCGATCTTCTGAGTTTATTCCTAGTCATTTTACAAATGTAATTGAGCATCTCACCCAGATTCCCTTCAAACCAGGATCCTATGGGCTGTTCTCTTGGTTGTCTTCTCATCTTGAAGAGTTGTTGCCACCTTTGGGATCTGTGACTACTGAAGCTCCTTCTTCTGACTTGGTCAATCCTTCCCCCTTGCGCCAAATCCCTGAGTCAAATACAGAGGCCCCTTTCACTTGGGATTGCTCTCTATGGTTACTTACTGGAGCCATGGTCTGTCACGGTAAGTTCCATAATGCCAGGTATTGTCTGTCCAAGTAAGAAGGCACGGAAGGCCGGGAAACCTGTATCAAAATTGACCAAGTTAACAGATTTAAACCAAACAGTCAATTGAAAATGGGTCATGGCTGCTCCAGTATGCCAGCTGAAACCAGCTCCCCCTTGTAAACTGATGTTGATAAATTGACGTAATATGAGGGTCACCCAATATAAGCTCATTAATCAGCATGGTTGTCAGAAACTGGTCACACAAGGGTTCTTTGCAACCTGGACTAGATACTTACTTGAAGATGCCAAAGGAATAGGAGATCAAGACTCAGGTGGTATTGCTTAGTTAATTTTTCTGATACATATTGAATAATTTTCCCTGTTTCAACTCTAAGAGTTGAGTCCTCCTAAATTTACTCAATAAAAATCAATTATCCCAAGTTCTAATTTTAAATTTTAAAAATTCATCCTGTGATTGGGTTGTTGCGGTATATCCTGTACAATCTGATTCTGAAAAGAATCATTTCAGGAAGATGGGGCCCAGCATCTGGAACTTTGTTGTTGGCGCCGCAAAATGTTAATTTCATGCCAGCCAATTTTGTAGCTCCTCCACACATTCTGGAAAATGAAAATCATGTCACTTCTCAATGCCCAGAATTCTACGCTGAAGATGCATTGATGCTTTCCCAGGTCATTTATCTTGGTTTACTCTGGTTAGGATTGATTGTTCTACTTAATCCTAGAGTTTCGATTAGAGATTTCACAAAAAGATATTTAAAGCTGCGTTGGTAGTTAATCATCATTTCTATGTGGATTTGGGTGGTAATTCCCCATCATTTAGAAACGACTTCATATTATCCAGTGATTTCCGTCACATTACTCAACTCTTCTACGTCTGAGTTTTTGGAAGCAGTTCATCATGAATTTGTGTTTCTTTTCTCCTGCTCTGTCAAGATATCTTCGTTTACCATGTTTATTTGCATCAGTTTATTTCTGAGTTTTCAGTTTGGACTTTTCTTTAATTTTTGGTTTCCATCTCCGGTTGCAGTTGTAGAGACTGGATCCTCTGTTTCCTATTTCTGTCACGTCATGTCATTTTGGCGTCCAGATTATTTTCCTGCCCCACCCACTGATGAAATTTCGCGTGAAGTTTTTTCAGCATTATCATTCAATTCTGGCTCTAGCCTTAGTCACAAATCCCAAGTTTACCATGTGATGACAAAGGTTTCCAAAGATGCTCGAGAATGGTTGTTGTCCGCGGTGGAGCGCAATTGACGTGTTTTAACTGAGAGTGCATCTCTATACCCTTTGTTAAAAAATTTGTGTGTATCTATTGAGGAGCTAAAAGTATATTGTAAGCTGTACACCTTCCGTCAGGGTACAACTCTGCTTTCAGTATTCCTTCCTCAGTTTCTTACCTATTGCTGTACAATTGATGTTCCTGAGGTGAACAAACTCTCAGCGTTGTGGTTAGCAGTTGACCAGACTGCCCAGGATTTGGCGGTTTGGGATTCCCCGTTAACCACAACTGAGGCCCTGGTAAGCCAAATTCTTTCTCTGGTCTCAAATCTGTCTACTTCCAAACAAGGCATGTTGGTAATTGAGGATAAACCTGCTGCACACTCTTGGTTTTCTGGTCCTTGCTCCTCGGTAGTTTCTTCCAACCAAAGCCAAGATTGTTTTCCCCCTAGCTTGTCTCAACTACAATTGGTGGTGGTGAACAGACCCAGTGATGTAAAGGAGGCCCCCGTAGTGTTTGTTCCTGATAGTTCCTTGGTGATGCTTCAGCACGTTGTACCTGCAAAATCTTCCGTTATTATGTCCAAAGAGTTGCCCCTCGTTCCCATTGATTGTGATAACCCAGTTCTTCCAGCTGCCATCCAAGAAATGATTGAGTGTTACTTCCAGGAGCATCCTGCTTCCTTAGCTGCCGTCCGTACTGTCAATGAAAAACAAGACCCTGCCAAGAATGCTACCTTTGCTGCAAATAAATCCACTTCTGGTTACTTCTTGTTTCATAGTAGCATCAATAATGGTCAGACTATCTATCAGCCAGCCATCTTGTTAGATACAGGTGCTTCCAAAAATTTTATGAGCGTGGAGACTGCTGACTTGCTACAACTCAAGTACCATCCGGGAATGCTAGTTAGGGGTGGAAATTGTCAAACGTTTCCCTCTTTCCAGCTGAAGAAGCCAGTTACTTTTGTAGTAGCAGGCCAGTCTTTTACCGCAAGGTTTTCTGTTTGCCCTACCCTTATGTATCCTATCATTTTGGGAGTGAGTTGGTGGAGAGATCATAATGTATCAACCTTACTGGAGAAAATTGAGCTACAGATGGAACACTCTTTGGGTATAACTATTTGTATTCTGCTGTTGGATATGTCTGAATTGAAGCAATCATCACAGACCATACAATTGTTTCCTGCCCCTGTCCCCGTAAGTTTGGATTTACCGGCATGTTTGCAACCCTGGTCCACGGCATTTGACGCCACCAGAGGCAAAGTCCTTCCCAAGCACACTCATTTTGACTTTGACTTTAAGGTCACTGTTGATCTGATCAGAATTGCGTCTCCTATTTACCCTTTAACCTTGAAGGAAGATGCATGTTTGGAAGAGTGGACTCATGACATGTTGGTGAAAGGCTACATTTTTAAGAAGGCTTTGTCAATCTGCTCCCCGTTATTGTTTGTTCAGAAGTCTGATGGGTCCCTTTGTCCTTGTGTTGACTACGGGAATTTGAATAACATTATGATTCTGGATCCTTATCCTTTACCTCTCAAAGCACAGATCTCTAGATGTGTTGAGAAGGCCAAGGTATTCTCAAAACTTGATCTGTTGAATGCTTTCAATCAAATCAGGATTGCAGAAGGAATGGAATGGTTAACAGCATTCAGAACTAAGAAGGGTATCTTCCAGTTCTGCATAATGCCTTTTGGATTGAAAAATGCCCCGGCTTGCTTTCAGCAGTTGATTGATTCAGTCCTGGGAGATCTCCTAGGTGTTTGTGCCATTGCATATATGGATGACATTGTCAGGGAACCAACCCTGACTGGCTGGCTTGCTAGCGTCTGGGAACTGGCGGGTTGCAGACTGGGTGGGCAGGGCCCACCAAAGGATTGGTGCTAACTTAATGAGGTAGGACATTGACTTGCCCAACCACGACCACAGACCGGCGGCAGGAACAATAGTATCTATTACTCCCATGAGAGTTATATATACAATTCCAAAAAGCTTGTTGATATGGTCTAGTGGGAGTTCAGCGGCAGAGGCAGGCATTGGCTTGGGGGTGACAGGAGGCTCCATGTCTATTTGGTAGGCAGGGAGGAAGTTGTATTTATCTCTGAACAGGCCAGGTTTGGTAATGTACCAAGGGCCTTCTTGGTTGTATCTGGTTCTCTCAGTGATTCCGGCCAAGGGGTCCTGGGCTAGTAGGTTGTTGGCAGTATAGTCTCTGTACTCAGGCTTTAGGGGATACTCTGTGAAGTGGACGGGACCAAAGGGAGCACCTGGCGGGCGGTACGTAGCTGGCGGGTTGGCGGGTGGATCAGATGATCTTTGAGCAAACTGGCAGATTACAAGGATAAAATACAGCAAGAATTGGGGAAACCATTATCTCATAACCTTTATTTAAGAATTATGATGGAGTTTTGGTCTTGGCCTGGCAGGTATTTATTCCTCACTGCCAGGCTTCACTTCTTGGTCAGGTTTTCTGGACTCAGGTGGGTTGGCATTGGGTGTCTCAGATGACAGTGTGGCACTCGGCACTGGCGGTCTGCCACTGGCCGCTTTGGGGTGAGAAGACTTTAAATCCTTCTGTTTATTGATTCAAATGTTGGGTGCCTCTTTGGGTTCAGTGCCTTCCTTGGGACTTTGGGAGAGTTTGGAATAATTCCCGGGGGGAGATTTGTCTATTTCACCAGGCAAACCACCGGTGTCTGGCGTTGGCACCTTGGGGAAATTCTCGGCATCTTGCACTGGCAGTTTGCTTGCAGAATCCTGCAGGACAGCTAAGGGTTTGGGTCCTGGTGGGCTGGTAGCAACTATGAGCCTGGCAGTCTGCAAAGGGTTTTGTCCAGGGTTCAACTCTGATTCTGTATTTTGAGATTTAGGAGCATCCAAATTGTCATTCCTGACAGACATCTTGGTGTTTTCTCTGGATGAGGAGTCCCATAAGGCCCACTTATCAGCAGTTATAGAGCGCATTCTCCAAGCAAACTTGATCATCAAAAGGAGTAAGTGTGAATTCTTTAAACGTAAGGTTACCTTTCTGGGTAATGTTATCTTTGAGGATGGCCACACCATTGCCCCTGATAAGGAAGCTGTGGTTTGAGAGTATGCTACGCCTGTGACAGTATCCCAACTTCGTAGTTTTCTGGGTACATGTACGTTCTTGAAGAAATTCACCCCCCACTTGTCTGAGGTGGCCGCCCCTTTATATTTGGCTAGTGGAAAGACAACTTTAGTCTGGACGCCTGAGTGTGCAAGTGCCTTCTCAGCAGTCAAGGCTCTTTTGTTGTCCTCCCCAGTGCTAAGACATGTGGATCCTGAGCTTCCTTTTGTTGTTTCCACCAATGCATCTAAATACGCTGTAGCTAATGTGCTGTTGCAAACAGCTAGTGACGGGATTGAGAGACCTGTAGGGTATTTCTTCAGGAAGATGGAGGCTCAAGAACGCAACTACATGATTTACAACAAGGAATTGTTGGCTGTAGTGGAATCTTTAAAGCATTGGCACCACCATCTCATGTCGGCATGTCATCCATTTGTAGTAAGAACTGACCACAAAGCTCTTCTATATTATCAACAACCCAGGGGTTTTTTGGGTCGCTAATCCAGATGGCATGATGATCTGACAAGATACAAGTTCCACTAAAAGTTTATTAAGGGATCTGATAATCACTTGGCCGATGTTCTAAGCAGGAATCCCTCACATCTCCCAGATGCTAGTATGGACGCTGAGTTTAACACACATACTATGATTCCAGACGAGGCTGTGATGCCTTTTGTATTACCTCCACTGGCTATGTTGGCCACCATGTCCTTAGCTGAGGACGCAGACCTGGACTTGTATTCAAAGGTTAAGTTTCTGCAACCTTTGTCCAAAGGGTATGATAGGCTATTGGAGCAAGCATGTGCAAACCCAGTAGGTCAGCCTCAGGGTTATCATAAGATTGGTCCAGTCCTATATCATCAAGGTTGCTTGTGGGTCCCTGAAGGCACTATTTGGGATTAAATCATGGAGGCTAATCATACCTGTCCAACAGCTGTTCATCCAGGGAAAAACAAAACAGTGGAACTTATCCGCTGCCAGTTTTCCTGGAAAGGTTTGACTGTGCAGGTAGCCACTTTTGTTTGCAATTGCCTGATATGTGTTTGATCCAAGGCCAGTTGGAATAAGACTACTGGTTTACTGGTCCCACTTCAGCCTGCTGCGGGTCCTTGGACGTCTGTGTTGGTGGATTTCATTGGTGAGCTTCCCAATTCCAATGGGTTTAATGCAATAATGGTAGTAGTTGATTGTTTCACAGAGATGGCACACTTTGTACCTTGCTCAACCACAATTACTTCAGTGGAAACTGCTAGGTTATTTGTGAACAGAATCTTCTCTCTACATGGCATCCCAATGGAGATTGTAAGTGACCGTGGTCCTCAATTTATTGCTCAGTTCTGGGAAGCTTTTACTGAAATCCTTGGTATCAAATTGTGCCGCTCTACTGCTTTTCATCCCCAGTCCAATGGACAAACGGAGAGGGTAAACCAAAGTTTGGAGGTCTACCTTTGCTGCTACACCAATGTGCAACAAGATGACTGGTGTGATAATCTACCCATGGCAGAGTTCACATATAATAACGCCCCACACACACCAACTCAAGTATTGCCATTTTATGCCAATGTGGGTTACAATCCTTCTTCCAACATGGGTCCTTGTTTGGTTAGCAACGTGGAAGCTGCAACTGATCAAGCCGTTGAATTGAAGCAGGTCCATCAGGAGCTCCAAGTTACTCTTGCCGCCGCCGTGACAACTTACAAGGAATACACAGATTGCAAGCGCCAGGAAGGTCCAACTTACAGGCCAGGTGATCTAGTCATAGTCGATGTTTGCAATATAAAAATTAAAGTTCCATGTCGTAAATTGGGTCCCAAGCAAGTTGGTCCCTTTAAGGTAGAACATCAGATTGGTCCCTCCGCCTATCGGCTGGATTTACCTCCTGCTTTCAAGATTTTCCACACTTTCCATGAATTTCTCCTTACTCCCTTCAAAGGAACAGAGACCCCCTCTTCCCAACCCATTCTTGTGGAAGGAGAACCTGAGTACAAGTTAAATTGTATTCTAGCTTCCCACAAGAATTGTTGCTGTTTGGAATATTTGGTATCTTGGAAAGGTTATCCTGATTCTTAAAACTCCTGGGTTCCCCACTACAATTGTTCAAATTCCTCTGATCTGATCCACAAGTTCTACAAGTGCAATCCCACTGCTATTGGACACCCTGAACTTACCCTCACCGCAATGAAACTCCCACCTGCCCATAAGAATTTCTCTTTATCCCATCTCCCAGATGTTGGTATTGTGCCCAGGGCTAAAGCAGAGGGTAATGTCACGGTAAGTTCCATAATGCCAGGTATTGTCTGTCCAAGTAAGAAGGCACGGAAGGCCGGAAAACCTGTATCAAAATTGACCAAGTTAATGGATTTAAACCAAACAGTTAATCAAAAAATGGTTCACAGCTGCTCCAGTATGCCAGCTGAAACCAGCTCCCCCTTATAAACTGACGTTGATAAATTGACATAATATGAGGGTCACCCAATATAAGCTCATCAATCAGCATGGTTGTCAGAAACTGGTCACACAAGGGTTCTTTGCAACCTGGACTAGATACTTACTTGAAGATGCCAAAGGAATAGGAGAATAAGACTCAGGTGGTATTGCTTAGTCAATTTTTCTGATATGTATTGAATAATTTTCCCTGTTTCAACTCTAAGAGTTGAGTCCTTCTAAATTTACTCAATAAAAATCAATTATCCCAAGTTCTAATTTAAATTTTAAAAATGCATCCTGTGCTTGGGTTGTTGCGGTATATCCCGTACAATCTGATTCTGAACAGAATCATTTCAGGAAGATGGGGCCCAGCATCTGGAACTTTGTTGTTGGCGCCGCAAAATGTTAATTTCATGCCAGCCAATTTTGTAGCTCCTCCACACATTCTGGAAAATGAAAATCATGTCACTTCTCAATGCCCAGAATTCTACGCTGAAGATGCATTGATGCTTTCCCAGGTCATTTATCTTGGTTTACTCTGGTTAGGATTGATTGTTCTACTTAATCCTGGAGTTTCAATTGGAAATTTCACAAAAAGATATTTAAAGCCGCATTGGTGGTTAATCATCAATTCTATGTGGATTTGGGTGGTAATTCCCCATCATTTAGAAACGACTTCATATTATCCAGTGATTTCCGTCACGTGGTCATGGCTTTGGATGCATACTTCCCTCCCCTTTCACATCCGGTCTCCTTTGGGAGGCCCCTTTGAGCAGCTATCCCAGTCTTGCACTGGATGGCATCCTGGTGGTTGGTCCCACCAGGATGGGAGCCAGACTTTGTTAGTCTAGCCCCCTCTCTTACAAAATACGCCAAATGGCAGACAGATCAAAGGTTCTACTTGAAGGCAAAACAACTCCCTTCAGAATTGACTTCCAAGGCATACAAACGTCCATCAAAGAACTTGTCATGAACAACATAAACTACATCATTGTAGCAGACATAGACTGGTTCACCCAAGTGAACCCCAGCATATGTTGGAAAACAAACCATGACCATCAAACGCAGCGGAGTCAACTTCAACATCCTCAAAGAACCAAATAACCTCATTCTAAGAGACACAGTATTTGTCCAGGTCATAAATTAAGATGACTCAGAACATCTAACCAAAGATAGTACCCTCCACATAACAAGGTACACTGAGTTCAACAACATACAAACACAAAAAATTCAATGCCCAGAACTCATGGCACTCCTAAATGAATACGCTCATGTACTCAAAGAAGAACTCACAGAGTTACCCCCCAAGCAAGAGGTCAAACATGGCATCAACTTATGCAAAGCCATGCCCAAACCTGCACCCCTCTACAGAATCTCTCCCATGAAAACCCAAACCCTCAAAACACACATCAAGGAAAATTTAGCCAAAGGATTCATTTATCAGTCTGAATCCCTGTGGGGGGCAGTGGTTTTCTTCATAAAGAAGAAAGAAGGATCTCTTTGCTTAGTTACTGACTAAAGAGCACTAAACACAAGTACAGTAAAAAAATAAATACCCACTTCCTCTCATAGAAGACCTATTTGCAAGACTCTCCAGAGAAAAATTCTTCAAAAATTGACCTCACATCTGGTTATAACCAAGTTGAAGTTAAAAAGAAAGACATACCAATGACCGTGTTCCACACACAATTTGGGTTGTTTGAATGTAAAGTAATGAATTTTGGGATGACAAATGCCCCAGCAAAATTTGTCACCATGATGAACCAGGCGCTAAACAGACTCTCAAACACATTATGTTACCTCAACAACATCATCATATTTTCAAAAACAAAAGAGGAACACCTCACGCATGTCTGCAAGACACTTAATTGACTTGCAAAGCACAAACTATACGCCAAGCCTAGTAAGTGCCAATTTATTGAAAAGAAACTCCTGTTCTTGGGCCACATTGTCTCTGACGGTGGCATCAAAGCATACCCAGATAAAATAAAAGCCATAAATAACATGCAACATCCCACCTCTGTGAAACAAGTTAGATGCTTTCTTGGTATGGTAGCTTACCTAAGGAAATACATCAAAGACTGCAGAAAGCTCACTGCACCAATCAATGACCTAACCAAAGGTAATGCCAAAAAGAAATTCATCTGGACTCCAGAATGCGACAAGAATTTCCAGTTATTAAAACAAGCTTTGATCAAAGCACCAATCTTGCAATACCCTAAAAACAACGGGTGCTACAAGCTTGAGTCAGATGTCAGTGACACTGCCATTGACACAGTGCTACACATCTGTCAACCAGGGCAGCAAGACTTTCTGCCAGTATGTTATGAAAGCAGAAAAGTGACCAACACTGAGCAGAGGTACCCAATACACAATAAGGAATCACTAGCAATATATCACACATGCAATAAATAGAGATGTTATCTGGAAGGACATTTAGACGTACGAGTACTAACTGAACATAAATCCTTAATTTATTTCAAAACTCAAAACTCAGAACACACTTGCACGGCGCCAAGCAAAATGGATATCCTTGCTGGAACAGCTTAACCTGGACATCCAACACAAAAAGGGGGCAGATTTGGTCACAGCCAATGCTCTCTCTAGGCTATGCCAGCCAAGAGAGGATCACCCTGATCACCTGGACCCTGACTGGCCCAAACTATACAACACTGAGTACAAGAAAAAAGGAAAGGACCCCTCCACACATCAACTAACCCATGATACACTAGTAAGGAATGAAAAACATTTCCATGTATCAAATGGCACAGTATACCAAATCATCAATAATAAACACATCCCATACATTCCACTTGCACAAAGAGTTGACACTATACTAAGACACCACTGTCTGCTAGGACACACAAAGACTAACAACCTAAATCTCACATTAAAAGAGATAGTATGGTGGCTGTTGCGCTTTGTCAAGAATTCTGGATCTTGAAGAAGAGATATTATGCTTATTAGTCATTAGGTTGTATGATGGGATAGGGAATCTGTATGGCAACAGATGTGCATCAATTGCCATGACAACGTCAGAGGTCCGTTGTTGAATGATCTGAGAGAATTTTCAAAGTCCTGTGGTCCTTTGGGACGCAAAACCGGCTGTGGTGGTTTGGCAGGAGTTTCACAAGTATCAATAAGCTTGTTCTTACTGTACTTTGACACCTCTACTATTTGGACTAGTAGAGATGTTGAGGGTATGAAATTGTATATCTTCCAAGTGATCTTGAAAGGCCCCTTTATAGTTGACAGCTAGCGGCCAAACTGGCATCTAGCTGCGGACAACTCTTACTAGCTAGCCTATCATCCCCAAGCTACTAGTCTTATCCCCCAGAGTTGGATCCCAAAACTCAAATAGGGTTTGGGATGAGGTAATATTCTAGGCTGCTGATTTCCCCTCTTCAGCCTAGATATTCCTTGACTTAGTCACAACAACTAAGTTGACACCTATTGGCCAAACTGGTGTCTACGCTTGGCATAATGAAAAATGCAGACATGCGGTTTGCTATCTCACTTCTCAGTGAAACAGGTGTTGAATTCCCCAATATTCTCTGGGTTGGGTTTACATCCTTATCTGGAATCTGGAATCCTTAGCATCTAATTATAGAAGCTTCTGGATTGGCCCGTGAAGTGAGACCCGGAATGTCTCAGGTGCTTCTGACTTGTAACTATATTGATCTTATTATAGTTCCCCCGTATTCTGGAATAGCTGTTTCACTCTGGCTGTATTCTGTCCATTATCAACTCATGTCTTGTGATGGGAATATGGATCAGTCAACCCTGATAGACAGGATTTCCTGACACGCTTTTTGCATGACAGCGCAACAATTATTAGGGATTATAGGGCACAGGACATTTACCAGAATACAGTCATATGTGAGGATATGAGTAGTATTGTAGCAGAAGAGCCAGGATTGAGCAGGACCATGATTATTGCCCAGCAATGGCTTCTGATTGTGCAGAAGCACTTAAGGATTAGGATAAAGGTCAACCAGATTAAGGATAAAATAAAGATAGTTCAAAGATTCAAGATTTTTTATTGTAAATGATTAATTCTTCTTATACCTACTACAAGGGTAATACCTGGGCTGCTAGAAATATCTTCTAGGACATTCTAACACGCCCCTAATTTGGGTAATTATTAATCTAGGTTTGGCACTTCTTGCATGTCAACCAATAGAATATCTTCATCTTCACCCAGCACAGGTGATCCTTGCTGGTGTGGAATAATTTAGTTACTTCAGGATCACTTCCTGCTTTCTTAGCGTACTGCAGCTTAATGCTTATTAATGTGACAATTAAGGGAATTCAAGATTATGGGGAATTGAACCCCATGCCTTGGCGCTTGATGTAAAGGTAAGGCGGTGGCACCTGTAATATTTGCCAGGCGGCGCCGCGGTGCTTGTGTATATTTTTAAGTGCCGTGGTGGCGCTTATCATTGGATAATTTAATGCCCAGGTCAGCAGACTACTGCTATTCCAATATGAATATAATTTATACTGCCAATTTATATAATTTGGCTGCTGCAGTTCATATCCACAAGCTCTGTCATAATTACCATCATTGCTTGGTCAAAATTCCCAACAGTGGACCAACCTGAAGCAAGACATAATCAATGTTCTAAAGAAGTGCACAGTGTGTGAAAAATACGCCAGCACCAAAGCACCACAACCAACAGTCAACCCAGTACCTGACCCCAAACCATTTAAGGTTTGGGGACTGGATGTAGTGCGGCCCTTCCCGGAAACCAAAAAAAATCAATGTTTCCTAATTGTAGACATTGACTTTGCCACATGTTGGCCCATCTGCTGGGCAACAAAAGATCACAAGGCAGAAACAATAAATTGATTCATCAATAAAGCAATCATAGCAGACTACGGCACTCCAGACTACATCATAACTGATAGAGCAACAGAGCTATCAGGTCACATAGTGAACAACAATCTAAAAAAGAACATTAAGCACTCCACAACCTTGCCCTACAGGCCACAGGCCAACAGCAGAGTTGAATGCCTAAACAGCAGTATCATCAGAACCCTTGAGAAAATCATGGATGGCAAAGCCAAAGACACATGACCGCTATACGTAAAACATGCATTACTAGTATCCCGGGTTTGTACCAATCAAGGGACAGGCTACTTACCGTTTGAACTAACATACAGATACAAGCCAGAAATAGTCACCTGCAACAATCAACTGTATGTGAAGATACCCCCATGGAAACCTCCCATAATAGAAAAAAAACCAGCTCTACAACACATACGCCTTAAAGCCAAACTGGCAGAAACAAAGAGACTCAAACCCCAAAAGGTAACCTCAACAGAGGACCCACTCCCCATCAACTCCCCCGTTTGGGTCCTAGCTGGGAACAGAAAGAAGCTAGACTCAGTACACAGAGGACCAGAAAAAATCATCAGATACCAACCAGACAGAAACACCTACCTGGTTAAGTTCCAGGGTGCCAAAGAACCCATCACCAAAAAGTATCACACATCTTGCCTCTGCCCTAGCAAAGGAGAACACTCGACCCAGTTGATGCCCACCAGTAAACAACTCCAGGAACATCAGGCAACAGCCGTCAAGACAAAGCCCCCTCCTGATGTACCTGAGTAACCCCTTAAGGGTATGTGTGTTGAGGGTCTAGATATACAAGTATTCCGGCTATCACCATCACACCTAACATCCAGTCATTGCCTGATTTGGTGCCTTTCCCATATACCATTTAACATACCATAAATGGCAACAAACCAATATCATATGACTGTCCAGGTATCCAGCAACTTGAACCCATCCAGCACCTGACCAACCACTGGGGTTGGTCCAACTAAAATCCTGCCACAGCTAAAGCTATATAAGTCTAAAATATTATTCAAAAAATATACTTCTTCTCCTTCTGATTCTATATTTGAAGCTTCCCCAAAAGGCGCTCCTTATCAGGGTCTTTGACAGAGTTTTTTCTGGGTCTTTTAAGTTTCTGCCAAAAGGTTTTTGAAAGCCTTTTGATTGCCAGCAGGAGCTTGTTTAGACTGGTACAAGTGTAATAACAAGGCCACTAGAGCTATAAAGAGAGCTGAAGCCCAAGATAACAAAGCAGGAGCCCAAGAATAAGAAGCTGGATCCTAAGCGCGGCACAGGAGTCTAATTCTAAGATGCAGAAGTCCAAGTTTAAGGAGCAGAAGTCCAAGTCTAAGGTGTAGGAGTCCAAGAACAAGTACAAGAAGTCCAAGATATTGTTGGCAGACTCCAAGTATTGGCAAATCCATATTGTTTCCTTGACCCCCTGGGCTACATATCAGAAGGTTTCTAAGGGGATCTTCCTTCTGAGAGTGAATAAAAGCCCATTTCAACCCCTATACATATTTCTGAGATACATTTTTCCTTACTAGAGAATGACAACCCCTTCCAACTAGTCCTTGGCTATGATCCAGGACACACTTTGGGGCTGATGGACAGTAACCCCACAGTTATCTTGGATTATTTTATTATTTCATTTTTATTTATTTGCTTTACAGGGGTTACCAGTGATTAGTAACCCCCGTAAAACCAACTTGGCGTGAAAGCTGCCACTTCTGTGACCTTGTCCCCATTCCTAGTTATAACTAAAGTAAATATAAGTAAGACATTAAAAAACTTACTGATTGTTTCCCCTGTGGCTGAGGGGGCCACAGGAGCCCCTTCAGCAAACTTCATGAGTGTTGGCTGCTCTTAATTTGTTTTTCTGGGCTTGATATTCCTTATTCTCTGTTTTACTTGTGTTTCCTCTTGATTTTCATTAGTTGAATTTTCATTGTTTCTTGAGGCACTTCTGATTTTTGAGTGTGTTTTTTTTTCATAAGTTTCCATTTGATCAGTTTCCTCTTCATTTGTGTTAATTTTCTTTGAGCTTTCATTTCCTTCAATCAATTTGATTTTTGAGTATTCTTTCTGTTTTTTTTTTTGCAAATTCCCACAAGTTTTAACTTTCACTTTTGAAATCTAACTGCTTGAGTATTTTCTTTTGAAGATTTAAACCTATTTCCTTGTGTTCTTTGTTGATTATTGTTCCCAGGCTATTTTTTGTGGTTTTGTTTTTTAGACCAAGGCCCTTCCCTCATTTCCCAGTTGATTTACCACAATTTCCCTTATGTTATGTTCAAGCTTGACAACCTTTTGGAGTGCTGACTCTAATTTGTTGATAAGACTGTAGATATTTGACATTTTGTTTAAATTACATAAAAAAACCGGTTTTTATAGTATTACCTTCAATGCATGAGTATTTTTCATCATCATTAATAAATTAAAGACCATAAATGTAAATATTGCATTAGAATATTGCAATTAGACGTTAACTCTTGATATTTTGATATTATGTGCATAACTCAATGCACTTTGTTTAATAAAATTCCTTGTAAACAAGGCCTTTTTAATTGTAATTTATTTAAATGGACTGTGTTTATATTAGAGAGCCATTAACACTTAGTACAAATATTGATACATAGTGCATTTTACAGCCTGTATATTTACCTATTGATAATAATTATGTAAACTTTTCATTTGGATTTTGTGAGGTTATAATAATGTAATGGGTTAATAAATTACTGTTTATTACCATTAATTGGCTGATTTTCTTTGCTGTGGTAATTGTGCATTTTCTAATATTTATGCACTGGTATCCAATTAGTTGGTTTTAAATCCAATCACACAGGCAATAGGAAACATGATTGTCACCCCAATACCAGATGTGGTTGGGGTGGCAATCATGTTTCCTATTGCCTATGTGGTTGGATGTGAAACCAACCAATTGGATACCAGTGCGTAAATATTAGAAAATGCACAATTGCCACAGCAAAGAAAATAAGCCAATTAATGGTAATAAACAGTATTTTATTAACCCATTACATTATTATTACCTCACAAAATCCAACTGAAAAGTTTACAGAATTATTGCCAATAGGTAAATATACAGGCTGTAAAATCTACTATGTATCAATATTTGTACTAAGTGTTAATGGCTCTCTAATATAAACACAGTCCATTTAAATAAATTGCTATTAAAAAGGCCTTGTTTACAAGGAATTTTATTAAACAAAATGCATTGAGTTATGCACATAATATCAAAATATCAAGAGTTAACGTCTAATTGCAATATTCTAATGCAATATTTACATTTTTGGTTCTTAATTTATTATTGATAACAAAAAATATGTATGCTAATATTTTTATGTTATTCATAAAATATACAACATTTTTATTGATTATGAGAATGTCAATAATTTAAAAATAATATGTTATTTATTATACATCAAAAGAAATAATATCAACTTTAATAAGTTGTCACAAAGAAAAGTTTTATTTTACTGATCAAAGGACAAGAAGGGGAGGGAATGGGTGGAATGAACATTGCCTTCATCTGCGTCTGTGAAAGGGACACCATCAGAGATAGTGGGAAGGGAATGGGTGGTGGTTTGGGAGTCAGGGTTGGAAGGCAGGTGGCTTGATGGGGGGGTTGGGGAGGCAGGGTTTGTTGAATGGGAAGGGGTGGCAAGAGCTGATTGCTTCAATTGCTCAAATTCTTCTTCTATCACATATGTGAGCTTGGCAAAACAAATGGATGAGCATGGGAGAAGGCAGGAGTCCTTTATGGACTTATCACTATCACTTGCATAGAAGATGATGAGATCTGATAAATCCTGGACAAATATGGACAGGAAAAGCTCATAACCCTTATCAATTTAGGTGCACAGTTCATTGTATGTGGCAAGTTTTGAGCGCTTGAGAGCGGAACCAAAATTGTAGAGACATACATCTGCAAGATTCATGGCAGAGTGGTTGTTGGGATAGGACCAACAGGTATGCCCCGCAGCCCTGATTTCTTGGGTTGCCCATTCCTGCTGCTCCATCTTGGCACTCAGTACAACTGTGTACATGGCATTTTGGGTAGCCCACTCCTCCAGCATGACCTTGAGCTCTGTCTGGTAGGCATACCCATCTGCTGTTCTTGACAACACGGAGTAATGATTGACACCCAATGGGGAAACTGCCAACAAAACCCCAACAAATTGATACAGGATTGGGCCTCACTTGTATACATCAGATTGTATGCGCTTTTCCCCAAAGTCTTGAATACTTGCCAAAATCTTGGCATATGACAAAAAAATGACGTCATTACGGGCTCTCATTGCCCTCCCTTTGATAAAATTGATAACAGCAGAATCATAGGGATCAGTATCCACCAAACTGGGATCACTGAGAAACTGATTGAATAAGAGTCTGGCAGCAACCACAACTCCGTGCATCCATGAATTCACTATTCTCTTATTGGTGAAAATGCTGTGGAGTCCCAGTTGGAGATGGACCTGGACCAGGGGCATCTGCTGTAAAGCCCCATAAAATGAGGGAGTACTTAAGCTAGGTAAGGTACCAAGTTAGAGACTTGGAATCCCATAAGTGTGTCAGGGGCCAACTTTGCAGGGAGTAAACTTCCTAGCTGATGGGCCAAGGCCCCTACATTCAAGCCTGCTATGACCAAGCCAATAGGAACTGTGACCATTGCAAGATGTCCAAGTTGACCTAGATAAGCAAATCTTCCAAACATAGAACTGAATTTCCCAAGTAGATAGTAGCCCACCAAGTACATCAAGAGGTAAAATGAGGCGTAAGGTCTAACCAGAGTAGGTTCAGTGGGTGGGGAAGCAAACAAGCAACCATAATGGAATTTACGTCCCCAATGTCCAGAAGGATATTTGAACCATCCATTGACAAGGGATTCCTTCTGGTGGGTGTCATCTGGGGAGGAATTATACCATTTGGTTGTTGGAGTTGGGTTTTCCAAGGCGTACACCTTGGTCAAGAAGTAGGCTAGAAACCAAGATAGGAAAAGGATTCCCCTCATGGCTTCAAAAAAGGAGTGTTATCAAAAATGGAGGAGTAGCTAGAAGAGTAATAATCTTTATTGTTGGAACAAGAGATAATAGAAGGTATGGTTCACTTAAATACCATCAAGATTGAGGCTGGAACATAAATAAGAGGATCATGGGAAACGAGAGGATTTTCCATGATATTTCAATGATTTCAAGGCTGAAATTAATACCTGTTCCAAATGGGCATCAATTTCTGGCACAATACTATATAAAACTATATGGTATAACAAGTAACATGTAGAATAATCCACAAGTTGATATGCAATCAAGCAGCAGATAGTGGGTTCAAGCAGGAAGATCAAAGACGGTGCTTAACTCTTAGGTGTTAATAGTGGTTTCAAAAGCAAAAACCAAGTTGGATGCAGCCAATCAACGTTTGAGCGGTAAGTGACGTCTTTCTGGTGCTTATTAACATTTACAGAATCAAGGCCAATCTTGGATTTCATTGTTGAATGAATAAGTCCATTATAAATAGGTAATGTAATCCAAACTGTCTTCTTTGAACTAACTGTTGCTTTGTCTTTAGGGTTTTGAGTTTGATCCCCGTCTGGGACAAACCCAGTACTATGGTTAATATACCTTATTGATTTACAGTCTTTCTTTGTTTGAATGTTTGTACCCAAGTTACCTATAAAATTAATGTAGTCAGGGGAAAATTCCCTGACAAAGTGCCGTCAAGATGGGATAGACCGTCATCATCCATCTAAATTCTTTGGCATGTACGTTAAATTGTCCAAAATTACCGGCAAAGTACGTAAGCACATAGAAGACAAAGGTATAGATTGCTACATGCTGGGTGGAGCGGGGCAACACCAGCGTGGGCCAGGAGTATGTCTCAGAGGAGTTGAACTACGCTGGCTCCTTGTAGAAGTACTTGACGGGCAGTTTCTTGTACGGCCCATGCTGATGAGAGTGTTGGTGGCCCCCAATCCCGAGGCAGGCTGTGAGGACAGCAGAGAAGATTAAGTGGTTCATCTTCTAGTCCTGGGAAAGGGCAGACAAAGCTTAGTGTCTTTAACTTTCGCTGTGTAAAAATTTCTTGGGTATTGATTTATGTGATACTATTGAGGGGTAATTTCACTCAATGATAGCAAAAACTACCATCAAGTGATTGAGATTTATTATATACTGTCATCCTTAGTGGGGCATGAATAGTACAAAGCATTGAACAGGGGATCCCAAACACTTGGTGTTGTCTGGAATTCCCTTTTGGGAGTGGGATGGGAGTGGTTTTGTAAGCAATGAATTGTTATCATTGGCATGGCATGGGATTGGAGCATCTTCAGGCACAGTAATGCATTTCAATTCAGCTTTTGCAGTTGATGCATTATTTGTAATGCTGGACTGCTTGTCAACCCCCTCCCAATTTGGTAGATTCCAAATTTGGGCAGCAGTTCCCCCTCTATTTGGGTTTGGGGAAATTGCCTTTTTGGGTTTCCCCTTTTGGCAATTTCCCCATTAGGCGGGTGAGGGCTGGGTGGCAAGCAGGCAAGTGGGCAGGGGCTGGCAGGCGGGTGGCGGGCGTGCGCGGGCAAGCCGCCAGGCCCGGCGTGCGGCTGGCGGCCGGCCGCACAGCCCGCAGACGGGGTATAAAACATGTCCAAATTAAAATATTTATTTTTAATTTGTTTTTCCTGGCCTTGGCTTCCCGTGGCAGTTTCCCCAATAAGGGGGAACTGCTGCCATTTTTTATTTTGCTTTTTACAATTAATTGTACACAAAATATTATTCTGAGCCACAGTGTTGTCAGGAATATTCCTGACATCTGCGGGTCACACTCCATAATAGCCATCATGAGAGGATGGGCTTTTTCACCTTCAGTCAAAGTACAGACACCAGTTGGGGTCTTCTTGGGAGGAGGCCACAGTTGGCATGGGCTTGCAGGATCGCAGCTACAGTGGACTTTGCAAAACCCATTGTGGCTGCAATTTCCCTGAGGGACATAAACATGCTTTGTTTTTTGACCATTTTGAGAATAATCTCTGGGGTAATTAGCTTTCTTCTGCTTCTTACAGGGGTGATTGGATGGAGATGGGATGTGTCTGTCTTGGGAGCCAGACAGTGCCATCTGATTGGCTGTTTCTGGATTCTGGCTTCCCTGGATGACCCCTTGGCTCAATTAGCTGATTCCAGATGCTAGTGTTGATACATGATTTGGGTTAGCAGCTGCCTGTGCGTGATGGGCAAACAGAGCCATGCTTGAGGATGCAAGAGAAATAATACACTACCTGGTAGTGCTTGCAGAGGGGCCTGCAGGTTGGGAGTGACTATAGACTGAGGCTTCACTATTAGAAGACCCAGCGTAGCCCTGCATAATTTTTCAAGGCCAGGGAACAGCTCGTAGACTTGGTTGTTATTGGAAGAAGACATAATAAATTTTTATTAAAAAAATAAACACAAAAAGAGAAGTGTACATTTTAGTCAGTTTTATTGTTAAGTATGTTAATTTTGTGAATAGTGGGATCTAAATTTTAGCTGTCCTAAAATGGAATAGGGTGATTTTTGAGAATACCTATGATTCCTAAAAGAATTAGTAAAAATCCACTCTAGATCCTTTGGCATCCTTTTTGAGATGCCCATAAATTATATTTATTTTAAATTCACCTCATTTTTGATTTGAAATTTGGTTCTTGGATTTGACAATCCCGCAATTTCAGATTTGTTAATTTTCACATGATGTCTATGATTTGTTTGAAATACAGGAAATCTCAAATTGTACATTAAAATCCTGCATTTCTGATTCATGTATACTGCATTTGTTTGTTGTGTTTTGTATTTTGTTAGTTGAGTTATCTTCTCAAGAGATTCAAAATTTGCCAATTTAAATAAACCAAAAAAGTCAAATTAAATGGTTGATTTTATTAAATATTTTAATTTTCACTCAGCTGAGTTGCCCGCAAAGGTGATTCAAAATTTGGATCAAGGATTTGACAATCCCACATTTTTACGTTCAGGTTCTTAATTTACAGTAATAAAATAGAATTATATATTACATTTTCTTTTATCAGGTTTTCTTTTCCTTAGTGTGTTGATAGTTCATTTGCTGTTGATAATGTGCTTGTGTTTAATTGGATAGTTTCACCTCCAGTTGCCTTGGAAATAGGAAATCAAGTTGTCTCCCCAAGACCAGCTGTGGTTGTGGAGGCAACTTGATTTCCTATTGCCAAGGCAACTGGAGGTGAAACTATCCAATCAAACACAAGCACATTATCAACAGCAAATGAACCATCAACACACCAAGGAAAAGAAAGCCTGATAAAAGAGAATGTAATATATTTCTATTTTATTATTAGCGTTTTTTAAAATCTACTGTAATCAAGTATCCTTAATAGCAATACATGAATACATAGTGTAGTAAACTGATAGTTTATCTTTCCCCCTCCTTCCTTCCTTCCTTCCTTGAAAAGAAGTTTTATGGACCCTGGCTACACTGGGGGCCAAAAAACTTTAAAAAAAATTCTGCGACATCAGGAGGGTAGCTCATATATCATTATATGGTTTTGTGGTTGCTATATTAGTGATTTAGAGTGCAGAATATTGCATCATTTCCAGTTTAAACAATTTTACATTTCACTTAATTTCATGTCTGTACATGGTTTTTGAGATTGGATTTTTCATTTGATTTTATCCAGATTGGAGCTTCTTGATTTGGTGTCAGGGATCCAGTCTCGGGCGGCTGGCCCGTCATTTTCAGGGGTAACTTGGGCCGGCGTTTTAGCGGGCAGGGCCCATCACAAGAGAGGAGCTAACTTAAAAAGGTAGGAAACAGACTTCCCCACCCAAGACCACGGGCCAGCATCTGGTATGATAGTGTAAATCACCCCTGTGAGGGTGATGTACACAATTCCAAAGAGCTTTCCAGTATGGTCAGTTGGGAGGTCAGGCAAGGAAGCAGGCATAGGTTTGGGTGTCACAGGTGGTTCCATATGGATGTTGTAAGCAGGAAGGTAGTTGAATTTTCCTCTAAACAATTTCAGTGCTGAGAATATCCACAGGCCTTGACAATTGTATCTAACAGCAGATTGTATGCAGGCCAAAGAATTGAGTTCAAGTATCTTTTCTGGGGTATAGTCATTATATTAGGGCTTCAAGGGGTATTCAGTGAAGTGAACGGGCCCAAAGGGTACACCTGGTGGACAGAAAACTGCAGGCAATGGGGCAGGAGGGCCATGAGATCTTGTACTGATTTGGTAGAAGGCAAATATAAAATGGGGTAGTAGCTGTATAAGCCAAAATAACATAACCTTTATTCAAAAATGGCAATAATTTTGGAGCGCGGGGTCCTTTGCTCTATATAGCACCCCACCTCCAAACTTAATATTTTCCATGGGGGGTTCATTGGGGCATTGGGAAAGCCAGGCCCGGGGGAACTGGGTGCTCCGGTCCAAAGGCAGCAAAATGGCACTTGGCCTGAGAGTTCTTTCATTGGTCAAGAATCTCAAATTAGCTACTTGATTAACCTGCTTTAGAGCCGTGGTCATGGGGTCAGGCCGCAGGCCCGTGCCTCTTCCTGGGGACGGCTCTTGATTGGCCACTGGTGTAGACTTCAAATTTGTGAAGCTAATAGTTGCTGCTTCAGTACCTTTATTAGGCGCTGTGATTGGTCTTCCATTTAGTGTAATAATTTTTTTGGTTTGGCCTGTTTCACTGCATGGGCCAACATTCTTGGCCTCAGCTTGCGGGTGCTTGATCCCAGAAAAATGCAGGCTGGCAGTCCTTTGGTCCACAGGCCCGGCAGCCTGAGGGGATCTAGGGTCAGGGTTCAATTCCTGCTCCCAGGCCCGGGTTTCCAGAGAGGAAGAATTGTCAATCCTGAGATTTGGGTTAATTTGTCCTAGTCTTCTTACTGTACATTCAATTTGGATTCCAGTTCCTGCAATTAATATCTGAGTTTACTAGTGGCATTCAAAAGTGATTTGAAATTTGGTTCTTGGATTTGACAATCCCGCAATTCCAAAAAACATAGTAAATTTAATGAAAATAGTTGATGGACTTGAACTCTTCAAATCTGATTCCAGTTAACTCATTTTGTCCATTGAAAATATGTAGTTTGGCTTAAACTTTGCAAAGTGTCTATTAGTTTCCGCACTTTTAAAAATTCAAATAAAAATACAACAAATTCAATTTAATTAAAAAAGGCCATCCTGCAAAAGTGATGTGAAATTTGGACCAAGGATTTGATAATCCTGCATTTTTATGTTTAGGTTCTGAATTTACAGTACCTGACCCTGAACCATTTAAGGTTTGGGGGCTGGACATAGTGGGACCCTTCCCAGAAACTAAAAAAAAGCAATGTTTCCTAATTGTAGCCATTGACCTTGCTACACACTGGCCTATCTGCTGAGCAACAAAGAATCACAAGGCAGAAATAATAAACTGCTTCATTAACAAGGCAATAATAGCCAACTACAGTACTCCAGACTATATCATAACTGATGGAGCAACAGAGCTATCAGGTCATGTAGTAAACAACAATCTTAAAGCAAAAAATATCAAAAATTCCACAACCTTGCCCTACAGGCCACAGGCCAACGGCAGAGTTGAACGCCTAAAAAGCAGCCTTATTAGAACCCTCAAGAAAATAGTGGATGGCAAAGCCAAAGACACATGGCCACTACATGTGAAACATGCATTATTAGTATCCCGGGTTTGCACCAATCAAGGGACAGGCTACTCACTGTTTGAACTAACATACAGGTACAAACCAGAAATAGTCACCTGCAATAACCAACTGTATGTGAAAATCCCCCGGGAAAACCTCCCACAGTAGAACAAGCACCAGCTCTACAACACATACGCCTCAAAGCTAAAATAGCAGAAATAAAAAGGCTCAAAACACAAAAAATAACCTCAACTGAGGAACCACTCCCCATCAACTCCCCAGTCTGGGTCCTGGCTGGGAACAGAAAGAAGCTAGACTCAGTACACAGGGGACCAGGAAAAATCATCAAATACAGACCAGACAGGAACACCTACCTGGTCAAGTTCCAGGGCACCAAAGAGCCCATCATCAAAAGTACCACAGATCCTGCCTTTGCCTCAGCAAAGGAGAACACTCAACCAGACTGGTACCAACTAACTAACAACTCCAGGAACATCAGGTGGCAGCTGTTAAGACAAAGCCCCCTCCTGATGTACCAGAGTAACCCCTTAAGGGGTGGTGTCAAGGATCTGGATGTACAAGTATTCTGGCTACCGCCAACTCACTTAACATCCAGTCATTGACCGATTTGGTGCCCTCCCAATATACAGTTTGACATGCCAGAAATGGCAACAAAGCAATATCACATGACTGTCCAGGTATCCAGCGACTCAAACCCATCCTGCACATGACCAACCCCTAGGTTTGATCCAACTAAATCCCCACCACAGCAAAAGCTATATTAGTCTAAAGTATTATCCAACAAAATACACTTCTCTCCTTCTTAATTTCATATTCAAAGCTTCCCCAAAAGGCGCTCCTTATCAATATCATGGGTAACCAACCAAAGTATACAATCTCTCTTCAAATTATTTGCTGGTGTTTGGTTTATTCCCTTAAATTGAGAATTTCTAAAGAGTAGATATAGTAATATTTTATATTATATTCGATTGGAAATAATCTAGCTTTCTTAATTGTTACTTATTTAAGAACTTACTTGCTAGAGGGATATGTTTTAATTTTTATATCAGCAGGTCTCCTGTCATGGCTTAGCATACATGACTTGAGACGATTTGAACATACCCCAGCTCAGCTTGGCCATTATCTGCTGTTTTGTTGCTAAACCTTGAATGATGTAAATCACTCACAAATCATGTGGGCTACCACACATATCAAGTCCTTTTGGCACATCCTTAGCCGCTTTGGTACCTTGGCTGGTAATATTTACTCGGGAGTTTCTGTCAAAGTCTGGCTCCAGTGGAGATTGCACTCCATGCTAGCTTAATAAATCATGGAAACTCTTATTATTGGATTTTATTCGTCGGTATTTAACCTAGCACTTAACGATTCAGGATGTTTCCTTTAAAGCTCCTGGAACAACATGTATTTACAATTACATAATAAAATTGTTTTTTGTGAGGATTTGTAGATTTCCAGAAGTCTTGAACTTAAGCTACAGCACAGTTCATGAGGAGAACCTAGTTAAACGAAAATAAAAGTTAAAAGAAATCTTGACTCAACCAGCTTTATAAATGGTTTCTTAAGTGTCTTGGTGGCAAGCGTTTGTCTCCGCCCTTTTTAGGCATGGAAGTCTTAACCTTCTTAGGGATGTGCTTGCAGCCCGGGATAACGTCTCTGTGCTTTCTCTGTTTAGGGACATAGGGCTTAAAAACAAGATTGGGTGGAAGAGCTGCGGTTGGATCGTTGGCAGATGACTCTTTGAGTTTACGGAAAAACTGCTCAAGGGGAAATCCTGCAAAAGCCCCAACCCGTTCCTCTTCAAGGACATAGTACGCAAATACATCCTGTACGGTTTGGGAATTATTGAGATTTCTGTTGGGGTAGTTGTAAAGTTTGCTTGAGCTTGCTTCGTTCAGAGCCTCTTCAAGGGAGGGCAGAACCTAAAGAATTAAATATTAAAAGGGTAAGCAAACATTTCAAGGGTTTAAACCCCACTTTCGGGTAGTGGTAGGTTGAAAGGAAAGCAAGCAAAAGGTAAAAAATACGATTAACATACCTTAAGCTTAATCTTGGGGTCTTTTATTGAGAGAGTCAACAAATCTTCGGCAGTTGAGCTTTCCTTGGAATCAGGATGATTGGTGCGAATTTGTTCATAAAAGATTTGTGATATTTGATCCTTAGTTAGCACTATCTTTTTTGCGGGTGCTTCTAAACTGAAGTAGGCTAAGTCAGATTTTTAAGCTACACAATTTAATAACCAAAACAAGATCTCAACAGTTTGAAATCACCAGTAGAAGAAAATACTGAAAACATGAGCTTACCTGCTGCTTAAATTATCTTCAATAGAAACCCATTCAGCAGGTTTTACTTCAGTAGGCTCCTTGTTATTGGGAGGGGTCTCATTATTTGATTCCTCCTGCTTTTGTAAAAAGGGTTTTTTAATTTTTCCAAAAATATTCCAGCCAAATATGGAGCCAGGTGTTCTGGCATGAGCAAGGCTGTTGGATGAGAAGCACCGTTTTAAAATCGACCCTTCAACAAGAGTTTGTTGCCCTAACTGAGGACCAAAACGTACCCCCGATTTAAGTAACAATTGACTGGGAAATGTATAGCGCATAGGAAAATATCTTAGGCCAAGGAAGCTATATTTTTTGATCGAAGGGGGCGATTACAAAGACAATTTATCCAGCTACTTGCTTTGAGCTGGGAAAGAACTTTCAATAGTGTTTGATTTGCCATGGATTGTTAGCAGGTGGCATAAACTTTGGCACTCTGTAGTGCAGGATTCTAATCCACACCAAAATTCGAATATTTCCAATGAACCAAACTTACAAAGGTTTCTGGAATAGTTTAAATCCAGTCCCCTCAATTTGAATTAAAAACCAATTCTCCTTATTTAACATCTAGCACTTAAACACCCCTTGAAACCATCAAAGTTGAAAGAATGTAATTAATAACCAAAGTATCCTTATCTGTCTCTTCTATCAAAGGTTGGATCCAAAAAGCTGAGATCATACAATATGCAACTTAAGTTTACTTTAATCCTATTTTAAATCATTTGTAAGTGAGAAAGATCACAATATATCACCATAAAAATCAGTCCAACTAACCAGATATAGAACCTCTTATGCTTTTATGACACTTAAAAATATTTAACATTATTAATATCATTGGCCTTGTTATGCTTAACCCAACCATTGCATTTTACTAATCTATTTCATCATACAGTAGTTTTCACTGCTTCAAGGATGAAAATAATAGCTCAACAGTAAAAAATCAACTCAACCTTAAATTTACAAATATCAATGTGAAATATACACTCAGTTAATAGAGATTTGATGTGTTAATAGGCAAAATGGCTCAACTCTTCAACAAACAACTCAAACCACCAAATCATGTAATTGGGACATGGTAAACATCATAAAAAATCACAAACAATGCAGGCTCAGTTGTGTCTTGATGTACATGTGTTAACTATGCAAGTTGGTAATAAAGCACACTCAGTTGTATATGTTGAGACCCAAACCATAAAAAAGCACTATATAAACTCAATACACAGACAAAATCACTTGGCCTTTGAGTGAAATGAGATGTAAGCAAGCATAGTCCCCAGCTATCTAAAATAAATACTCAAAAGCATAACCATAGAAATTTTGTTCCAACTGTCCTAATTCTGCTTAAAATCTTGGAAATCAAATGAAATCAATTTTTTTTATCTAAAAGGGATGACATACACCCAATAATGTCCATTTTAGTTATAAAACCCGTAACCAGGCAGCTGGGAGCTGTACATGCTAACTTAATAACCACGTGCAGATAAACAGATATAAAACTATAGCTTTGGCTCAGTACAGTTTGGTCTAGGTTTTATTAAATGGTAAAAGCAGAAAGAGCCTAACCTCAAATTTGTAACGCAGGTGATGTGCACCATGGTCAAAGACTTCCCTGTGGGTCAACTAATAGGGTGAACACAAGATATGTACCCATACAAGAAGGCAACAAAGAGACTGCAGACAACATTGGATGCTCACAGATGCAACAGCCAATGTATGGCACTCAGGATTGGAGAAAGCAGAGTATAAACCCAATGGTAACCAAGCTATCCATAAAGCCCACCAAAGTTGTCACACCCAAGATGGTGAACAACAAGGAGTTTGGGCTTGTGCCTTTGATTTATCCACACATGTACTGCATGGAATCCATTTCATGAAGCCTGATACAGAAGGTCCAGCTAGTGTTTGACACTAGCTACAAGCCTTATGTAAGTGAAGGCAACAACCATGAAAATAAAGAGCCCTAGTACTATGAAACAGTAAAATAAAAGCAGGCGTTGAAGAAGTTCATGGCCTTCTACAACAAAGTGCTCATGTTGTGCCACAGTAGTTTTCATAATGCCGGGTATTGTCCGCTCTAGTTGGAAGGCCAGGAAATTGGGAAAGCAGTTAACCAAGTTGACTGATTTAAATCAAACTGTTGATCAAAAATGGGTCACTGCCACTCCAGTTTGTCAGCACAATTTGATTACCCAGAGAAAGTTGACACTGATAAATAGACATAATTTGAGAGTCACTTGATAAAACCTTGTTTATCAGAATGGTCATCAAAAATTAATCACACAAGGGTTTTTTGTGTGCTGGACAAGGCACTGCTTGGAATGATGGGACAGAATAGGAGCCATAGATTCAGGTGGTATTGCTGAGTCAATAATTTTGGTACATATTGAACAATTTCCACTGTTCAACTCTAATAGTTGAGTCCCCCTAAAAAATTATACTCAATAAACTTAAATCATCTCCTGGTTCTAACATCTTTTAAATGCATCCTGTAATGGGTCTCCTCCACTACATTTCCTACAACTTGATTTTAAATCAAATTGTAACATGAAGATGGGGTCCTGTGCTGGTGTCACAAGTAACAAACTCCTGCTAGAAATTAGCAAGGAAAACCCCCAAGTATAAGACTCAAGTCCCAGGACCCTGCAGGTGGCCAGCCTGCGGGCCCAGCTGCCCACATTTTTTTGGGCTCAATTCAGAAACTGATTTGACTTTGGAGAAGCCCCCAAGTCTCACCAGCACAAAACCTTCTATGTCCAAACCCTGTCCTCTGAAGGATTGTCTTAGTCCAGCCAATGGGAGCACCAACCCAGGCAATGATCCTGATATAACTGGGGCCACTGCCAATGGAGTATTGCAGAAACTTCCCCAAGAATATGGGCCACCAGATGATGACAAATCCTGCAGCTCAAAAATGGAATTTGAGTTTCCCCATCCCAATCCAGCCAATGAGAAATCCCCTATGTGGGACGCCACTAAGGGCTCCCAAACCCTGATAGATGGTACCACCTGGCCCAAGGGGGATTGCAAAAGTTTTCCCATGGCAGATGGGCATACTTAACCCTGGGCCACCAAGAAGTTGCCCATTGCCATTCTTGCAATAAAGTGACATGAACCTTTGGTTCAACCAGGTTATTCCATATTTGATTTTAGTTCTATTTCATTTGCAGTCTACCTCCCGTGGTTCTGTACCTCATACCCAAAAACCCCAAGAAACCACAGACCAACTGCCCAAACTATATTGTCACCCAGGAGCTCCCTTTGGCCTGGTACATTTCACAGAATACCCACCCAATCCAGTGTATTTGGAATTCACCCTAGAGGAAATCCTAATCTATGACCCAGAAGCCAGAACTATAGAAACCAAAACCATTGGTATAGAAGGAACTCGAGTTACCATACCTCCCCTGCTTTTCCACAACAAGTACAACTACCTACCCGCATATTTGGTATCAATGACTCCCCCCTGGCCCTGAAGCCCAACTGCTCACAAGAATCTGTTGCTGCAAGTGAATCCACCTCCACCCAAATATTTGAAGTTGTGTATATCACTCTTACTGGCCTCATTGATTCTATGGTGCCCTCTAGTGGGCCCTGGGCCATCCTAGGGAAGTCCCTATCAAATATTGTAAAGTTAGCACCCATCCTGTGATGGGCCCTTCCTTCCGGGCCTGCGGGCTGTCTGCCTACAAGTTCTCAGAAAAACACTTAAGGATGGATCCCTGATAGCTGGGCTCTATGTCATCTATGCCTCCAAATGTTATGGCAATGCCCATCAATCCTGGAGTGTTTGCTTTGGAATCCAAAACTGAGACTATTGCTACTTCCCAATGTCCAAAGTTTTATTCTGAGGACTTTTTAATCTTGTCACAGGCTATTTATCATGGACTTCTTTTATTGGCTTTAATTATCTTGTTAAACCCTAGTGTATGTTTTTGGAAGTTTCAATAAATGGTATTTGAAGCTTTGGTGGTGCTTAATTATCAATTTATTATGGATTTGGGTGGTTATTTCACACCACTTGGAGACTCCTTCATACTACCCAGAAATTTACGTCACATGCTGTGGGTATCAGCTGATGAGCATAAATCTGATTTACCAGTGGACAAAAAGCCCGGAAAGAAGGTTGTGCTCAACATACATCATCTTATCCTTCTTAATTTGATACAGGACATCATTGACTGCAAGAAGACTGCAGCTATTGTTTGAGTATATCCTGAATCTGCCAATGGCTGTACAACCAATATTCAACACCAGGAAACTTCTCCAAACAAAAAAACCCAAGTGGTTCCCTACGCTTCTTAATAATGAGCACAAATGGGCCATTTGTTGGTGGATAAAGCAAGGCTTCAATATTGAACTGGAAAATATACAGGCTATAGTTAATAAACTTCTGGCATTGAGACATTAGTTTCCTACTACTATTGCATGATCAAAGGGCTCAAATTACCCTTAAAACCCTGGGGTATCTCCCTATAACAAAAAGCAGCCTATATAGTATCAAGACCTGTCAAAAATACACAAATGCTTATACTGCACTCAAGGACAAGAAGACAGTCAGATTCTACTATATTGAAAGATCAGCTTTTATCTGTCTATGAACAGTGAATAAGGTATGTTCCCAAAGGTACCAAAGATGAAGTATCTTAGTGTTTATCAGTCTGTATTGCAGATTATTCTATATTAGAACTTCTGGGACCAAAGGATATTGGGATCTATAAAAGGGTCTAGGGCTCCTATAACAGCAGGATCTTAATTGCATTTCTCTGATTGGTCCAGGAGCACCTTGGACACACAAGCTCAGGGTCACTAAAATAATTGTATTAGATAATGTTGGACTCACAAAATGGTACATATTCTTGAAGAATTCCTCATTATTGAGACAGGTGTTAGGATTGGCCAACAGCAATTGGCTACAGGGCCTATGCACATTTTATTTCTTCCTGGGTGCTCCCCATCCCTAACCCTGATTGAAGAGGTTTTTGGGTGGCTTAGGTAAGTTGTCAAGTGCAGCACCCAACTGGGCCTGAGGCCTGATTTGATTCTCTGCATGTCTGGGACATACCCTTCCAGCTGTGATAGTAGAGAAGTTCTGTGCCCACTCTGAACCATATGTTCCTCTGTGTAAATTTACTCCCCCCTTTAGCCTTGGATAGGACAATCTTCCCTTGACAAACAAAAAACCGTTCATAATTCAGTTAAACCTCTTAATTCCCTTGAGGATTTAGCCCACACAGTTGACAAGAGATTTTTATTGGCATATCCTTTGCAGGCAGTAACCACTGATGCTCATATTTTTGTTCCTACTTGGGAATAATCCCTGATTAATTTTAACTACTTATTGGTTTGGTTTTGTCCCCATTTAAAGCAGATTAAGGGTAAGCAATCAGGACGTGCTTATGTCAATTCAACAAAATCCATTCAAACTGGAGTTAATGGCTTCCTGAAGTATCCTTTAGGCGCCAGCCAATCAGAGGCTAGGTCAGAAATTAATGAGAAACTATCCAATCCTCCTGATTTTCCCCTGCAAAAATTCTACCCTAGCCAATCAGATTTATCACCTGGGTCAGATGAACTTTCAAATTTGGATTTGGTCCCTTAAAGCAAGACAGGGGACTTCTGGTCCCCTGCTTGCTCATTCTTATCAATAAAAGTTTGCACTCCCAAACTTTGAAATTTTTTAGGTTTTTTGATCACTTCTTATTGGCCCTTGTCTCCCTAAAAGATGTTAGTAATAGTGTTTACTATCCCTTACCTTTGCTGTTGTCCCCTGCGCTTTGGCCTTGCTATTGAAGCCTCTAGAGTTAATTTTAGCGTCAACGTTAAAGCTTACCCTTCTTGCTTTTGATATTAAAGTTTAACTCTAAAATTAGTATTATAAGCTTTATAAAATCTTACTTTAAGTTTGAATCCATTTCCTGTTTGCTTTGCCTTGACCTGAGACCTATACCCTTAATGTCAAGGCTTCACTTTCTTTAAACTTGTTAATAAGTTTACTTCTGGGTCTTTGCTTCTTGCTCCTGGTGCAAAAAATAACTTCCTGCTCTCTGCTAGCTCCTAGGTTGCTTTTTTTATACCTTGAAAGCCCAAATTTCCTTGGTGTCTTGAGTATGTTGGTGCCTGTTCTCAAATTCTTTGTTTTTACACTGGCACCAGTGTTGGTAATGATTTGGACTACTTCCCCAGACCTCTGGGAGAGGATTTTCTATTCTGCCCATTACATGGGAGATAATCCCTCTAATCTCCTAAAAATGCTTGAGGACCTTCCTGGGTGGGCCCAGGACCTGATTTTTACCAGTGAGAACCTTGCCAAGAGTCTCACCTGCAACAACTTGGAACTGCTCCCCCTCAACTCAGATTCCCTGTCTCCTCAGAAAGAGGATCTCCTGGTGCCTCCTCCTCCCATGGAGGCTGACCCCACAGCCTAAAAGGAAGAGTCAGTCCCCCGGGAGTACACTCCTATGCAAAATTCCTGGCTGCTTGGCAGCATGATCTTGATGAGTTTAGACTCCTACTTTTCTTGGTTGTCCTTGCTCTGGACGCCTCTTTGAGTGGTCATATCAGTTATACACTGGATGGTGTCCTGGTGGAGTTTTCCCCCAGGATGGGAGCCGTAATTAGTCAGTTTAGCTCCCCTATCTTACACTCTGTGCCCTGAAAATCAGTTAATTAATTAAAGTCAGTGGCTCTCTTTCAAGCATAGAAAGATGTGTGGATATTCTTTAATTATTTTAAAATTTTATTTTTGCTGTTATTTTTAATGCTGTTTATTTCTATGCTTACTAGTTGCCAAACATATAGGTGATATAAATTGTGAAAATGATACCAAGTGGGGCCAATCACTTATTGTACTAATAAAGGTTGTGTATTTTGATTTCCAGCATATGTTTAGGTGATTGGCTTTGATTTAACTTATACATATAGTCAATCCAGTATAGAGATTATAAAATTTTTATATACTAAATACAGTAGTTTTCAAACCTGTTGAGATAAACAAAAATTGTTTGGTTCAAGGCAAATGGGTTCAGCAACACAACAAATTTCAACTGAAACCAGTCAAAGGTCAATTTAATCAATAAGAGCTCCATTTATCTAGGGACAGATTACAAAAGTAGTCAATCACAAAACAAAATTAAAATCAAATAATGAATCCTGAAAATGAGACCGTAAACAAATGTCCTCCATATTTTTCATTTAAGATGCAGCTTGGGTGCTGATTTCTAAAAATAGATAGCCTATTAATTTCTTTTCTTAGTACTATACCTGTTGTGGTATAGTGACAGCCTGGATAAGGACAGAAGAATATAAGAAGATAATAAGACAAAACTAGTGCTTTATTTGATAGGTCATAAGGTTATATAGTGGGAGCAGGAAATTGTTGCCAGGGGAAAGAGGCACCAACAAAAGGAATTGTCACATGGAGGCAGTGGAGAAGTGGTATATGAAAATGCCTGAGTATGAAAGCAATCTGTTTCACATGCCTTGCCAAATGGAGGAAAGCAGCTCTTAAATGCTATTAATATATTATTAACTGTGGAAGTGAAGGCTGCTCTCTATGCACAATAAACCCTAAATTTGACTATTGCCTTTCAGGTACAATGTTGTAAATGTGCTGTTTTAGCAAAGTTACACAGGGAAAAATATTTAGAAGATAGATAATAATCTTTATTGTGAGATAGTGATTATATAGTTCATGTGAATCAAGGATAACAGGAACATGATTGATGATCACACGGCTGGATGAGAGAAGGGGGTGGCTTGATCCTGGTAATGAGTCAAGCGCCAAAATAAGGTATCCACCAGGAAAGATCATCATATGTTCATGTTGTTGGATTTGGTAATTTGAGTTAACTTCCTAGTCTGGCTTCAAGTGACTGGATAATTGGATTGCGGGTCACAAACCTGCTTGGTTAGAACCTTGCTGGTAGGTTGAGACTGCGGTTTTGACAACAATTAAACAAGTTTACAGGCATAAAAACACAATAAAAAAGTGGGCAATTGGGTGATTATTTTATTGCCCTTAACATAAGTGGACTATGTTTTGGCTGATCCATTCTGAAATGAAACAATATTCAGAATGAATGCAAATCAGTCACATTCTGAATCAGTCTACATCAAATATGATAGTAATTGTGTAACAAAAATGATACAAATATAGAAAAGCTTTTGGTTCAGTCACAAAGGTGATATTTTCAAACACAAAGCAACTCATTTTTTGACAATCTTTGAGTTTTTGATTTATCTTTCCCCATGGAAAGACCCTAAGAGTGCCAGACCAACTGGTGGATGAGAACAGTGGGAATTGGACCCACCACTCCAAGTTCAGCATTATACAGGGTCTTCCCAATTGACAATCAATACCATTGCTGGTACCGCATTTGAGGCCTCAGTTGCCTCTGGATCTGATTCCACCTGTGTGGGATCTGGTGCTTGACCTCAGACAGCCTGGATCAATCTTTCCATTTCAGTTAGTGCAGTTAGGTCAAATCACAAGAACCTAGCTCAAAGGCGTAAGGAAGCTCAAAGAGACCACCTTTGAGAAAATAAATCCCTGTTTTACTGGGGCACTGTCAGCCCATTTATGATGTCACTCCGGAGAGATCTGCCAACACCTTAACAGGAAACACCTCCATTTTCATAGGCACATGACAGTCTTGCCTAAATAGGCATTGTCCTCTTTTTCTTAGCACCAAACAGCCATTCCTAAACAGGCCACATCCCTGTGTTTACACTGTTATTTGTACTAGTAGGGTTCACAGCCAAATGTTCACAGTAGAGGTCCCCAAGAAGGCAAAAGTTTGCTACTACCTCCACCATTTTTTGACAATCTTGATTATTTTTGGGATTCAAAATAAAAATAGTGACTTTCAAGAGTGAATCCACCAAAAATTCCTTCAGGAAAATACAGCAATATTTTCAGTGTATGTGCTTCTAAATTTGGCTATTTATGTCTGAGAGAATGTCTCAAATAGGACCACACAGTTAAATAAATTAATAATATGTAAATACTTTGCTTTTTTGTTTTAATAGAATTTTTATTGTTTTTGTTTACAATGAACTTCACAAGTGAAGATAACTTTGATATTGTTGAGGAGAAATACCAGGAGATATTTCAAGCTCAGGCTGCTGATCAAGGGAGTGCAACCACTATAGTTCCTGTCTATACCTGTCAGTGAACCACTTGGAAGGGAATAATTCCACAATATTGTGGGCCAAGGCCCCTAAGTTAAGCCCTGCAATAAACAAACCAATAGGAACTATAACCATCGTGAGGTGTCTGAATTGACCTAAGTATGAAAACCTCTCCATCAGGGAGCTGAACCTTCCTAAGAGGTAATACCCTACCAGTTACATCAATAAGTAGAAAGATGTGTTGGGTCTAACCAAGGAAATCTCGGCTTGTGGAGACAGTGTAGTGAAGCAGCCATAGTGGAATTTTCTCCCCCAATGTTCAAAGGGATACTTAAACCACCCATTAGCCAGGGACTCCTCTTGATGAGAGTCATAAGGTGAGGAGTTACACCAGTTGGTGGTGCGGGTTGTACCTTCCAGGAAAAAGACAACAGACAGAAAAAGGATTAGAAACCAGAACATAAAATAGTTTCCCTTCATGGCTTCAAGAGGAAATCAAAATATAAGTATGTACTGGCTTGAATATAAAAGATGATCTTTATTGTTGGAACAAGGGTAAAGATAATCAAAAGCTGGCTTAAATAATGCTTGTGAGATCAAAATATAAGTAGAAGTTCATTTGAAACTAAAAGGGGATTAAAACCCAAGTTTCTTAAGGCAGAAACCTTTTGAGAGGGTTTTAACAAATTTTTCCTTTGCCTGATTAATTAACAACCTTGGGAATCAAGAGTGATGGTAATAGTAGAGGAGACAGAACCAAGTACTAGGTATAAGATAGCTAAAGGAATAGAGTGCATACATGATGGGCTGAAGAGAGCGTCAAGAGATGCTGGAGTGGTTATTGATTATATATGCAAAAACTGCTGTAGAAGCAGCCAATCAAAGCCCAAGTGGTTGCTGACTTTTGCTTTGCTTATATTAAATTGTCTTATTTTAGGTTCAAACTCAAAAGCAAAAGAAAAACAAATATATCCCTTATAAATAGGTAAAGCATCTTTAAATACCTTACTAACATTAACTTTAATGATTCCAAGGTTGTCCAGAGTATGAATCTTGTCCAGGCAACTGTTAATACTAATTGATTCTAATTTGGGCTCTTTTTTGGAGGATTGTGATAAGCCAGTTTGGCAAGCCAAAATATTGTTAATTAAATCACCATTCTGGTAGTCAGGGAAGAATTCCCTGACAATACACAGCTCAACTTAAGTTGTGAGGAGGCCAAGTTGTATGTGTCACCAGGCACAGCACTGAGTTCACTTTATGAAATCCAATACAAGGAACCCCAAGATCAGGCCCAACCTAAGCCTGTGCTACACTTTGAAGACTGGGAAACTGTAGCCCCATCCAACCCAATCCAACAATTGCTTGTCAATTTGGGCTAATCAAATCAAGCCCTGCCTAATCTGGGTACCAGTATGACAAGTGTGTGACAGAAATTGCAGGATAGTAAGAACCTGTCTCTAAGTGGTGAGGAATCATCACCCAAATCCACATAGAGTTAATGATTAACCACTAACGCAGCTTCAGATACCGTTTTTTAAAATTTCCAAATGAGATACTAGGATTAAGTAAAATAATTAATCCCAACCAAAGTATCCCAAGATAAATAGCCTGAGAAAACATCAGAGAATCTTCAGAATAAAATTCAGGACATTGAGATGCAACACAATTTTCAGGTTCAAGGACAGGGGGACCACTCCAAGATCAGCAGGCATTGAATTAACATTAGGAGGTGCTGACAACAAAGTTCCAACTGCAGGGCTCCATCTTCTAGTAACAATCCGGCTTAGAATAAGATTGTAGGGAATGTATTGCAACAATCCAACCACAGGATGCATTTTTAAAAAGTAAATTAGACCAAGGGATATTTGATTTTTATTGAGTAAATTTTTGGGAGGACTCAACTCTTAGAGTTGAAACAGTGAAAATCATACAATATATATCAAAAATTAACTAAGCAATACCACCTGTATCCTGGGCTCCTATTCCTTCCACATTGTCAATTAAGTATCTGGTCCAGGTTGCAAAGAACCCTTGGGTGACCAACTTCTGACTACCATGCTGATTAACAAGCTCATATTGGGTGACCCTTAAATTACGTCAATTTGCAAGGAGGAATTGGTTTCAGTTGGCAGACTAGAGCAGCCGTAACCCATTTCCAATCAACCATTTGGTTTAAATCTGTTAATTTGATCAATTTTGGTAAAGGTTTTCTGGCTTTTCAAGCCTTTCCACTTGGCCAAATAATTCCTGGCATGATGAAACCTACTGTGACAAAGTGTGCCCCAAGAGACAATTAATAACCAATGAAATTGTTGGGGAGATAATGAGCCTCAATCAAAGTGGCATGGCCTTTACAGAAATTGCCACCTGCCTACAATTCACTGATGCAGAGGTCAGACAAGAATTTCAGCCTGTCATGAAGAGAGGTGTTGCAAAGCTTATCAAGAAGCCAAAAAAGCAACCAAATTCTCAGCTCAAGGATGCCTATCCCATCATTATTGACCTCCTACAGGTGGCTCATACCTCCAAATAGCTAATTTCAAACACCTACTTAGGCTCCAGGGAATCTTTATTGTCTCCCACACAGAACATCTCTGGATGTATGGGCTTGTTGTTAGTGTTCTGGTTCTGACTAGTTGAATGGGTGACAAGTTGGATGGTGACTCTTATTTTACACACAATCTAGTAGTTGGCGCCACAATTACCTGCTGCCTGCCCAGTATATTAGACAATGTCATTTTTATATACTATTATAAATCAGCATTACATGCTCAGGATTATGAGACTTTGGGGAAAAGAACACTCCTGACAGTAAAAAGAAGGAAAAATAGGGAACTGCCATTGGTGCATTCCTAGCAGCTTCCCAAAAAGGAACTGTATTTTACCAAGCCACATCCATTTACACCAATAGATACTGGTACAAAAGATTTCTCTCTGACCTGCTTGCCATTTAGAGCTTGGTCAATTTCAAATTTAGGGTTTCCCTGAGCCACCAAATGAAGTGCACTTAAGTGGCCTACAAGAAAATTCAAGCAAGCGGCCACAATGTCTTCATGTTTTCTGCTAGCCATGCCAATTTACACCTGGGAGACATGTTGTTCTTCAACATTGAAGACACAATCTGATATCACAACCCCACAACCTTCAACCAGGTGTTTAGTGTGTCTCACAATCACACTTTACTCTTTTCTTTCAGAAGATCGCTGACTTTATACCAAAATAGCCCTTAATACCCATAGCAGTAGCCAATTATCAAAGGATTCACAGCTGCCCCCTTGCAAGTCCCTGGCATACAAGCCAATCAACGTTCTCCCTGAGCATGAGTATGATGTCATGTACCATTAGTTTCTCCAAGCCAATCAAGGCAAAAATACGCCCATAGGACCTCTGAATTCTCCAGTCCCCAGCCAAACTGTCCAGTCAACCAAAGCCCAACCCCCCGTCAAAGCCAGAACTGCCCTACCAGCCAGCCTGCCAACTAGTTTACCCCCTCCACTCCCATATTTTGCTGCATAAAATGTGTTCCCCCAAACATTTTTATTTAAATTAACAACTTAAATTACTTTAGATTTTAGGATTTTTAAATTGATAATATAAATTCTTACATTTAGTTGTAGTTTTGATTGATTTTAATAATGTCATAAGTTTAATTCAGCTGATTTAATATTTATTTTTATTATAAATCCAATCTTTGTGTAGTGCTACAATCAAGTGAATTTAAGGAACTACAAGTACAAAGGACCAGTCAATCAGAATTGAGTTTAATTTTTGGTTGTTTTGTTTCTTGACTTGGATAAGACATGCCTCTGTTATTATGCCCAGTTTAACTATTGAAATTAAAAATGTTGGCAAATTTTTTTTTGTGTTTGCCAATTGGCACACCAACCTGTGGTCAATCTAGAGCCCAATCACTAGTTTCTCTGGTGCTAGATTGACCACAGGTTGGCATATCAAAGGGCTAACACATGCAGTTTTTTGGTGCAATACATTAATTCAAAAATGCCAGAGCAAAAGACACCATCTCAAATTTTTTTCAAGATGGCATTATGATTTACATCAACAAAACTAAAAAAACTTAATAAAATTTATTAAATAGTTATTTTTCACATATTGGTTTCTAATACAGCATCTCAAAAAACTGCTTCACAGAAACACTATCTCAAATCAAAATAAAAAGAGTGTTATCCAAATAAGATTTTTTATTATAAAAACACTTAATAAATATCCTAAAATACACTATCACAAAAAACTGCAACACAAAAACACTATCTCAAATCAAAATAAAAAGTCTGTTATCAAAATAAGGTTACCAAAACTTTGCAAATTCAACTGCAAAACTAGCCAGCTTTAAGCGCTGCCGCGCCGCCTTTAATAAATCGAAAGCTTCACGGCACCAACTTGGGATAGTCCTGGGCGCCGCCACGCCGCCTTGCAAACATCTTTTATGCCGTGGCGGTGTATTACTATTAAATTTAGTGCTGTGGCGGCGCAAAATTTCAATCCCCAACATAAAATCTCCACTAATCAACAATATTTCCATAAGCACTAAATTTAGAAGATAATTACAACAATTAAAATCTAAATATAATAAAAATTAAGAACTAAAAAATAATAGAAATGTTGCGTTTGGCTCCAGGGGATAATATCCTGGAGGACATGGCGGGAAATCTTTATTACAAAAGATTTGAGGTTCAAAGCTAGCCTTGGGTTAGCCTTCAGGGCAAAATTAAGGGCAAATACCTTAATTTCCTGGAAAACAAGATTTAAAAGTCCTTTTGGCAAAAAGGACAGGAAAAGCTTGAAGATTATAAAAGCCAACACAAATGTGGATAAACTTGTCTTTATTAGGAGTAATGATTCTACTTTAAATAGTAGACAAAGGACAGAGATCACCCAATAGGAAGACAGAGTGGCTGAGGGGGTCACACTGGGATGAGGTCATACCAGGATCAACCACAGACAGGCACAATAATCCGGAATGGGTGGATATTGAACCAGACCCATTTGCAGAAGGCAAGGAATTTCTGAACTTGAATGCAAAACCAGATAAATCTTTGCAACTATCAATATTCAAAGGGCAAATCAAAATAGCATTAATAGCGCAATTTATGACATTTCCCCCCTCAAGATTGGACAGACGGAGTTGATACTTGCAAAGGAATTTGGAGTGGAAGCAAGCAAAGGGACAGCCAGACAATAGTAGCTTCACAGTGTACTCAAAGCCCTTCTTGAAGGTAACCTCACAGGGCCCAACCCAGAGGGAATCCAGCTTGTGGGCTCTACCACCTGTACAATTCTGGTAGTAGAGAACTAGATTGCCTACTTGGTATTTGGGGAGGGGGGCTCTAGCAGCATTGGATGGAGAGAGCTCCAAAGCCTTAACCTTATAAGCAGTGGAGTAGGCAGTTGCCTGGATGTCAATGATATGGTTGGTTAGGTCATTCATGTGGGTCTCAGGATTTGCAGATGTATCAAACTTGATCAAAGGAGGTCCCAAGATTGAGGGTGTAGTGGCCTCACTTCCATAAAGCATGGCAAAAGGGGATTGACCAGTCACCTGGTGTCTACTAAGGTAGTAAGCAAAGAGAGCGGCAGGGAGGAACAAGTCCCAGTTGGCAGCGTCAGAGAGTGTGAGTTTTCTCATAATGGATACTAGGGTTGAGTTTGCTTGTTTGACAGTTCCATTGGTGGAGGGATTATATGGCGCAGAGAACAACTGGTGAGTCCCCATAGCTTCAACAATAGGGGTGATGAGGAGATCATTAAAGTTGGTACCATTGTCAGAGAGCAGGACTTGAGGGCAGCCATGTTGATAGAAGATATATTGCAGCAAGAAAGTAGCTGTTGTCCTAGCCGTTATATCTTTTGTTGCTCTGGCTTCAACCCATTTGCTAAAGTGGTCTATAGCAACCAAAATAAACCAACATCCCAACCTAGAACGGGGGAAGGGCCCAAAAGCATCAATACTCACTGTATGGAAGGCATGCTTTGGAGGGATGAGTTGAAACTGGTTTTGGGACAGACAAGGACGTTGGAGTTGACAATAATGGCAGGAGGCAAGGACATCAGGGATCAAGAGGCGCATGTTTTCCCAGTAGAAGTTTTTGCACAACCAGTCATGAGTCTTGACTATACCTCCATGGCCAGTATCAATGTGAGCTTGGAGAATGATAGCTATCCTCATACTAGGGCAAACTTAAGGTAGGTAGGCATTGTTAACCTTCTTGAAGAGTTGTCTATCACAAATTATGGTGTCCTTGGATAGGGTCTGTAGAGCTAGGCGGATATCTTTGGGTTCAGTGATCCAAAAGTCAGGATACCCTATATACTCATATAGTTGATCAGCATCAGCGGGGTGGATAGCCAGGATTGGCATCCTTGACAGGCCATCAGCGCTCTGATGTTGGGCTCCAGGACGGTGTACCACAGTGAAATCATACCCTTGTAGACGTAGAGCCCAACGTGCTAACCAACCTTCAGGTTAATTTAGCTGTTGTAACCACATAAGAGAGGAGTGATAGGTGACTACCATGAAGTGGGTTCCATAGATTTAATGCCAAAACTGTTTCACAGCATGCAGTACAGCCAAACATTCCTTCTTTGTAACACTGTAGTTCTTTTCATGCTTATTGAGGACCCTTGATGAGTAGGCTACAGGTCAATCTAAACCTTCATTGTTGAGTTGGGCAAGGATAGCACCTACAGCTACTCCACTAGCGTCAGTATACAAGATTCTCTTTATCATAATCTGGATAGACTAAGATAGGAGCCTCCTTGAGCTTGGCCTTCAGGGCTTCAAATGCTTGTTGTTGGCTGTCAGTCCATTCAAAGGGGACGTTGCAAAGCAATTGGACAAGGGGTTCACTCAGTTCAGCAAAGTCGGGGATGAATTGTCAGTAGTAACCCATTATACCAAGGAATACTTGTACCTCTCAAAGATTTGTGGGAGGTAGTATCTTGTCAATGGCTTCCACCTTGTTTTTCATAGGGCGGATTCCAGTTTGAG